>CM052542.1:47948167-48137766 GCA_028533065.1 Trachops cirrhosus | reverse complement strand
CCAAGATTAAAATGAAGGAGGGAATTCTAGAAGCAGCAAGAGATAAGGGGACAGTCATCCACAAAGGAGTTCCCATCAGACTGTCAGTTGATTTCTCAAAAGAGACCTTGCAGGTGAGAAGGGGCTGGAAAGAAGTATTCCAAGTCATGAAAGGCAAGGACCTACAACCAAGATTGCTTTATCCAGCAAAGCTTTTATTTAGAATGGAAGGGCAGATCAAGTGCTTCTCAGATAAGGTCAAGTTAAAGGAGTTCATCATCACCAAGTCCTTATTATATGAAATGTTAAAGGGACTTATCTAAGAAAAATAAGTTAAAAAATGTACAGTAAAAAGACAGCAAACTAAGTTATTAACAACCACACCTAAAACAAAAACAAAAGCAAACTAAGCAAACAACTAGAACAGGAATAGAATCACAGAAATAGAGATCACATGTAGGGTTAGCAACAGGGGAGTGGGAGGAGGAGAGAGGGGAAAAGGTACAGAGAATAAGTAGCATAGATGGTAGGTAGAAAATAGACAGGGGGAGGGCAAGAATAGTATGGGAAATGTAGAAGCTAAAGAACTTACGACACATGGACAAGAACTAAAGGGGGGGAATGTGGGTGGGAGAGGGTATGCAGGGTGGAGGGGAATGAAGGCGGGAAATGGGACAACTATAATAGCATAATCAATAAAATATATTAAACAGTTTGTACTTTGTTTAGTTAAAAATGCATTTGTGTGAAAATATTATCAAAGTAATAGAATGCCAGCTGTTTTCTACACCATGATAACCTTGTCTGATAATGTCACTCACTTGCCTGGGAAGTTATTCATTCATTGCAACCAGGAGAAGAAGACTCTAATATTAAAATCTGATATTTATGGTTGGGTTTTAAATGTTATTTTAAAAAGCTAGAAGTGGTTGCTTAAGTATGGCATGCATTAAATTAAAATTAATGCTAAGCATAGTAGGCCAGAAGAGGGTATAGAAAAGAGGAATTTACTAAGAATTTGAAGGTGTGGTTCACTGTCTCTGCTTTGTCACTATCCACCTCTGAGGCTTTGGACATCTCTCCGAGTTTCTAAGGATGTTGTGATATCTATCTTCTAATATCTACTCTAGCTCTCATCTCTCATATTAAGCTTTCCTTGGCAAATGACTCTTTACATATTCTTGATTTCATAAAACATTTTCTCTAAATTATCATCTCTTTCTTCTTATAAACAACCTTTATATCTTTGCAATAATATTAAAGATGCCTATAGCTAACATTTTATATGTAAAAATGTAAACATTTTATATGTAAGACAATGAATTATTTTGATATATCCTCAGACTCTAGTCCTAACTTATAAACTGTAAACAGCATGTTATTTATCTAGTTTGAGGATGGTCAGTCGTACTGCATGTAGATCATATTCACCAGTGTAATGGTGTACTTTTAGAAGCATTCCAATGAATATGCAACAAAATGTGGTGAATTACAACGAGAGGGAAGATCTCACTGAGAATGCCTCTGATGGACTTAGGGATGAATGTTAACAGTTCATGGTATTAGAATAGTACTCAAATAAAGAAAGAACACAATGATTAGTTGTGAAATTGAGGAAAATCTTTCTGAATCTTTGTTATAATATCTGATCTTTTGAGTGAATGAGTGCATGAGAGAGTAATATTATTTGTAATTACCTATTTGGTAATTTTACTTACCCATTAAGATGTCCTAGCGATTATCTGGCTATAAAATTAATGTGTTTTTTTTCTTTAAAACCTTGGTTTTTACTGATATTCTTTCTTTTCTAGAAATCCCTACTGTACTTTTAAAAATTATGAGACACAATATTAGACATAGTTAGCAGAGTTGAACACAGATTTCAGGAAAATAATGAAATAGCATAAGGGCTCAGCCTAATGCTATTAGGCATTGCCATTACCATTGAGGAAAAATGGCCCATTATTACATGCATGTGTGTTCTAATTATGTATTTAACTAAAATATTTACTTTAAATAAACTAAGTAAAATAATTATATATTTAAATAAACTAAGTAAAATAGCTTTAGAGTAGAAAGACTAGTTTTAGAGAATGCTGTAAGTAAACACGTTTCAAGTCCAAAGCCCAATGAATATGACATCTTTTGCCTAGAAAATGTTAAATTTAGCACTTCTTTGAAATGAAGCTAGAAACCCAGCCAAAAAAAAAACAACATATTACTCTTGGGTTTAAGTAGGTAAGAGTACTTAGCATATTTTAAATATTAATGTAAAAGTTCTGAAAATTAAATTTATATATGTATCATACTTTTCCCAGGCCAATTTTTTTTCATATTTTTCAACACAATTATTTTTTTCTAAAGTGTAAGACTTGTTCTCTAGCAGGAAGATATGCTGAAATATATGTAGGACTTATGAAGTTCTGAAATAGATCATTCAGTTTATAGGTATGGTTTCACAAATCTTTAGTGTGGTAATTTTATGTAATGAAATTTATAATGTTCTTAATATAATTACCTTCCTATGTTGTCATTGCAAAGCAGTTCTGCAATCAGCTGATGCATTGTAACCTACTTTGAAGTTGTGTGATTATTTCCCCCATAATGATATTTCACTCAAATCATTGACTTAAGAGAAATTTTCTTATCTGAAAAAAGAAGATTTCTTGAAGAAGCTATATAAATCAAGCTTGAATCTTTTATAATATGAATTTTCTTGGGTTGTTATACAAAGCAGCTGAATGTCTCTTACTGAGACCATGAAAAGAAATGGGAACAGTTCAATGGGAGTTCATAACTCCATGTTTATATCTCTATTTTAATGACACTTTTGATTTTGATAGAGAAGGAACACTGAAAATACTGACTCCTAATTACACTTCATTCACAATGGTGTCTAAAGATTTATCCAAAATTTAGAATCTCAAAGTAGTAGTCTCTAATCTCTAGACTAACATTGCTCTTAGTCATTTGATTCTTCTTTGTCTAAAAGTTTGATGAGTTTCTTATTCTAAACGAATACTGTCTCCCCTAGTCATATTTTTTATTTTACTTTTCCTTGCAAGGCAATGGGAATGAATTTATAACCTTCTATTTTACAAGGAAAATCCAATTATTGTAAAAATCAGAACCTTATTATTCAAGTCCATTCTTTTCTCTTCTTGACTCTCTTTTCATAATTGGGACAGAGAACTCATATCTGAAATTTAATATGAGTAACTTAAACTAACACAGTTAGTAATATCTATTGAATTTTTCCTACATAATGAGACGTGCCTTCGAACAAGGAACTCTGTGGAAGAAGACAATGAAATTTTCACATTGCATGTCCTGGGGTCACTGCTTCTTCAGATTGAATTTGAGTGCTCTAAGAACTGTCAGTTTTTCATGCTCCAGAAAAGTTAACTGTAAAATTTCAAATCTATCACTGAGATCAAACTCCTATTCCTTTTGCATAGTGACTTTTCTATACTGTTTATAAGAGTCTTTTTGACTCTATGCTATTGTTACCTTTCTTAAATGTTCTTTAACTTTGCCATTATTGTTTCTTATAGCTTAAACTGAAAGTATTAGCTAGTACTTATCTTTATAGTTCTTTACATTTTCCTAAATAGAAGGCAATAATTTTAGAAAAGCTGTGATCTAATTTTGTTTCTATTCAAAAACTTCCTTTAGATCCTACGTTTTCAAGGGTAGATACACATTTATCTTAGTTATTTCTGGATTGTCACTGTCTTCTGTAATCTCTTATGCATCTCCCATTTGTTTTCCATTAATCATTTCCAAAAATCTTCTACTCTGAGTCAACTTAACACCACCTTTTCTTAGTAATTAAAACAACCTTTTCTACCAAGGTAAAGACCTTTAAATGAACTTGATCAACTTTCCCTTTTCTTGGGTACACTTTACCTTCATCCTCCCTCCTTTTTCCAATTCATACTTTCATCTATGCCCTAGTTCTTTTTAGCTATTATTATCAGTATAACTATCTCTCTCTCTCTTTATACTTAGAAATAATCTCAAGATTTTTACATCCTAAGGAAGACATCAGCAAACCCAGCTGATCCTTATAGTTGTTCTTATTTTTCTACCAACTTTTTTCTTCACTTCAAAACATCCTTGGTAAAATCATCTGCCTTCTGCCAAAGTGTTCCCATCACTCATTCCTTGCAGTCAGACTCCTGCCTTGCTTTGAAACTGTTCTCATAAATATCAGTGGTGATTCCATAATCACTCAATCCACATACACTCAATCGTCATTTTTAAAACTTTCAAAATTGACTGTGATTTTCTTCTGCTTAAAACTCTTCATCATTTAATTCTGTGACTCCTTTGTAATATACCACTCTTTAGGAAAAGTTAGGTACAGTAACAGATACCACCAAATTTCATTAGTTTGAACAAAACAAAGGCTTATTTTTTCTCATTCTATATTAAGTTTGTAGGACTCTGCTATTCATAGTTATTAAGCCATCCAGGTGATGGAGACTTCATAATCATATGGCTACACCACAGGGAGCACACAGAAAGAAATATAGTGGTTCAGGGGAAGAGATACTAGAGGTATACAGCTACCATTTTAATGCTGCACACCAGCAAAATTACACGTCACTTCTTCCAGAGTGCATTGTCCAGAAGTACTGTGATCCTGCCTATCTTCAAGGAAAGGTTTGGAAAGGCAGAAGAATGTTTGGTGAGCTTCCCTTTTTCTGCCACAAGAGTCCTGCTCAATTTCTTTCAGGGTGATTGCTCTTCTTTTAGCTACTTTTTGAATGTATGCCTTCTCTAAGGTTGTCTCCTGGACTCTTACTTATAATCTAAGTCATTTGACTATCACCTCTATGGAGTGGACTTCCACCTCTTTTTATCCAACTTTACCTCTCCAATATTTTCCTGCTGGATATATATAACTCATCACCCCATCAGTACATTGTGATTAATGGATGTATTCTTATTCTAGACACACCACTATATAAATACCAAATAATTTCTTGAATTTCACTTTCTTGTTTTTTATTGTCTACAGTAATTGTCCATTTTTCTTCCTTTTTGATTTCTGCTGCCCACAACATAATTCAAAGACTTATTACTACTTGGTTGAACTACTAAATAACCCAAACTATGCTTTCATTTCTTAAAACTCTCTCAACATCTTTTGTCCTATAAAAACAATGCTAGCTTAATCATCTAAATTCTTGATATATGCATGTATGTATATATATAAGTATATACATATATATGTATGTATATTAAACTTTTATGTTGTTTCATTTTAAACTGAAAAAGTCCAATTTTAAAGTATTAAAAAATTGTTTTAGTGTTGTTGGAAAAAGACATGAATGAATATCTTGCTCATTCTACATGTAGGGTATAGGTTTCTAAGTTAATTGCCTGATTGAAAATGAAGGATTTTATTGTATCAATCTAATCAACCCTTGGTGCAGTTCCAACATCTATTATGTTAACAGTCATAAATCAAACCAAAAACCAATAAATTTAGAAAAAAGAAATGACAAAAACTACAAAAGGAACAGTTAACAATACTAATTCAAAATACTGTAATATAAATTCAAATTGACACAATATTTTTGGGTTCAAAAGTTAAAATTACATTGTGGAAGGACTGTTCACATAGTCAATATATCTACCGCTGAAGCAGGGAATGTACACATGCGAGTTCTCTGTAACAGAGTAAGTGGTTTTTGTTTTTGTTTTTTTAGCAATTCAATATCTGGACAAACAGATTTTGCTTTGTTCTCAGGATTGGGATACCTTGGCTTTGGTGCTTATCTCCCTTGAATGCATAACATATTTTGATAAGCAAATATTTTTAGGCAAAGATACTACACCTAATATTAAAACTTATCTACTAGTGTATATTAAGTCCTGTGTAGCCATGAATATATAATGAGCATGTATTTTTATACATAATATAAGTATATTAATTAAACACTAATTCAAGGAAAAGTCAAACTGTCAGTTCAAAATATCCCTTCATTTGGCAACCTGTGGACCTCTGCTTCCATAGTCACTTCTCCTTTTCTGATTCTGAATTTCTTGCCTTCCTGGTACAAGGACTCTTTTAATTATATTGAGCCCAATAAGATAAATTCCCAAATTCCCAAAACAAAAAGAGAGACATTTGATGTGGTTTATAGAAAGGAAGGGAAGGAACAAAGAAGGAAAGAAAGGAGAGAGGGAAGGAGGACGGGAGGACCCAAAGTCATTTCTTATAGCACAGTCACAAGTCTCAAAGGCTTAGTCCTCTACTAGAACACACATACGGGGTGGGCAAAAGTTGTGAGTATGCAAAATACGAAATTTATTCTTATATTATTATTTCTTAATTACCATATTATTATTTATTATTATGAACTTACTTTTGCCCATTCCTGTATGTTATAACTTAAAATCAAATGTATTACTTTAAAAATGTATTCCTGATTTTTTAAATTAACTCACAATATCATCATAGCATCATACCCCATTGACTTATAGTTTACTGCTAGATCTAAAGAGAGTAAACTATCCTAAAAAAATAACCCCCTAGTTTTTCTAGTTCATTGTCAGTCCTCTACATACCCCACCTCCTTACCAGAGGGCTGCATCAACAGTTTCAAGGAGTGGCATGGAGTGTGAATATGAGGAAGAATATTAACCTGCAAAATAGCGAGAAACTAACCATTCTCTCATGTCCCACTACAGAAATTCCAACTTGAAGCAGGTCCGAGTCAAGGGAGGAGGTCGCTTAACAGTAAATCAAGTCCAGAATATTGAATAATATTTTGGACTTGACATTCTTAGCAATTAAAGATGAGGACTCAATGATTGTCTATTATCTGTGAATTTGCAGAAAAGTCATGGGGCAGGCATTCTGGATATTTCACCCATGAACAGGGGAAGATTTTCTCCATAAAGAGTAAAGGATTTGGTGGGAAACAGAACATAAAAGCTGTATTTTGTTTACATAGTGCATTGGTTTTTAATTAAGTCGTTAGATATGCTCTGTCAGTATACCATATTAGGAGAGGAGAGTTGGACCAAAAGAGAAAGGAAGACTATGTGTCTAAATTTTTCTTTATTAAGTATCTTTACTCAATAGGGCATCAGTACCAAATAAGAAATAAGTTTATAGAGTTTCAATACCTACTAGTCAAGTGTCCATGATCAGAGGAGATATTTAACAATTTCATTTTACTTTGTAGCAAAAGTAAAAAGACATGGTGTGCTGTTGTATGTTTAAAGGAAAACACTTTTAAAAAGGGGAAATAAAAAATAAAAACAGTTGCAAGCAATGGTGCCACTGTATAAGGAGAGCAAGAAAGGATTAAGGAGTGGTTGCTTATGTCCCTTTTCACTCTTATCTGTTCACTTTATTTCAGTTGAAAGCAACTGGCATTCAGCAAACATAGCAAAATTTGTTGTTTGAAAAATTATTTCATACAGTGGGTCTGATGCTGAAATGGCTTGCGTTTTAATGTTTCTAGTATTTATTCAGGTGTGGATTTATTTGATTTTCTATATTATTGCTTCACCAATAAAATGAGCAATAACTAGGGAAAATTACTCTATAAGTAAATATAAATATATCCATAATTTTAAATATTAATGTAAAATATATGTGTGACTATATATTGGTACATAACATTTCATTGCTTTGTTGAATAATGAGATGTGACAAGTCAGTTTGTTTTGGGAAGGAGTCAACTAGCAGAAACCTTACTTTAAAAGCTTTTCAGTTACAGCTTCATTAGAAGAAAGTTATATAGCTACTGTGTTTATAAACCTGGTCTGTTTTTAGTATCTTCCAAATGTAAGTAGTTCATTGTACTTAAATACTATTTTCTTCCATTTTATAGGTGCAAGGTTATAGTTATAGCATAAAATATTTCCTATAGCTGAGTTCCTTATAAAATAACAAGAATGCAACTTTTATGCAAATCAGCAATTTTTAAAATTTAACATTTTAAGTTCAAAGGTCACACTCATAAAGACTATGGAGGTTTCTTCCCATAAGGCTTTTGAATTTTTAGAGTGTAAATTGAATTGTCTGAATGGTGGGGTGGGGGGTTGAAATACCATGTAGGTCATCTAACTCATCATATTACACAAAATTTTTTCATCACACTAATAGGACTTTTTGTAAGTATGCCTCTTTCTTGAATTATCTATATGGTTCTTTGTAAGACACACTTTATTGAGAGTTGTTGAGTAACCTAAGTGTGTCTTTATTTTTCTCTAGAGCAACTCATTTCTGCTGACTATTGGCCCCTAGGGATCAAATGCTACTTAGCACTACAACATTTGGATGTGAACACAACATTTTTGGATGTGAGCCTTAGGAATAGATAAGAAATGAGGAAATGGATGGACAGATAGATGATCAGATGTCTATTGAAACATATGTAAACACCTCACCTATATTTAAAATAGCACTGTAGTGTTAAACCTCAATGAATCAATTCATACAAAAATAGGCCTTTGGGAGGCAATGGGTTGAATTAGGTCAGGAGAGTGGGGCTCTGGTATGATGGTATTAGTGTCCTTTAAAGAGAGAGATGCTGGAGCTCCCTGTAGGTGCGCAGAGGAAAGGCTGTATGATGGCATGGAGAGCTGGTGGCCAGCTGCAAGTCAGGAAGAGAGCCGTTATCAGAAACCAAATTTGCCAGCACCTTGATCATGGACTTCTAGCCTCTCTAACTGAGAAAAATTAATTCGTTGTTTGAGTCACTCACTCTGTACTATTTTGTTACAACAGCACATGCAATCTAATAAAAACACCCAGTAGGATTATAACTGTAAAAATTTGGTGGTTAAGTCTTAGTTCATTTTATCCTTGGTAGGTGAGGCTCCATGTCATATAAAACACACAGCAAGCAATTCTAAATTTAAAAAAAAAACCAACAAAACAGAGAATTTAGATATGTCTATGTGTATATATGATGGAAACCAGGCCATACTACATCCAAAATGGGAACATATCAATAATTTGCACTTAATATTAATGTGTTTTCAATAAATCAAATTTAATTATATGCTAAAGTGACTAAGTTCTAGAAAGGGAAAAAAACTTTCAATTCTGCAGTGCACTGAATAAATGCATAGTTTACAAATGAGAAGTAATAAGATCTTGTGCTGGTATTCTCCACGAGCAGAGAGATATAATGAGTTAATGGTTTTTGGGTGATTGTAATAATGAACAGTGGAAGAAGTACTGAAATCAGATAAAATCGTTTTTAAGTTAAAACAAGGACATCCATGTATGTGGTTTTCTCCAGGGACTAGTATAGAAAGTCTGCTGTATTTCTAAAACTTTCCTCATGGATGTTTTAAAATTAAGTATTGATTTGGTTTCAAGTTATGCTTTTGGGCCCCTGGTGATTACTATAGTTCCATGTTTGTCTCTTTCTTCCTCAAAAATAGAGAATCAATCAGGAAGAACATAGAAGTATAACTTGGCCCTTAGAAGATAATAAAAATATTTTATTTTTTATCATAGTATTTAAATTTAATCACTATTGATGCTTTGTATTTCAGTGGTCACACAGTATTGAACATAAGAACATTTACCATTTAAGGTGCAATTCTATAAATACTGTTACAGCTATATAAAACATTTGATTTTTATTTAACATGATATCAGTTAAAGTATTTAATATCTGTTAGCAGAAGACAAAATGAATTTGCATGTAGACTATTTAAAAGTAACATTGAAGTTTTAGTTTTTCATATGTAATACAGTTTAGATGTTAATTACATCAACAAGAATTAATTTGGTGGGAAAAATCAAAGCTGTATGAATGGTCAAATCATTGTGAAAAATAAAAAAATATTAGACTTGTAAGGAGAAAGATTTTTCACAAAGTTTACTTACCAGGCCCAGTATCATTTTATATATGCTATTAAAGAAGAAAATTCATAAATGTAAAGAGTTTTATTCATGTTATAATGTTTTAATATCAACATCTATTTATAGATACATTAATTTACTTCTTTGAAACAATTTCCTTTTTGTCATTTCCATTTAAGAAGAAAAGAAATCACAATCTGAAAAATTTTGTAATTCCTAAGTAGTGAACAGGATATGTTCTTTTCAGCATCTCACCATGTTTAAGAAATGAAATACACTAAAATATACAATGAATGTTTGCTAGGTTAGAAAAAAACTTTTTCAAGCCTAAATTGGACAATAAACCATTATGGTCCAGGTATGATTAATCAAGGTCTACCCAGATGTTTGATTTTTTATGGTCACAGATTTTTGAAGAAAAATGTTCTACATTCTTGTTCTTTTTGATAAAAAGTTGATTATTCAACCATTTTTTTCAGAAGCATTTAAAAGTCTAGAAGTCACATTTGATCCTACAGCACAGATAAATACTCAAAAAATTATAATCAAAGTTTTTAAACCATGAGCCAAAATTTTCCCCAAATTAAACCCAGATGACAAATCATATTTTTAATGCAAAGAACACACAGAAAGAAAAATGGGAGTATTAGACGAATTACCTATATTCTTAAATCCTTTGTTCATTTTCAGTCTGATCTTGATGATCTCAGACATCTCTCTGTAGCATGTGAGTATGACAGTCCTCACCTAAAAATGAGTGAACTCATGAGGCTAGTATTAAGAAGGCTGTCCAGAAAATGCCCAGCTATTGTTAATATAGGGATAATGGTTAGCATGGTATTGGTGTAAGGAGAGTGGACCAGAATTCACATGCATAAACAATGATGACTCCACCGTACCAGTCAGTGGGGGTGGTAGAGGCTGATGAATGAACATGTGTACAGTGTGGCTGTCATTTTCAAAATGACTGAGCACGTAGATGCAAATGAATCTGCATCAAATTTTGTGTTAAGTTTGAACATTCCTCCCTAGAAACTATTCAGATGATTCAGAAGGCTTTTGGGGATGGTGCAATGAGTGCAGTGCAAATAAAAGTGTTGTACAAACAAATGCTTCAAAGATGGTTGAAAATCTGTTGAAAGTGATCCACATTCCAGAAGGCCTGCAACAAGCCGAACACCTGAGAATGTTGAAGGTATATGGGCTACTGTCAACAAAGATTGGCGAGTGACAGTGTGAGAACTAGAAGTTGATCCTGGGACTCCAAAAACTACTGTGTCTGAGATTTTGATGCAGGATCTTGGCATGAAACATGTCCTGGCAAAATTTGTTCCATGTCTCCTGCTACCAGAGCAGAAGGAACACTGCATTGCAGTTGCTAATGATTTAATTCAGATTGCTACCAATGAACCAGACTTCCTCAAGAAGGTCATAACTGGAGATGAATCATGGGTCTATGGCTATGATCCAGAAAAAAAAATGGTCCGGTCATCCCAATGGAAGTCACCTGATTCTCCACACCTGAAGGAGGCATAGCAAAGTTGCAGCAAGATCAAGACCATGTTCACTGTGTTTTTTGATTGGGAAGGTGTTGTCCATCATGAGTATGTCCCATCACAAGGCCAAACAATTAATAAGGAGCATTACCTCAATGTTCTTCGTTGGTTGAGAGATGCAGTACAATGAAAACAGTCACAGCCATAGGCAACTGGTGGTTGGCGGCCTCATAACAACGATGCGCCCACTCATGCACCACATCCTGTGCAGAGTTTTTTGGTGAAACATCAGATCACCCAGGTGACTCAACCCCTTACAGTCCAGATTTGGTGCCCTGTGACTTCTGGCTTTTCCCAAAACTAAAATCACCTTTGAAAGGGAAGAGATTTTAGACCCTCAGTGAAATTCAGGAAAACATAACAGGGCAGTTGATGACTATTCCAACAAAGGATTTTGCAGAGTGTTTTGAACAGTGGAAGAGACCCTGGGAGAACTGTGTAAGGTCCCAAGGTGCCTACTTTGAAGGGGACTAAGGTGTCATTGCCCTACTTATGATGTTTCTTGTATCTTGTATCTTCTTCAATGTGTCTCTATTTTTTCTATTACATGGCTGGATACCTTCCAGACAAGCTTCATATATGTAAAGTAACTTTTAAAATTTCACACATCTCTCAGGCAAAGCATTCTTTGCTCTTAGTGAAACTGATTATTCGGCTGTGTTTTGAACCAAAGCTTGTAAGAATCTTCCCACTTGCTAGGCCTTTGCTGCAGCATGGAATGGGAATGTTTGGGGACAGAAAACAACAGTCCCAAATTTCCCTGCAGTGTTTAAAAAGCCCAGTTTACCTTTTTTTTTTTTAAATTAAACCATTTACGATTTGTTTGTTTTTAAAGGGAAACTGGTGGACTGAACTGGGCCCTGGAAGAATCAGAGCCCCATGTAATAGAGCAAATAATGAGGTAGGGAAGAGTGAGCCTGGTGGTCTCATCACCATCCACATTACCAAATAATTTGGATAATTTGATAATAATCATGAACACACTTAGCATGGGTGTCTGGCAGAATAGTTGTTTTTCATGCATTACTCAATCCCCCCAACAACACTAAGATATAGTTACTGCTATAATTCCCACCTTACTGAGACAGAATGAGATTAAGTAACTTCCAAAATCTGTTAGCTAGTAGATGATGATGGTGGTGGTAGGTTTCAGACCTATCCTGAAGAGTCTTCATTTTCATCCATTGTATAATACCACCTATCACATAATGGATGTGTTAATTAACTCATTTTGGGAATCCCTTTACATTGCATGTGTATAATGAATCATTACATTTTACACTTCAAATTCATTACCATTTTATTTGTCAGTTATACACCAATGAAGTTAAAAAATAAAAGAAAATGAAGTTAAGTACCGCCTTTTGTCAGTAAGACTTTAAGAGAAAAAAAACCTATGCAAGACTTTATAAAATTTTGTTTTACCAGAAGATTCAATATAATGTGTCCTAAAATATTTACCTAGTTTTATGGCATTTTTGGAGATATATTAAAAGAAAAAATGAACTTCATTTTTATACATGAATGTGTTATTTTTCTAAATGAAGTAAAGTCTAAAAGTACCAGAAAGTGTTATTAATAGGTTATTTGGTGACTGTGTTTATGAGTTTCTGATCTATATAAAAACTATACTTAATATGGAATTTTATATTAGGTCACTTTTAACTTGTTTAATGTGAAAAGAAAACAAAGCTTGAAAAAACTTGACAGCTGACTTTTAAATGAGTCAAACCAAATTTGATTGTATTATCCAATTAATTCAATAAGTTATTCATATAGCAAGATTCTATATTGAGGTTTTATGATATAGAGAAATAATTTGAAACAATCCTTTGCTTCATTATCTTATCTGTTCCAGTTTTTATTTACCCAAGGACTGGGGACTCCATAAACCAAAGAATGAAATAAATGAAGCATTTGCCATTTTAAGAACATTTAAAATGAAGTTCAGGTTCACCTTGAAACATCAAACATCATTTCTAATTATTTAGTGTTTTTTCATCCTTAATTGGAAAATTGATCATGTAAGACTTGTATTTGAAGTGTAAAGAAATGTGGTCCACAGAGGAAAGAACAGTGCTACAGCTGGGCTTCAGGCCTTGTGAAAGTCTCAGCAAGATGCTTAGTCATATTTTAACAATCATATAATTTGGATCAAAGCCTAAGGAAAAAGAAATTTCTAATCCATTATTTTCATTATTAAAAGTAAATGTGAGAGTGGGAGAAACAGAGATATGAGTTGGAAGGCAGAATTGAAAATAAATACTTTCTTGGTTAACTTAGAAGAAGAACAGTTTTATTTTTATTACAAATAAACCCTCAGGCATTCATGACCTGAGACTGGTTGGGTAAAGGCTTGCTATAAAATGGCAGCAGCAGTTTTGGAGTTTCTGGGGTCTAAATTTTACAATCTACTAAGTATTTGCATTAGAAAGGTTTAAATAATGTTTAGATAAAAGATCAAATCATTTTTTTTAAGTTTTAAATTAAAAACATAATAGTGTAAGACATTGGGAAGGAGATACCCTGACTTTGAGAACAGTATGCTGAACTTGACATTCACAAAAGAAAAAGAACTTAATCTAAATAAGAATTTTTATTACAAGAAGTAACAAGGGCATTCAAGGAAAATTTGTTATACCAATCAATTAGCAGAAGTGTTCCTAAATCTTCATTTGATTCCTACAGTAAAAGATTTAAACCGTTACAAGTAATTACAATTTTGCTCAAAAAAAAAGCCCAAACAACATTTCCTTGATAAATTAAGCAGAATATGACTATATTCTTTTAGACATCATATAATAGATTTTTAAAAAATTTCAAAGTAACATTCATGTTTGAGTGGAAAATAAACATATGAATTATTACTGAGCTGTTTGAAACATAGTATTTTAACCCAAAGTCATCATTAATCTATGTACATATGCTAATGTGGAAGTTTTAATAGAGATTTATATAGATAATATAAAAAAGCAAGCTTGGAAATTAGACATGTTATTGCATTTAACCTTCACGTTTAGGTAATACAGTTTCATTAGTTTTAAACTGTACAGTTTAGTTTTCAGGAACCTCCACCGACAGAATAATGTCTTCGTGTGTTGTGGCTGTGGGAACACTGAAATCTGCTACATTTAAAGAGGAAACTCATGAGGTGAAGTTATACTTGGCATTCAAACTGAACCTTTTATTAATTTATTCAACTTATTTGGGGAGTTGCGATGCACTACCTATTTACCTTTGTGAATTATACTATTTTAAGGCATGTAAGTCCAATGCTTTGCTCATTTTATCAATTTACTCATATTACTTTTGGCCCTCTATATGTGATTATAAACATTTGTTTATATTTCTTGCTAGCAAATTCCCAAACATTAGTTTTCTTTAAACATTGGTACTTTTCAAAGTAGTAAAAGCTCCAAAATAATACAAGTAAGATCTATGAATCACAGAGGTAGTAATTAGCAAGTGTCTGTTGTTCATACACCAGAAAGACAGTTTGCAAACCAGGAGCAATCAAACCAAAACATAGTACAAGGCTTAGAGGTATATTGTTATAAAGCCCTTATATCATGAGAAAGCATTCTTTACAGTAATTGATTATAATATCATAATTTTCAGTGGTTACCTCATGTCAGCCTTGGAAAACAGTTCAAGTTTTATCTATGACTCCCAGAGACATAGCAAGAAATGACACAGATAGAGCTAGTCTTGCAAAATAAGCTAACTAAAGCTTTGTATGACTAGACTGGCTTTGCCCACTCAGGGAGTCTTTAATGTTTGCCTCTGTTTTTGATTTTAACAAAAGTTCTGATTGATGAGGTAGTAATTCCTATGGAGACATTGCTATTAAAAATTAGGCTTTATGCTTTGTTCGGTTCCATTGATTTTTGATCTGTAGGCATACTCAGGAGAAAAAAAAAATGACCTCCAGTCCTTTTTAGAAGAAGCCCACTGGGGTCTTTAAAAATGTAAAAGCACTGAGAACATTAACTTGAATAAAATGAATCTGAATGATTATTAAGCTATTTATGGAAAGAGATTTGTGGTAAAAAGTGTGGGGGTGATGAACTTGGGTGGGATATATAACATTCTGTGAGTATTAGGAAAAAGTAGCTCCTGGAGTTACTCAGTGCAGTAGCTAGAAATCAACTAGTGGGTATGTGTCAACTCTGAGAGAGAGCCCTCCTAGGTTTTGATAGGACAAGAAGTAAATATAGGAAGGGGAAATACAGATAGCCATCCAAGAAACAGATGCTAAACTAATCAGATGATTATGTACATGGAGTGAGTGCTAGGCACTTAACTACAACTTGATGATTAAATGCTCACAGCACAGATATTTTGGAAGAAGAGTGAGGATCCAGCTAGGAGGAAGCACAGAGTTTGTTAGGAAGATGTATTGTTTCCTATACGAGACTGCTGAGTTATCTGTGTCAGACAGCATTCCTCCAAGATTGAGTCCCAGTAGTCAATAAATAGACCTGTCTTTCTAGGAAGCCTTAGGTTATTAATAATCACTTGCAGAACTGATTGTTTTAATGGGGAAAATGGGATTGGAAAACAGCCAATGACTTTCAAAGTTTCAATGGCAAAATATTTTTTCTGGGAGGAATTTTAGAAGTAAAAGTATTCTGTAGCTAAAATGAACTAGGCAATTTAATTATTGAGAAAATCCAGCCTTTGATTAGCTTTAGCTTTTGCTCAAGTGTAATGGCCTTTTTTTTTCTTCTCACCACTGCTGCAGCATTCTATCAGGCCCTCTTTTCTTAAAATTCATATCACCGATAAACAAACAACAAACCACCCAGGCAAAGTAATTGTGATGCCAGCCTAATACATTTTGTCTGGGACTTTCAGTTGTTGTAGATGAGGGTTACAACATACTTTCATAATGAAAATCGAGCTCCATAATTAATCAGTCCAGTTACTGCCGATTCACATTATGACAACATGCAGTGTATGTAAAGCTGCTGTACTCATTGAGATAGAAAGACCAAGAACCTCATTTCTGATTCAGCCCAAGACCTTTGTGCAAGTTATTCTCTCCGGCTTGCATACTGTTTCCCATTCCTTCCCTGGATATACGTACTATTCCTTGGAATCTTATACTTTTTTGCACAATCCCCTACCAAACATGGATTAGTTCTCTTTTGCTATTTTCTCTTAACACAACCCTCTGCATATTTTCCTTCTAAGGCTTTCCATAGTTTTAATAATTTCTAATAATGAATTTGTGAACTTACATTTTAAGTCAATTTCTCCTATTTTTTGCACTAACAGAATATCAGACCGATGAATATTATTTTAAATGATACAAGGCCATGTCTGATTTTTAAGTGAGAAGTGACACTATGAATTATTAAGTAGTAAGAGAAAGGAAGGAAAAAATTCATAATTTTTTATACCTGGATACCTTATAGTTACTGACTTTTAAGCAACAAAATTCTGCAAAATGTATTATGTTGTTCAATATTTTCAAAAAGATGAGCTAATTCCATTTGGGGTTCCTTTTCTGTTTTAGAGCTAGATGTCCATCTTCCCAGAAATGCTAGAACATATGCTCGTTGAACAATGGCATGATGATTATCTAACCTTTTCTCCATGATAAGAAGCTCATTAAGAAATCAGAACATTAAGTTGAGAATATTTAATGACAAGATTTATAAATTTGATCTAACCAAGCAGTGGTTTTAGTAAAATGCTGATTTACAAGTAATGGTCGAAATGAGCCTCACTATTTTACAAATACCTTCCTAGGTACAGAAGCACATTACTCATACAATGCAATGTTGCAGTGTTCTCATATCTCATCAGGTTTGGAAATGTAAATATAGCTTGCCTTTAGAATAATAAATCCCTGGCACCAGGAAAACATAATGGCCACAGGATAATCTTGGCCATGCACATTTGTAAACTACTGATAAGTGTGAATATTACTTGCAAATATTTTCTTCTTCAAATCTATGAAGGGTCAATTTAAAAAGTTTACTAAGAGAACATATGTAATGTGAAATTGTTACACTCATATCCCTAAAATATTTTACTTTTTGTGTTACCATTGGAGTCTCTCCTTTTTAAGGAACTTTTTCATAGGTGCTAGGATTTCAGAATATCCAAAATAAAATTAAAGACTCACCGGTAATAATAAAACTTTGAAGAAATTGTACATTATAGTCTAAAAAGAGGAAGAGCTCTGCTCTAATGTGTTCATTGTGGATTGGCATTGAGGAAAAAGCATAATTGATTTTTACTTGTCAATTATGTCCTCTGTATTAAATGAAATAGTGCTTGAGTAGTTAAAATGATAGAGCAATATACTTTTCTTTCTTTTTATTTTAGATTATTCAGTACAGTTTCAATCTTTTATTCCCATTCCAGCCCACCCACCCATCCCTCCCCACCTCCCTTCCATTTAGAGCAATATACTTTTCAAAATATCTTTATTTCAGAAAAAAATTTAATATATAAAAAATAGATACATCTGGTTTAGGAAGACACCTATTCCAAATCCATGTCCACCTCACAGTGTGCTGCTAACAAGAAGTGGGGTACATTGAGTCAGAAAGCATGTTCACGGGTTAGAAAGAAAACATGTACCAGACTGAAATTAATTGGAAAACTGTGCTGAGGATCTTAACATAGTCCTGTTTTATGCCTCAATAATTGAAGATTCCCTCCAGCTTGCTGAGGAGAGTATTTCAGGCTGGTCTCTTACCTTTCCTATCTTTTCCTGAAAATTCCATACATGCAACCTCTGCCCTAGTTGTACTGAACTTTTTATATTACCCAGGATATAGAACCCCATCTCACTCCACCACTCAATTGAACTGATGCAAAGTTCACCTTCTTCATCATTCATATAGATGAAATGTGTCCTCCCAAAATCTGTATGCTAAATCCTAATCTCCAATTCGTCTGTATTTGGAGGTAAGGGCTATGAGGAAGTAATTAAAGTGAAATGAGCTCATAAGCATGGGGGCCCTGATATAATAGGATTGGCGTCCTTTGAAGAGAAAGAGACCTGAGAGCTCCCTGCTGGCACACAAAGGAGAGGCCCCGGGAGCACACAGCAAGATGGCAGCTGCCTATAGGCCAAGAGAAAAAATCTCAGAGTGAAACCGACCTTGCTAGCACCATAATCTTGGACTTCTCAGCCTCTAGAACTGTGAGAAAATAAATTCCTGTTGCTTGCGCCACTCAGTCTATGATATTTTTCAGTGACAGACCCAGTAAACTAATATAATTGGTCTGGTTATTTCTTTAGGACCAAGATAGTTAAACTTTCTCGATAAAGCTTCTAGAGTCTTCCCTGCCTTCCCTACCATCCTGCCTGCTTGCCTTCCCCTGGGTAAACCAGAGAGCTCTGGGGCTTCGGGTTAAGTCATTGAACACCCTAGTTCCCCCCTGCTCTGTACTCTCATGAGGCTTCACAAAGCTGTAATATGAATCTGCATTATCTGTCGTTGCAATTATTTATTTAGTTTTGCTTTTCTCATGGGGTTGTGATGGCCTTGAATATGCCCAGCTCAATTTTACATGGACGAAGGAAGGAAGGAGGGTAGGATGAAAGAAAAGGAAGAAAAGAAGGGGAAAAAGAGGAAAGGAAAAGAAGGAAGCAAGAAGGGAAGGAAAGAGAGAAGAGACATTGGGAGGAAAAGAGAGAGAGGAAGAAAGATGAGATGCAGAATCTTGTAAATAGAAGCCTATAATATCATCATCATCACTGTCCTAAAAGATACATAATAAGCATGACAGTGGATACTTTAGTATACCTGAGAGAATATGATTTTAAACATGTAAGTACCACATACTCTTTTACTTGGGCAGGCTATAGCATTGTGCTCATTTCTAGTGAAAGGTCTCTAGATGTCTAGAAGGATGGGAAAAAAAAAAAACATTTGAAGTCATCTTTTACAATTTTGGTGGTTAAGGATTGTCCAATTAATTTTAAATATTCTAATATATCAGAGGGCAGGAAATAACAAATGTTTTTTCAAAAACCTCCATAGTTGGGTATTACATCATTATGGACACTGAAACCATTAAAATTATCTTCAAGAGAATTCCTAAGTTTTTTAGGGATACTATGACCTTTCATTATAGATTATCTTGATAGCCTCTTGGAGACTAGCTCAGTTCCTTGTTTTTCAGCTGTTTTAGAGATTGGGCGTTAGGGAATTTACCCACAGCCCCACAGCTCTCTGGTTCACCCTGGAGAAGGCAAGCAGGCAGGTGTTCTGACTTCCTGTGAGTAGGCCCGCTGCCCACTGCGAATGTGTTCATTTTAATTTTCATGAATCTAAAATTTTTGTTAGGCAAGCTTAGCAAATGTGTTCAGTGAGCAAACTTGCTTCCTGTTAAAAAAATTATCCAAATTATCAGGTAGATGATCCTGGAGTTATTTTAATTAAAGGCAATGGAGAAAAAAATTAGGCACTTAGATAAGTTTCTTAGACTCATAAAATTAAAGAGCCTTCTGTCAATATGTAGGTTAGAGGTAATTCCTGTAAATGTGAATGTAAATTAACTGTGTAAATTCTCATGCATATTAATTACAAAATAAACTCACTAAACTATCCTTTTTTTGCTATGGCAGAAGCTCTTACTTTTTAAGAAAAAAGAAAGAAAAGAATTCTATGAATTGAAGTTGGCATATTTTAGATCTTTCTCTTTTGATCCTCTCTGGCTCCAGATAGGCAGATATATAATTACTCTTTGATGAACTTTTTGCTTGAGGTATTTTATTAATATAATGATTATATATATAAAGGACTCTAAGTGGTAACATCCTGGGGGAGTGATTAAATCTCTAGGGACTCCTACTCCTATGTATATTTAAAGAAGAAAAATGCATACTACCCTCTATAAAACTGTGAGTTAGTTATTCAGAGCACTAGGGAATGATTTTACATTTTTATCCAATTTTTTTGATAGAAGTTAAAATCTAATAGTAAGCTATTGGTCATCTGACAATAACTAACTTCTGCTTTTAATTTCCAGTTTGACCATTTAAATATTAAAAGGCTCATAAAATATAATAGTAATCATTCTTCTATTTAAGAAATTAGGAGAATCTTCAACTACAAATCCCTGAAGTTGGGTATGATTCAGGAATTCTTATCCCAACTAAATTTGATGTTAATCACTGAACTAATTAGTAAATATTATATTTAATAACCCATAATTTAATCTTCTGTCTTCAGGCAAGAAATTTATTAAAGTACCCCAGGTGGACATAGGCTATAACTAATAAGATGGAATTAAAGAAAAGAAAAAATACTATGAGAAAAAAGAAAAGTTTAGGTAAAAGTTATTGAGATTATCTTTGATGGGGACATATGTAAGCACTAAGAATATATGATTTGAGCTAGGAGTCAAACAGTGATTCATAAGAAAGAAAACATTATTATTCTACTAATTTAAAAATTGGTCATTTTTATAAGATTTGCTGCTTCAATATTTATATGCATTAATTACTTGAAGTCATGCTTAAAAATAACATATTTTGTAGTGACAGGTAACTTCTTGGTCTACATATCAAAAGCTAAAAATGTACTTTATTAGCTTATTATATACTTATCATGTGTCAGACAATGTTCTATGCATTTTGTATATATTAATGAATTTAATCTGCCAATCATTAAAATGCAGGCACTATTTCTATCTTCATTCTAGAGATGGGGCCCAGAAAAATTTACTAAGTTACTCAAATTTACATGGTTATAAGTGGTGGCTGTTGGTTCAGATCCCAGTTCTATACCCTTGTTACAGAGTAAGGTCTGTGAAACAACAGCAGGCCATCCTCTAAGACAACAATTTCTAACCTGCATCCTGCAAGAATTTTTAAAACCTGCTTTACCTGACTATGTGGTTGGGGGCACGATCCTTTTCCCTTAGATTGTCAAATTTTAAAAGGTGACAAATGAACTCAACAGTAGCCATTTGGTATGAGTAAATCATAACTATATTATTTTTGTCAAATTGGTAAAAAATATATCTTTTGGTGTGCCACAGAATTTTAGTAATTAGTTTATGTGTGCTGTGCCATGAGATGAAAAAGGTTGAAAGTCACTGTTGGGAGCTTGGAAGAAATGCAGAATCTAGGTCCCGCCCCAAGCCTAATGATTCAACATCTTCATTTTCAAAGGTTTCCTAGGTGATTCATTCAAGTTGCTAACTACTTCCTCCAAAAGAAGTAAAACACTTCTTTTAGAATGACGTTATATATTGTTTTATATTTTTAACTAGTAACTTATGCTTCAGTTTTTTACAGAAATTCAAAAGTTTCTTGGGATCAGCATCCTTAAAGCAGTATATAATTTCAAAGCTAACTTTTCATGTATTGAACCAGGAAATATTATTTAATATTCTTGATGTTGCTTTTTTAATGGGAGGCATGGTGGTTATACATTTAGACCATTGAAGGCATTTCTGGGTTCGGCTGCTTCAGTTCTTCCTTGCTGATTGAGAGCAGACTACCCAGTCTTTGTTTTCTAGTCTATACAATTTGACATGAATAAGGCCAAAGGCATCTGAAATATCCTATCCAAACAGCTGCCTTCTTCATCTACATAAGGGCAGTCCACTATAATAGCTTCAGTCTGTAATTCTTACAGTTTAGTGTTTATTAGAATCACTTTGTTACTTTTTGAACCCCAGAGTGTTGCTCCACTGTCCCCAGGGTTTGGATTTCAGGAGATTGGGATGAGATGTGAGATTTTGCATTTCTAATAAATGCAGAGGGGATGTTCTTACAGTTGGGTGAGGGACCAGACAAGTCCCTTTTCCTCCTCTCTGATTTTATCTACAGTGAATACCAACAGTTTCCCAAGTTAATTTAATTAGCCATTAAAGAAGGCTATCGGCCACCTTAATCCCATTCTACAGAAAAACAGCTCTCAGTCTAGAAACGAGTCAATGAAATGGTTGTTCCAAACTCGGTGGTTTCGTAACCCACCTAGTGGAAACGTCTTAGAAACTTGAGGAATACCTACTATTTTGGACATAGATATTTACTGTTTCTCTGTTAGTCATTTCATTTATTCTGCTACAGAGGCCATCTCTTCCCATATTAAGTAAAAATGTTTTTATAGTGTTGTACTTGTTTCTGCAAATATTGTTCTGATCATTAAATGCCACTTTCTTATTAAATGTTTTGATAAGACATTTGCATGCATGGATATGGCTTTTCTTTTACTGAGGTTAAGTCAAATATTCTAAGTATTTGTAGAGTCATAGAATTTCGAGACCTTCAGAATTTATATATCCTGACCATTCAATTTTAAAGTATCTATCTTTAGATAGATAAGAGTTAGAGGGTCTTACCAACAACCACACAGCTCAGCACAGTGTTGAAATACATAGTGTTGATATCTTTGCTGTGTTTCATTTTTGCTGTGACAGGGATAACTCTTTGGGTTAAATTAGGGAGTAATAAATGAGTTCTCATAGTTTACCACGGATGAAAAAACAGGCTGTCTAATGGACCAGATGTAGAATTATACTCTTTTGAACCAAGACATTGTTAGTTCCAAGCTAATAAACAAGAAATATGCATCTTTTCATCAGGGTAGGCATTAGTTGTTCCAAATTTCCACTGTGTTCTAATTATTTATAATTATTTACTACAGTGTAATGAAGAAAGTCTGCAGAAAATGACAAATTATTAGATCATTTATACTAATTTCTAGGGACTGTCCACTGTTCATTTCCAGCATTTTCTCTTTCAAGTCTTTGTGCTTGATTTAGAAAAGAGCACTTCTAAGAATAATTATTCAGTAAGTGAGATTTATACTGAGATGACAAGGGTATGAATGTTGTTTTTTAATTTTTTGGTAGAGGATTTATGTGGAGAACAGATTTAAGTGATGTGGTTCAATTAGCATTGGATAAAACTCCTCTCAAAACAGTGGCTCATTCTGTCTTGTTCCACCATCTCCAACAGGCCGGCCACCTCACTGTCCAACGTGGCTGTTCCCACTGCAGACATCGCATTCACGGTCCATCAGCAGGAGTAAAGGGTTGGAAAACATCACACATTTCCATTTATTTAGCATTTCTGGAAGTTGAATATCAGTTTTGTTTATGCCTCATTCAGCAGACTTTGTTAGATGACTACATTTAATTGCAAGGGACCCTGGAAAGCATGAGTTATATTTCAAAGATGAAAATGGGAATTGGGTTTTTTATGTGTTTGTTTGTTTGTTTGTTTTTTACTATAGAAAAGGAGGGGGATAAATAGTGGGAGGAAACTAGCAGTTTCTTCCACAGGTCCAAAAGCAGTTTCTTCCACTAGTGTCAAAAAGAAAACAAATTGGCACTCCGGTAAAGAGAAACTTTATTCAAAAGGATTATTTTAAGAAGGGTGAAAGGGATTATTGCAAAAGGAGAATGGGGACTTCTGCAATATGGGTCAACCATGCGATCTGTAAGCACTTCTAAAGTTAGGTAGAAAAGGGCTTTTTTTTTTCAGTAGGGAGGAGTCAATCAAGCTGGAGACAGAGTGGAGGAAGCGGAATGAAGGAGGATGTTGTGATAAAACAGTAGAGGAGAGAATGTTTTACCCTTAGATCACCCAGTTCTCTGGAGTTTTATGCTGACTTGGGTTGAGGGCAGGGCAGAGTCCAACACTCTGGGAGAAAGTTTGGTTAACAAGGATTCTGTTCTTAATTATAGATCAGTGGGAACAAAATACATGTAGTTCATGTAATCATTTTGAGGAAAAGAATGAGAATTCTTTAGAGACTGTCTGGCCTTGTCATAGATAAACAAGGGCAGCATCTGTGAGCCTTATCTAAGTCACACAGGGAAAGGTGTTTCTTTGCAGTAAGCCTTTTTCTGGATCACAGAAGCAGAGGGTATGGGTACAATGGATTTCTTTAACCTTCCCAGATGACCCGGGATCATGAAATTTGAGTAAAAGGCAACATCGTTATGGGAACGAGAACAAAGGTAGCTCTAATTTGTAAATTTACTGACTTGGAAAAGGAAACATTGTTACAGTGAGGATATAGCCCAATGACTAAATTAGATAAACCTATTCTCCTGAAAACCACTCAGTTCTTCTGAGGTGCACTGGTGTGGATTGTCCTCTAAAACGGGGAGAGTTGTCTCAACTCATGAAGTTGAGAGGCTGATTCTCAGACAAGGGAACTATATCTTCAAAGGCAGAACTTGGGCATGAGTAGGAATTGTTTTCTCTCATTTTTATCACTCTTTTGTGTTTGGACATTCAGTATAGATTTTAAGCTTCTGTAAAATTTAGAGATGGTCTAACACTATAAATGCAGGAAGAAGGTTAAGCCAAGCATGCTCCAATGAACTTATTTTGAAACTAAATTATACAGTGGCACATTGCTTTCTCCGTGTATTCCTTTTTGTTACTTCCAAACATGGTAAAGCTTTTTAAATGCACAAACCAATTTATCATGTTTAACCTGTCACTGCTATAATAAAGATGCTCCCATGGTGACAATTTTAGTAGTTTGGAAAGGACTTGGGCCATGATGTCAAGCTGCTTTTCCCAACTGAAAGATACCTCTGATTTGTCATGGTTGATGTGGTGGGATATGGGCGAAGAGGTAGCTGCTTTTCTTGAGTATATTTTATTCATAGTGCTTAGCCTAAACATACTGATAAAATATATGAGGGAGCCCAAAAAATATTTTTTTTAATTTTTTGAAATATCTTTAGAGGTGAAAAGAAGGAGAGAGAGAGAAATATCAATGTGTGGCTGCTTCTCATGTGTCCCCTGCTGAAAACTGGCCTGCAACCCAGGCATGTGCCCTGACTGGGAATCGAACCTCAATCCTTTGGTTCGCAGGCCCGCACTCAATCCACTGAGCTGGACCAGCCAGGGCCCAAAAATTATGTTTTAACCAATTGAAAAATGAAACAAAAACTAAAGTAAATGGAGTTCAAAATTACTGACATGACCTGGGTTGTAGGCCATAGTTTCATGTGAGCCAAAATAGGCTGGCTAACTCCGCATCTCCTTACAACATTATTCAGGGATATAGATGAAAGGGAAAGAATAGAGATGAAATCCTCCACTGTTAGAAGTTTTAATAAATAAGGTACACATAATCAAAAGGTGTGTAAGAATGTGTACCAGTGGCTGCTGGCTGCCCATTTACTCTATCTCCATAATCAGAAGGGGCTGGATCCTGCCTTTTTCTCACAGGGCCCCAGTCACCTCACAGTTAGTTACCTTGTGTCCTCATGCAATGTGGCGTGGTAGGCAGCCCTGCACAGTGTTTTGACCCAGACCTTAGAACAAGCCATTATGTCCAAGGAACACTGCTTTCTCTTAGTAAGAAATTAAATTTAGAAATTATAACAGGATACTTGGGGTGGATTTCTTCTTATGATAGATTTTATTCTTAGTTAGTTTTAGTGTTCATGGATGAATGATTCTATTCTTTGAGCTATTCTTATATTTTTCTGACACAAATAACTTTGCTTTAAATTATGAAACCATTTATATAAACAAACGAATAACCATAATATAGCAGGCACGTAACTCAAGATTAAATAAATGTTAATATTTGTCTTATCTGCTTTATATCTTATAGAGTAAGATGTAAAAAATTAACTATTTGGAAGTTGGTATGAATTATGTATAATAAATATGTGTGATTGTACTTTATATTTAAAATGAGAGAAATGGCATGATGATATCATATTTTCTCAACTTGTTTTTTTAGTCAACATGTTACTTTTGAAATTTTCCAATGTTAATATGAAGATGTAGTTTTATTGCTTTATAGTATTACATTAAATGAATAAACAAGGTAATTATTTACAATACTGTAACAAAACATTCTATCCATGTCTCTTTGTGCTCAAGTACAAGATTTTCTCTAGGCGAGGTATCTACAAGAGCACTCGGAGCCTTGGGAGATATCTATGTATCCAGTGTTACTAAGTAGTAATGAATTTCCTCTCCAAACTGGTTGTACAGACTTAAACTTTACCAGTATAAGTGTTTCTGTTACCTCTAGTTCTAGTTATTAATGTTTGGAGTGATGAAACATTAATGTTTATGGAGTAGTAATTTTATTTATATTTTCATGAATACCAGTAAAATTTTACAGTTTTTCAGAAATCTATTTCAGTTTCTTCAATATTATTTATATTATATGACATATATTATAGCTATAGGTCTAGTCAAGTTTTCTTTTTCATTATAAGTCAATTTTGATAACATTTTTTTCTAGAGTATTGCCTAATTTGTCTAAATGTTTAGAACTTTTTGCATAAATTACTTCTATATATTGTTCATGACTTTTGAACATGGATAGTATTTTATATACTTTTGTTCTGCTTTTCTGGATTTCTCTATTTCTTTTTTCCCAGCTTTGTTGAGATATAGTTGATGGTTCTAGGTATTTTTACCACAAGCATATCTGCTGCATATGTTTGCTGCAAACATTTTCAGAGCACAACTAATCGACTATAAGATAA
This sequence comes from Trachops cirrhosus, assembly GCA_028533065.1. Taxonomy (NCBI): domain Eukaryota; kingdom Metazoa; phylum Chordata; class Mammalia; order Chiroptera; family Phyllostomidae; genus Trachops; species Trachops cirrhosus. The sequence continues at coordinate 48,110,916 of CM052542.1, read as the reverse complement.
ACTCTTTGTAAAAAATAAAATAAAAAATAAAAAGAAGACACTAAAATGGATATAATCATAAAAAAAAATCTATAACAAAATTAAAGGCTATTGCACAAAATGAAAGACATTGTCTTCAAAGCTATCCATTCATAGTATTAGACATGTTTTTACTTGTAGATTCATCTCCTTGTATAGCATTGCAGTTTTTCTTCTTGCTACAATTTCTTCTTTTTTTAAAGAGAGATATCAGTTTCTAACTAAAGCATTGATAATTAAATCTCTCCAAGACTGCTGTAAATTAGTAACCACCTCCTTTATATTTGTCATAGCTTGGTAAACTTGGTTTTGATGGGTGGGAGGGACGACTGTTCACTCAAGCATTTGCGAACTGGTATACTAGCATTTTCTACTATAGTATGCAATCTGGCTTTACATGAAGCTTTGCAATCTGGCATAATACAGAGTTGTTATCATCCACTATTTTAAGACCACCACATTAACTCATCACCACATAGACCATCATGAGGGCTAAGATTTATATAATATAAAAGTGGGAATACTTTCAGAACTTTGTCAATGGAGAAATGAAACCAAACTGATAACTAGCTTAAATACATTAAGTCTGTCTAATGAAAACAAAACTGTCAACCAGTTATTTTATCTTTTATGACAAAATAGTCTTACAACCCATTAGCTGTTCAGCGAAAATGCTGCAAAAATTTTCGCCGCAAAGATGCTATGGCAAAGATAAGAGACACGATAACTGACTGACACAGTGTGTAAGTTTAAGGTGTACAACATGATGATTTGACACACCCATGCATTATAAAATGATTACCACAATGAGGTTAGTTAACACACCAACACCTCACATAATATTTTTTATTTTGCATTTCTTTTGTTTTGTGGAAACAGAATCTGCTTTCTTAGCAACTTTCAAGTACATAATGCAGTATTGTTAACTATCGTCACCATGCTGACTATTAGATCCCCACAACTATTTACTTTCTAACTGGAAGTCCATATCCTTGGCCAATATCCCATTCCATCACTCACTCTCCAGCCCCTGGCAACCACCATTTACTCTGTTTTTATGAGTTTGGCATTTTTCTTTACCCATTCATGTATTCTTTATTCATTCATCCATCAAGGGACACTTGTTTTCATGTCTTGGCTATTGTAATTAATGCTTGAGTGAGGTTGGGTACATATATCTCTTTGAGACAGTGATTTCATTTCCTTCAGATAAATGCCCAGAAGTGAGATTGCCGGGTCATATGATAGTTCAGGTTTTGACTTCTTGAGAAACCTGCATCTGTTTTCCACAGTGTTTGCAGCAACTTACATTCCCGCCAACACTGTACAAGGACTTTTTTTTTTCCATATTCTCAGCAGCATTTATTTTCTTTGCCTTTTTGATATTAGCCATTCTAACAGGTGTGAGGCACTATCTCACTGTGGTTTGGATTTACATTGCCCTGATGATTAGAGTTGTTGAGCACTGATTTTATTATGTACTTGTTGGCCATATGTATGCCACCTTCAGAAAAAAATATATCTATTCAGGCCCTCTGACAATTTTTAATTGGATTATTTGTTTTTTTTCTATTGAGTTATATAAGTTATTTATATATTTAGATATTAACCCATTATCTGATAGATGGTATGTAAATATTTTCTTTCATTTTTGTAGATTGTCACTTCATTTTGTTGATTTTTTTTGATTAGCAGAAGCCTTTGATATAGTCCCACTTGTTGATTTTTTCTTCTGTTCCTTGCAGTTTTTGTGTTTTTAATCAGTCTTACAAAAGTATTTCATAGAAACTGTACTGAATAAACTAAAATAAAAAATAATTAAAAAAAGGAAAATTAAAAAAAACAAAAGTATTTCAATATTACTAGTCTTTATAAATAAACAGCTTCTGCTTTTATTTTACTTATGTTGTTTGATTCAATTTTATAACAATTTGTCCACTTTTTTAGCTATGTATTATTATCCTATTAAAAGATGAAGACCCTAGAGTTCAGAGAGTTTGTGATTTGCCATACACAAAAACAAATAAAAAACAATGACAAAAAAAATGGTGTTAAACCCTAACTCAAACCCAAATACTCTGATTCCAATCTTAGGTCTTTAAACTCTTTATTAGTAATCAGGAACTCACATTCTTTTTCACAGAATTTACAGAAACATAAGTTAATATGTAGAAAAGAAATTTTATACAGAACAAACCCAAGCACATTTTCACTTTCCAGCATGTTGACAAATGACTTCCTAAGGATCAACCAAAATATATTTTTCCATAGCAGCAGGCATAACTTTAGCTTCTGTTGAAAGGACCTGGGTAGTCATCTGTAGCATTCATTCATCCAGATGGTCAGCTCCATAAAAATTTGGATGAAAATTAGTATATGCAGATGAGCTGTAGATGCTTCACAGCTTGACACTGCTGAATTTTTTTTTAATTTGCCTGAAAGCTCAGAGCTTTTTCTTCTTTTTTTAAAAAAATGAGAAAAGCCACTTTTACATATTAATTGTTTTAATTCCACTATGTCTTAATAATCATATGTGTAATGTTTAAAAGACAATTATTTTAAGCTATTTTTGTAACTCGGACTTTAGACTAAGAGTGGTCTATCTTTATCAGACTGACTTGCTTATTTTCTGTAACGCTACAGAGAACATAACAGAAAGCACAGTTCCTTGAAGAATCCATCACACTTCTACCACTTATTTGCTGCCTAGATAATTTTCCACTTTAATTACAATGTCATGAGTTTCTGATTTGTAAAACTAAAGTAGTTGCTAAGCTTCTGTGTAACTATTTGGTAGCTTGAAATATTGTAATGTTTCCAAAAATATCTAAAATTTTTTAAAAGTAATTTACAGAAAAATAGTGTTAACTCACTTTACCCATAGTTTGTGTCATATCTGTTGGGGATCAAATTAATTATAGCTACCGTATTTCAAATATGAGATTGTCTATATTTATATCCTTAAAGTTATATTTTAAAATAGCAGGTAAAATATGTAGTATATATAGCTTACTCTGAAAAGATTTCCCACCTATTTAAATTAGAAACATTAAGAAGAAGAAAAAAACTTGTTTAAAATAACTAAATCATAAATTCAGAACAAAATGTAACAAAGCCAAAAATGGAAAGATCATTATTTTTTTAGTTTTACAATATGAGAATGATAATCTCTCTTTTGCCACACTATAGCAAGGACATTTGAAATGACAGAATGAAGTAAGAATAAATAAAACTTTCTTTATTCACAATTTTGAATGGATATTATTAGTTTATCATACCAACCTCAAACAAGAGAAGTCAAATTTAGACCTTCCCTTTTATCAGAAAGCTGGTGCTCTTTCAGTGTCATAAGGCTAGGAACATGGAAGTCCCTTTTCACTGTCAAAGCTCGGAGGGAAGAGGGAGAGAGCGTGCCCTCCAGACCTGGAACAGCGGTAGATGGAAACATGACTTTTTCTTCTCCCCACGATATATGTGATACGTTTCCATATAAAAAGATGATAAATAATATATTAATAGAAGTGTAGTTAAATGATATAAATGTATATGGGGTACATGGAAACATAATTATTTTATATTAATTTAATAAAGAAAACTATGTTAAGTTATAATCAACTGATCAACAAATAAACTTTAGGTGTATAAGTTCAGTCATTTATAAATTTATCATACCCATTATTTCAATCTATTATTTTTACTTTTATCACTCTTGGAACTAATACCGTATCTTATCAAATCTATGATATCCTCTATCCCTATGGAAAAATGAAATACAATTAAATGTCCCTGTATTAATTCTAAATTCAATCCTAATTTGAGGGGTGACAAAATGTGAAAGCACATCTTAGAACTGAGCATATATAATATTGTTTTAATATGCTGTTTGTTATGTTTAATAATCAATCTGTGAGCCTCAAATCTTTTAAAAATCTGTATTTCAGCATCAAATATTATGTCATTTAGTGATATTAGTTTATATGTTTCAGATTTCAGTATCATATAAAATTTTACAGACATGCCATGATTTTCCATTTTGCTTTTTTATATCACTTTTTATTTTGTTATATATATATATATAATTTTATAAGAGAAGCCATTTACTGGCTCTTCAGGACATCTCTTTCTGAGGTGTAACTTAGGAAAGCTTCAGTTGTATTAGCTTATTTTATGGAAACTTTGACCATCAACTACTTTATTTTGTAGTAGTTTAAGAATGTATGCATGTCAAATTGAACATGGAATGTATACTGTTTGGTTAAATACTTAAATATCATTTAAGTTGATGTATATACTTCTTTTACAAAGTCCTAATAATATTGCTAAGATTTTTAGCTACATGTGTCTTATCTTGTGTTAATACTTTAAAATAGATTGATACCTAGATAGAAACATAGATCCATAAGTAATGGGAATAATAGGCTCAGCATGAAAGTGACTTAAAATTGAATAACTGGTTGATGTACTACCTAGATCATTTTTAGGAATGAAAATTACTTTCCCAACACTTGGGAATGCCCTGAAAGATGGCCCATGAAGATGACTCCTTTGTTCAATTAGACTTCATTCTGTTGCAGTCTGAAATCAACGATGGATCATCACCGGGCCTATCAAGGCCTGATGCCACAAATGGGAATGACTGTGAACGCCTATCACATCTCCAGAGCTCCCAGTGGGGTTTTCTGAGGTCTTCATTTGAACTTATCAATGCTCAAAACTGCCCCCCCCCCCACTTTAGGTGTTTAATCCCAGGAGCATTTCCTAATAAGTGTCCTATTTCCAAACCTTTATCTAGGAGTCTGCTCCTTGGGAAGCCTAGCCTGAAGAGCAAGCGGATCTAAAATTTACCAAAGAAATACATAAACGTTTCTCTTCATCCAGGGGTACAAAACACAAGGTGGGCATATTTTGTTATTGTTGGATGCATATGAAAGAAGAATCTAGACATAATTTTCCACAAACTATTTAACAATATTTGAATGACACTGCCCTGGTAGGTCATGCCATTTGTAATTCAGAGGGAATTCTCTTTATAAACTAGGGAACAAGGATTGCTGAGAAGTGAGCTCAGATTAATGCACTTGAGAACTAGATGGAAAAGGACTCAAGTGAAAACACTAAGTGAAGACACTAGCCTTTGTTTTACCCAGTGACTCAAATCCAGTACCTGCAGAGGCTAGATCAAACCCATTATTTCTTTTTAGTTTTTATTGCAAAGGAAGGATTATGTGCATAGACACTGTTTGCTGCGAAAATGCTTCCAGCAAACAAGTTTATGGCAAAGATGTTTATGGTGAAAATACCTAGAATCATCAATTTTCTCTCCACAGAACTGGAAAAACAAGAGAAACTAATTGGCTGTAAGCTAAAATAACAAAAAACATAAAAAAGGATCATTAAAAAGGACATAATGAAACATGAAAAATTAATAACAGAAGTCAACTTTAATGCTATGTAACTGAGGTTAGTAAAAAATATATTCATATGAAGGAGTTTACTATAAATATTCCTGTATTTATTGTAAATATAAACAAAGTGTTATTACAGTGGGAAATATTTGGAAGGGGTACTGGATGGAGAGAGAAAGAAAATAAAGCAGACAAAAATGGTGTGTGTGTGTGTGTGAGAGAGAGAGAGACCCTGTAAGGGGGACTCTGAGAGAGGAGCATATTTATTTATTGCTAGGTAACAGCAGTAGATTTATAACATACATAAATAATATATAATCTTAAGATTACTTCTTATAAAAAATAAAAGTAGCTTAGATACTTTAATTGACTCAAAATATATATATAAGGAAATTGTTTTTGGTTAATTATTTTTAATTAAAATCTGAAGGTTTCTCCATTAGCCAATATATTAATCAGAAAATATGATGATTTTGCTAAGGAAAACAATAATGTTTCCAAGTGTTAATTGAACAACATGTAACTGATTTAATATATTTTTCCTATTAAATATACATATATTATTGACAATAAGCTTTTACGATTTGAGGTATTAAATATTCAGACACTGGTATATCCTTATGTATAACAAATTCTCAAAATTTACTCCAAGCTGGTGTTTGGAGACAAAAGTCTCCATTTAATAAAATTATTTTATAATTACTAACAATAACTATAAGTGTTATTATTTCAGGTGAAATATTTTTAGTCTGCTTATACTGGTACTCTATTCTATTAAAGTAGTCTGATTTTATAAGTTGTATTTACTTCAAGAAGTTATGTTGCCTTATGCAAACTTTTCAAAGCACTGAGGTAGAAGTGCACATGTTAAATTCATGAACCCTGCATTCCTTCATTCTCTTATCCATTTATCTACCCATTCAAATAATACAGTGTAGTGAACAATAAGCAGTAAACCTCTAACTGTATTTTCTGAATTAACTCGAAAGAGATGATCTTCTCTTGTAGTGCTGATTTTCCTGTGTGGTATGGTGCTAAAGAAGACCTTGTCAGTAAGCTTTTCACGTACATACATATACATATCATATGTATAGGCTTAATGCCGAAGCCTATACATACGATACAAAGGAATAATACTTTGGTGCATTCTATTTGGTATGTGTCTATCAAATATTCTATGATGAATATAGTCTTTGATAACAATAGGTTATCCAGTTCAACCTATTTTAACAATAGATACCAGCTATTTCCTTCCATATCTTAAGTAGGATAATAAATCTGTTAAACACTTTAATTCCAATAATATATCTATATCTATACCTATATCTATATCTATATCTATCTATATATTTAATTCCATATAGAGAGAGGAATAGATAGATAAATATATCATTTATATACAAGTTGTTTCCCTGATTGTTATGTCTATTCAAATCCACAAACCTGACATTATTATGCATCTTGGACTATGTTTCCTGTTAGAGTGGACAACAAAATTGACAAGCTAGAACATAGATTAGGAAAATCAGTCAGTGTAAAACTACAGTTCAAGCAGGATTTTGAGCAAGTAAATTGTCTGTAAATTATAGTACCTTATCTTCAAAGTTTTATAAATTGAATAAGTTGTACTTCCTAAAATTGGAATAGACATCTAGTCAATTTTTTTCTGTAGTAAGAAATAGTTATGGTGTTAAAATATGCATTTTATTTTCTATTTGGTGTGTGACATATGTCAAGATGAATTTCATCTTTACATAAAATCAAAATGCATTTTACACTGTGAACTTTTTACAAATCAGTTTGAGCAGAACACTCATTAAGAGTAATGGAGATTGAACATATACAGACACTGTTACACCACAACAAAATTTAAATCTCTAATGTACAGGATATTACCAAGCATGAAAGATTCATGAGTTGGGATCTTAAAATTAAAAGGTATATAATTTGGTTTACAAATCAAATCAATCTTTCCCATGTTTGCAGAACTTGTATTTTGTCACCAAATGTTGCTACAACTAGAAAGGTAGTTTTTCACTTCTTTAACCAGGTGCAACACACCTATTATGAAACAGATACAAGGTAAATGAATGCATGTGTGATCATATTGGGACTTTGGCAAGAATTAGAATGAGTATGGGGAGAGTTTAAAATGTATTTTTCCCTGCTGTGGAAATGCAATACTAGCATTCTATCTAGTTCTTGAAATTCTTTTTCACACCTTCTCTCAAACACCTAACTGTTCTTTAGTTACCAAACTTATGCTAAGGGCTAGTCAAGGTCTTAGTCAGCTATGGCTGCCATAACAAAATACCACAGGCTGGGTGGCTAAGTAACTGGAATTTATTTTCTTGCAGTTTAGGAGGCTGGAAGTACAAGATCAAGGTGCCAGCAGGTTTGGTTTCTCCTGAAGCTTCTCAGCTTTCAGACACAAACATTCTCACTGTAGCCTCACAAGGCCTTTCTTTGGTACATGCACCTCCCTGGTGTTTCTTTCTCTCTCTTCTTATAAGGCAACCTGCCCTTTTGGTTGGAGCTCCACCTTGATGGCCTCATTTCACTTTAATTACCTTCTTAAAGGCCCAATCTCTGATTATGATCACACTGAGGGCTAGGCCTTCAACATGTGAATTGTGAAGAAACACAATTCAGGCAATGACATTTCATCACTGTTTTTCTTTCTTCTCTTACTCTAAAAGTTAAGATTTGGTCTCAGGTATGGGTTTCTGTGTATATTAGACTAATTCTGCATATTTAGATCTTATTTTATACAATGATTTTGCTCATAGAAAATGATTAAATGGAAATAAATGATGATGAGAAGCAGTATAGTTTGGTGGTTAAGCCTCCAGATCTAGGCCAGGTTGCCTGGGTTTGGATTCTAGTCTCACCATGTACTCGACGAGAAACCTTGGGAAAGTACATAACTTAAGTTTTCTTATGTGTAAAACTAGCATAATAAATAATGCTTTACAAGTGATTCACAAAGTATTAGAAAAACTTCTGACAAATAGTAAATGCCTTATATATATTACCTGATTTTATTATTGAGAATATTTTTATATAATTCTGATGTTTAAAGAAATACTTTGATTATTTTTTAAAATGAAGATTTTTTTTAAATGTTTTAATTGTAAGTTGACAATGTGTATGGACTCCGGTGTCAGGCTGTTTTGGTTGTGTCCTGTCTCTGTCATTTCCCAGCATGATGTCCTCTGAGAAGTCACTTGACCTCTCTACACATAATTTTGCTTGTAAGTGAAATGACAATTTAAAAGGGCAATTTATGGGATTGTTATGAGCATTAAATGCAGTAATGTAGATAAAATGTTTAGAGCATTGCTTGGCACAAAATAAGAATTAATTACTCTTGTGATTTTCACTTATATAAATACTAATATAAAGATGATCATGCCTTAACTGTTTACTGAATGTGTGCTCCAGACTTTGTTTTGTTTTTTTAATTCACCCATACTTGAACAATAGGCATTTTCCTCCAGCTGTAACTGCTGCAGTTCAAGTTTTTCCTTCTCCTTTTAAGGACATTTCTGAGTAGGCAAATGGAGAAGGTGCTCAGCTTCTAAAGCAGACCTGCAGACTGATTTTGTTTGTTCATTTGTCTGTTTGATGTTTGGGTAGATAATCAGCAATGCCAGTGTTTCCTGTCTGCCTTGTTGGGAAAGAAATAGTTAAGTCACCCCATTTAGGGCTATTCTCTAAATGATGGGTGCAGTAGAGGAAGGATCTCCAAGAAAATAGAAAATTTTAAGGAGAAACAGGGTGATTTAATGGCAGGTCAACAGGCTGATGAGAAACCTTTGAATTGCGCCCCTTCTTTGACCCAGAAGTTATACATCTTGTAATTTATCCATTGAAAATAATAGAACAAGGCTTAAAGATGTAAGTATGAAGATGTCCCATAAAAAGTAAAAACATTTGTTTATAACCTTGTTTGATGATAGTGGCTTGTACGCTTGCTTTCACTGTGGCCAGGTATGAAACACACACATAGGTATCCGCTTACATCTGTGCTTACCGCAATAACAGTGGTTATCTTGGGGTGCTCAAGATTTGTTTTCCTCAGGACGTTTGATATTTGTTATTTGATAATCAGTTATATGTGCAATCTTATATAACAATGCCAAACAAGCCCTGGAGTTAGTAGAAATTTATAATTCACATGCTGCAAGTAAATGCTGCAAGCCTAGGTGGCGTGACACACTCTCTCTGTTCCTTGGCTTCCTCATTTATTTAAAGAACACAAGAAAACGGGCCTTCTCAAACTCATGAAGCTGCTGTAGGAATAATACAAGGTGGAAAATATAAAAGTGCTTTGCAACATTGAAAGAACAATGTAAACATTAGGGGTTAGTGTTAGACGTGATAATGAGTTTGACGATTCTCTTTCCAGGTGATTAAGGGGCACAGTGTACATTTTACTTTTTCTGTAGAAAATATTCCTTGGAAATACAGATCCCATTAAAGCCCATTCTGGACAGAAATTTAAACTGAATGCATCATAACTTCACAAGAATGACTGTATTTGGACACTGCTGATGAAAGAATGGGGCCAGCGTAGAGGAAGGCACAGTGCTCAGGGCACTGTGCGCTGGTTTGATCCCAGCTGGCTGAACCCTGGGAGCTTTTGCACAGACACTATCAACATATTGCTTGTTCAGTGAGAGTTTATCTTGCTGCAGTTATTAGGGCACTAACAAAGCGGCGGAGGTAAAGGAGCCTCAGCTCCCCTACCTGCCTAGAGAGAGGATTAGAAGGTTTCTTTTCTTTAGGTACCTGTGTCTGGTTTCTGTATTTGGAGGGCTTATATTTAATAACTCAAGAGAAAAAGGTGAAGTGAATGTATTCTTTCTGAGACTGGAAAGACAATACGATCCATGATAAAAGCTTCTTTCTATAAAATAAACAACACAGACTTAATTACTTAGCACTTTTCTGCATCCCACTTAAACTCCTATTCTCTTGGCTAGCACAACTTTGAGTAAAACAAATGCAAAATGAAAAGAAATTTTTTTTGTTTTAAAATCTTTTATGTATTTATTTTTGATCCAATATAGAAAAATTTATAAAATGCACCTCTTGAATTGTTCTTTAAGCTGAAATTGAGTCTGTGAAGCCATTTCATCACTGGGCATTATTTCACAGGATGGTGGCTGTCAAAAAACTACATTAAACTTAACACATGGCAGACTGCATCTCAGAAAGAAATTCTGTGAGAATAAGTCTTAGGAGGAGCACAGAGCCAGAGTAATCAATGCTGAAATCATGGCTTTGTGGCTGGTTACTACACAGAGGACGGACATGCATGATTCAGACTGTGCACCTAGGTACACAGTGGGTTACTCCCTGGGTGCTGCGTTTAGGCCATCATGAGGGACAGTTTTATGAGCTACTGCATGTTTAATTTACATGTTTAACTCTACATAGTAACACTTAAAAATCACACCCAACATTCACTGTGTGCTAGAAATAAAAAAGTGGTTTTAAAATAGGTGACCCAGGTTCAGATTCTGGCTCTGTCATTTACCAAATGGAACCTAGGACAAGTCAGTGAAATTATGTGAGTTCCAGAGTCCTTATCTTACCTTTTAGGGAATTTTAAAGGACTAGAGAATATACATGCAAAATACAGTGCCTATTAGCTGATTGGAATACTCAGTTATTCAGAGAGAATATTTAGATTCAATACTTACAAATTTATCATATAAAATGATTTTTACTGATCCAGATTTGGAACTTAACAAATCTTATTTGTTTAAAAATAAATATTGTATACTGATTTAGTATAGATTTACAAACTAAATGCATCTTTAAAAGTTGAGCATATAGAAATAATTCTTTACCTTTCCTCCCACTATTTAAAACCACCTATAAATAGTATTTCACTCAGTTTGTATACTAATGTGTGTATTTATGAATAGAGAAAAAAGAATGGTGTTGGAGATAAATTCTCTTTGAAAGTGGCTACCCATTTTTAATCTGTTAATAAGACTCTGTGGACAGGCCCTGGCTTCTCTTCCCAAGACGGTGCAAGCCATCTTAGGAAAACATACCACTTGAGGCTTGATAGGCAGAGATCACGTTCATCTAAGTTAACAAGTTTGCTCCTGCCCCAGGTGTTGGAAAAGAAGTTAGTTTGCATTTACTTTAGATCAAAAAAGCAATTTGCTGACAAAAGGCCACTGAGACATGTGCAGAGCCTCCCTTCTGTGACACTTGGAATGAAAGATTACAAGAAGCCACACAAGTCTGTTGGGAGTTAATCAGTCTAGTCACTAAGCAAAATATGTGTGTCCCCAACGTCCTTTGTAACCACTTTATTTCATGCTCTATTTATATTTATTGAACTCATTCTGCATCTTCACACTATTCTAGAAGCTAGGCACTTAAAGATGAATAAGTAGAGTCTTTTTCCTTTCAGAAGAAGGAGAGACATAAATGCATGTAGTACAAGATATAACACCTAATAAATATTGCTAATATTGAATGTGCTTGGTGCTGTCATAGAAATACATAGCAAATATTATGGTATCACAGAATAAAGAGTGATTAATTCTGCCTGGAGGATTAAGGAATGCTTAAAGAATGGGCAATATTGGATGGAGCTGGGCTTGCCAATTGAATACAGAGGATTGGAAACTTGGAAACATTTTGTAGTCAGAGGAAGCAAACAAAGGCTGAGAGAACAGTAAATTCATAATTCTTTGCAATACCTTTCTGTGCAGACAGAAAGTGTGTTGTGTTTAGAGTTGTAATTCAGGAAGATAAAGTTGGACTCATTTGGGAGGGGTTGTGAATGGTGTGCTGTATTGCTTGGACTTCATTCCTGAGACAGTTATATGCTGGCTATTTAAAAAGTGCCATTAGGGAAAGGCATGGATACAGCCATGTCACAGAAAATCATCTCCAAGAGCAATGTGGGAAAGAGCCTGGGGTTAGAGACTGGGCTAGGAGGAGGAGACAGGCAAGGAGTCCATTGTAAGAATCATGAAGTACTCTGACAAAGGAACAAAAAGCCAGGCATAGCTCACAATTCACTGTCAGAGTGGTGCAGCTCCTGCTTCATAAAATGTGATTGTATTGCCTGTAGAACATTAATTTAAGAATTTCCAGGAGGCAAGAAAATTTATATCAATAATAGAAATAATTTTAGATAAGTTACTTGGATGAAACTAAAATTTCTGTTGAACGTTTTTATGAAAATTATATATTTAAAAGTTATTCTCCCTGCCTCCTTGTGCTAGGTATATATTGGTGAGTGAGGAAAACTCTTTTCATTCAATCATGTATTCAGTCTTCATTCACTAAATCATTATGAATTGTCTTCACCTGTTAGATACTATGCTAGGCGCAGGGTATCGAATGAGACACAACCTTTTGTATGGGCATAACGGAGACTAGCTCCGAGACTGTATGTACCACACCAGGGCATATTTATCACACTGAAGCCTTTGCTCAGCAGAAAATATAGGTTAGGACAAAAATGATATTATTTGTTAGAAAATATCATAGTGATTCTATGATTTGAAACTGTTATGTGTGGTGTGGTGAAAATTTTCTGGGAAAATTTTCAAAATAAATCTATTCTGGAACATGATTTCTTCATTATGTTTTGAGGAAATAATTACAACCTGCTAGTAGGGAAAAAGATGACATTGTGCCAAACCATTAATACCGTCAGGGGATAATCAGGTTACTGTGTTCCTATATCTTAGACAGTTCTGAACCACAAAACTTTTCTTTTTTACCTTTGTAGTTCAGTATAGAAATGGAAGTAAGTACCTTTTTCTTTCCTTTCTTTATTTTTTAAATATAAATTCTTCCTATAGGATAAAACTATAGTGACCATAGTAGTATCAAACATTTCATTTTGGGTAAGGAAGCAGCTATGTTATTGATTCTAGCCCCGAGTGAGGGAATCCGCAGTGGTCATTTATTTCCATTTGAGACAGGGCATACTTACCACACCAAAGCCTTTTCTCAGCAGAAAATACAGTTTGGGAGCAAGTGAGCATTTGAGATTGGGCTATGGAAAACACATAAGGTACAGTTAAGATAAGCTACAACAGTTCTGTTGCTGAGGAAAAAAACTACCTTTAAAGAACTATTTATCCATAAAATAAACAAATTTTTTTCCCTCTAGTTTTGTCCAAGTGGCTCTGCTTAATGGTCAGGAGTCTGGAGTTTACAGAATGGAACATAATGGATGGCACTAATGTATCCATCTTAGTTAATTACATGGTAACTTTTGGAACTTGAATAATGTTTATTGTTCATGTCCATCTCCTGCTGAGTGCTGCTTCAATTGAATGTCGCAGAATTTTATTTATGCTCAATTTTAAAAGAATGTTCTGTAATCTAGGAGCTTATCATATTAACTCCTCCTCCAAACAAGGGCAGAGATGCAAATAAAGAGGTTATTAAAATCTGCTGTTAAAGACATAGATCTTTCATTAAAAGTTTCTAGACAAGCAGAAACATATAAGCTTAACTCAAGGAGATTAACATGGTTAGGTTAGAGGCTAATTGTGTTTTGCATCTGAAATGTAATAAAAGTTTGTACCCTTCGGGGGCAAATACAGCTAAGGTTCATCAATTATTACCATCTTTAATTCTGCAAACCCTGGAAAACTAATTCAGAGCAATGGTATGGCTAGTTAAGATGATAAATCTCTAATTAAACAAGGAACTATCTTCTTAAGTGAATAATCTGTATCTAGATCTCAATGTGTCTCAGTGTATTTAACTGTGTGTGGGGGAGAAGAATCAAAGTGGGTTTATAATGTTCAAGGTAGAGAGCTTGAGGTATTTGGAAATGCTATTGACATGAGTGTAAATTATTAATATCATAATTTCCTGAAAGCAAGTTTTGTCACTTCATAAATATGAACTTTATGAAAATTTTATTATAATTTTTCCAGCCAATTACTTTGTCAGAACACTGCAAGATGGATTCTTTAAAGCCTGAGTTCCCTCTAAATAATGTTGAAATCTGAAATGCTTCAGGCACTGTCATGGAAGGGACACAGGTCTTATGTGTGAAACAAAAATTGTGAGTCAAGGAGGATGTTGGGTTTTCCAAATGTGATTTTTCCTGTTTGCTTTATGTTTTTTAAAATAGCCACTAGTAAAATATGATTGAATTTAACATGCATGGTATAGAAATTTATAAGAAGTACTTAATTTTATCTTTTTACAAACATGTTTGTTGGATGAATATTCATGGTAGTTCAACCTGCTGAGAACATCAGCCAAGAGGACATTACTCTCATCTTCTGTTTCACCATTAACTGTGTACGTTGTGATTCAAGCTATTAAACTCTGTCTTATCAAAAAATAATGTTGGCAAGGCTGCCATGTGCTTATAATTGGATATTGGATAGATACCCATGCTGAAAAAGAAACAATTTTTAACTTTAAACAATTATTACTTATAAGATGAAATGAATAAATCACATTTTGTTTGAAGGAATCTCTGTATCTGATATGCAAGGACACGACCTGTTAAGGAAAAGAAACTTTGATCCCCTTGCCCTCCTCAAAGAATGAATTGTCTGTGAGTCTAGAGAAGAAGGGGTCTGAAAAGAGTCTAGGTCTGCAGCGTTAGTGATAATGAGACCATTTACTGTGGAACTGCCTGTTAGCAGAACCTAGTGGCTATAGATGCATATAATCCTTACCCCCAGGCTTAAAATTAGAAAATCAAAGACCCTAATAGAGAAGCCTTAAGTTGAAACTACATGCTGACCTCTATGTGGCTGCTTTGTTGACATCTTGTCACATTAAATTTACTAGAAACTTGAAGGAAGAGTAAGGCAACAAGAAAAATGGGGGGAAAATCAATGCATTGCAGCAGGTCTGGGGACCAATCTAAAAGACAAGCTTCAGTTGTATTTCCAATGTGCCTTTTTCATTTTGTGATGCTGTAAAAGTAAGATCTTCATTAGTTACCTCTGGTGTTTACAATCCCCACAATAGAAATAAAAAGGAAATGAGATGTTCCATTTTTAATATTACACATACAATCATTTTAGAGTGTGGAGGTTAATTCTCCCTACAAAAGTGCATGGAAGGAATTAAAGGAAACAATTTGAACGTTTTAATTCTTTTTGTTCATTTCAAGGAGAGGAATTAGGCACCAAAACACAAAACAATTATATGTTTAATTTAAAACACATATTGATTTTTTCCTGAACAATAGATAGGCACCGCCACTAAATATAAAGCTTAACTTGCATAAATAAAACATTTTCCTACCTAATAACTCAAAACTAAAATGATAGTTATAGCAGATGCCTAGTGTACCAAGATAATATTTATAAAATAAAATGAATCTTAGTCACTGATATTATAAGTAATGCATGAAACAAACCAGGTACAGATGAGAAAACTACTGTTTAAAATTTCGTTCTAACCCCCTACTATTATACAAAATGTACCGCTCTATTTAGAGACCACTTGAATTCCCAGTCACCTCCGAAAGCATCAACAGACCTGAACCGAACCCTTCAACTTACTGTTAATTTAATAGCATTCCAGATATCATAGAATCTAATTGAACCGTGCTCATTAGAACTCAAAGTTCTAATGTTGGATTATAAAGGAAGCCTTTCTCTTGGTATCCATTGCCAAGTTCCTCTAATTTTGGCACTTTCAAATGCAAAAAGTCTGTGAGTTCCATTTGTGATCATTCCTTCATTTCTTCCCAAATTTCTAAACTGAGTCTCATGACATGCAAGGATCCATCATCTTGTACTGTTCATAGTGAAGTTGCATATGAAAAGAAGGCCAGATCCTGAACCCGAAATGTGTTTTGTAAAATTGGACATGTGTCTTGTTATTTCAGTTGTGTTCAGCTGTGTCCAATTAAGTCGAGAAATACCAGAGAAAGAAATGTAGAATAAAGCCAGAGAGTATATATGTGTTATGGACTGAATTGTGCCCCCTCAGTTCATATATTGACGCCCAAACCCCAAACCATAGCTCCCCAATGTGATTGTATTTGGTGATAGAACCTTTAGGAGGTAATTGAGGCTAAATAAGGTGATACGGGTAGGGCTCTCATCAGATGGAGCTAGTGCCTTTCCAAGGAGTGGCAGAGAGATCGAGTGCTCTCTCTGCTGTGTGAGAAGATAGTAAGAAGGCAGCTGTCCATGAGCCAAGGAGAGCACCCTTACTAGACTAACCCTGCTAGCACTGTGATCTTGGACTTTCAGTCTGCAGAACATGAGAAAATAAATTTCTGTTTTACCACCCAGGTCCAGTCTATGGTATTTTACTTTGGCAGACCAAGCTGACTAACACAGTGTACATTAGGGGACAAGGGATTCCTAGTCCAGACTTTTGCACAACTGAGGAATACACCTCATGCTTGTTCAGTCCAGCAGGCTTTCAGCCCTATGTAGGAGCTAGGCAGTGAAGAATAAATTCTTTCTGTTATTTGTTTGCCAAATCTAAAGCAAAGTGAATTATAAAAGTGTTCCTTTGTTGTACCCATGACCTAGGAAAACTATGAAACTACAATAGATACAGCACTTGAACATTTCTGTAGAACCCAACTACCTGGACAAGTACAGAGTGTTAACCATGACCATCTGGGATATAGCAAATTAAATAAAAGTTTAAAAATCGAAGTTGAATTTAATTGTATGAGTGTTCCTATAATGCACAACCTGAATTTTGTACCCAAGAATTTAACAAGGAATTTTTTTCTAAAGTTTTAGACTGTGATAAACAACTTTTTGTAATTCATTATTTTATCCATCTACTTTTCCTTCCATTTAATAAATAATAACATATGGATCAGCAGTAATACCAGGCACTTAGAGAACTATTAAGGCACGACCACCAATTTCAGGAACTCTCAGCAGAGAGTAGTGGGACATGGAGTAGGGGGAGAAGGCAGTGTCTTTAGGGAAGAGTGAGAACTGCTGAGATAGAAACTAAGTACCAAGGGCTGTGGGAGCACAAAGCAGAGAGGCCTGGCTTTGCCTCAGAATAGGGCGGTATGACAAAGAATGTAACTATATGATCAATAGTTAATGGACATGGAAGGACACATGTGTAATGACCTGTGTGGAATCAGAAAAATTGTTCAGAGGCAGAGGAAATAGAAATGGGTGGCTAACTGGACATATTAGTGTGCAAGTACAGAAAATATGGTTCAAATAGGCTTCAAAACAAAAGTTAACTTTTACACCCTATTAGTTCTTACTTAAAACACTGCTATGTGTGATGAAAAAGAACTAATTCAATAAAAATGAATTACTGGCTACTGTTCTACATTTTAAATGTAATCAAAGGACATAGATCAGTGAAAATAGCATTATTAATGAGCAATATGGGACATTTGTTTCTTAAAATAGAAACTTAGTGAGAATATAATGATATTCTTATCACTTTGATGAGCTTCTAAAGTAAATCACTATAATTCCAGCAAGGGCTTCACTTACCAGATAGATTATTCTAATTTCAATTTCCACCATAGAATCTGGAAAGGTTCTGACAATACTAATTCTGAGAGGTTTTGAAGAAAAAGCTGTTCTCACATACTTATTCGGACCCAGCCTGGACTCTGTCTTTGATCCTCTGTGTCGTTATTAACAAAGTAACCCTCCTTGAATTGCCAAAAAAAATAATGAATGAATAGTAAGTTAATTACTCCTTCTATTTTGGGCATGTACAAAATTGAGGTCTCTCTCTTTACTGAGCTTCTTCCTGAACCAAACGAGACCCACAAAAAGAGAAAAAAAGATTTGATTAACTCCTTAAGAGTAGTAGGTTATTAGCTAACATAAGAACATCAAGAAGTATTATTGACTCATTATATATAA
Source organism: Trachops cirrhosus (assembly GCA_028533065.1). NCBI lineage: Eukaryota > Metazoa > Chordata > Mammalia > Chiroptera > Phyllostomidae > Trachops > Trachops cirrhosus. Next base: position 48,092,642 of record CM052542.1, on the reverse strand, counting down.
TGACTCTTTTGGAAATGCGAGGTGTTCAAATCCCTCATAATACATACTCAGATATCTCAAAGAGCTAAGTGACTTGTCAGTGTGTTAAGAATAATAAATAAGAAGTAAGTTTAGAAAAAATATACATTCAAATGATAAAAATCATAGAATTAACTCCAGGATGTTAATAATGATAAAACTGGAAACGAAGTTAGAGCAGCTGACTCAATGTCACACACCCTGTTATTTTCTGAACTAGTATGAGAAGCTATATTTGTAAGTATGCACATGTATAACATGAATTTTATTTTACAAAATGATTTTTACCAAACTATATTTCATATTTTTCAAAACACATATGAATTTGTATTTATTTTTCCAAATTGTTACATCTTTGCTATAAGCATTTAATACATTTGGGAATAGGATAGTAACTTCTTTTCAAATAAATTTGTCAATATATACTGTTTGGTGTTACTTCTTGTTAAAATCAATGCATAATCTGTATACCTGCATATTCAGGCATATTTTACTTTCTGCCATTTTGTTAATGAAGTTAAAAAAATCTTCAAAGAATCAAGGGAAAGTACACATTAAAACAGCAGAGCATTCTAGAATGGGCCTAGTCGATCAGCATTGAGAATTACATCAGTGGCGATAGAGACAACAATAAGAGAAAGTAATTATTAGCTTGGCAAAGAGTGAAAGAATTCTGCCCCATTGCATTAAATGAAACTCACTGTAAGTGCTTTGTTCACAAGGCCTGGTCTCTAACATTAAAGACAAAGGTCACATAAGCTTCATCTTTAATGTGAGCCTTTGTTAAATGTTCTTCGATTAACAATAAGTAGGACAGATTAAAAATGTATAGTATTTGGTATCAGTGAAAAAATATGTACACAGTTTACCATAAAAACAAGTTATATTAAAAAAAAACATGTGGTCCACATGTCACTTACTGAATGTGTAATCTTGCTAATTACTTAATATTTGGAAAAAGGCTTTGAAGATGAGAAGTGCCCTGTGTTAATATTATTATTTGAGTATTATAGCCTCCATGATTAAATGCATTTGCAAATGAAAAACAGTTTCTTTGATCTCTAGTGATAATAAGTGGTTTTTGCCTTCTAATTTTGTAAATTATAACTTCTCAAATTTATATTAAAATTCCAATCGCTAATAATAGAAAGTGTTCAAATATGTATATTGAAGAGAAAGGTTTTTTTTAATTTTATGTACTGATAAGGAAATGATGATGTATTAAAAGACGGTATTTTAATTGTGTAGATAGCATAGATGGACAGTCAAATATTGGGTGAACTCTCACAGCAAATTACTAATGAGACATGGTGAATACCTACCTGACCTGGAAGAGACTGGTAAACTAATATTACAAAATAAATCTATCATCAAAACAATTAAATAGATATTTATTGCTAAATATAATGTGAGGGCACGATTTTATTTTTAAGATAAAATTTATTTTAAAAAATAAATTTGAAATCATGTGCCTCAGCTTATAGAATTGAGCCAGGCAAGTTGAATAATAAACTATTTCAAAGAATCTTTAGTCTAAGACTGGAGGTTCAGAAAAAGGTTCCAACACCAAACAACAGAGAAAGAACACAGGCAGATGGAAAGTGCTGTGACGTCACTATGGATGTAACCATCCAGAGACTCAAACGCATCAGTCGTTTGCTCACGGATGGAGCACTTCCGGAGGGGTTTCCCTGAACACTGGAGAGTTGCTGGCTTAATATGAAAATCTCTGATGATTTATTTTGCAATAAGTTTGAAGACATTTGCTTTACAATTTCATTTTTGCCACATGCTCTATCTTTTATGCAGGAGATACTTTGCTGTAATTTTCTCTACCTAATGTGTCTATTATTTTAAAATTATTCCCCAGAGCTAATTAACTTCAGCAGGTTTAATTCTTATCACCTTGCCTTATGGCTTTATACTCTTATAATTGCTTGAACAAAGCTTTCTGTCAGAAAAGATGGTTTCATTCAGAATGCTTAAAGTATTAAATTAGGTTCAACAAACATTTAGTTGAGGTTCTAATATGTGTAAGTTATAAAAATCTTAAATAAAATTAAAATAAAAAGTGATTATACTGATTTTAGAGGTAGAAATATTCTATTTTTAAAATTAATATCATATCGAAAACTTTTGATATGAAATTCAGTATACATACCAAATATGAAAACTGGTATGGGCACAAAGGGATTGAAAACAAGCACAGTATCTAAATAATTCAGCATTTCTCATTTCCCCCTAAATTATGTGAGTAATTTAGCTAATTACAAATAGAATTTGGCTGGAGATATGTGGCCTTTGAGTTTAATGTTAATTACTTTACTGTGGTTTCTGTCAATTAATTTTAAAGCATGGATCAAGTGGAATGTATTTAGAACCATGAACAACTTGTCATGGGAAAAATTAAAAGGTGATTTTAAAAAATCTTCATGCTATAGAAAAATTTTAATTGGCAAAAATTTAATTACTATTTTTTTCATTTATAGGGTACTGATTCTGATTTAAATTTTATGTATTTTTTTGTATTTAAAGATGACAGTTGACTTGGTATTAGGTAAAAAAAATCTAAACATCACATAATTTTTTTATGTGTTTAATCTGACCCAGTTACGTGGTAAATTTTCTTTAAAAACAGTAGAGAAGATGAAAATATCTTCCCACATAAAATCATTTATCTGAATATACAAAAATCAAACAAAAGGAAAGGGTGTGTTTATTTACATTTATTTACTCATGAAATATTTTATGAGCACTTACCATTTATTTGCAAGGGCTTACCAATCAATGTGTAGTGAATGCAAAAATGAATATATACTTCTTGTCCTGATAATATCACAATCTAATGACTGAAAAAATACAATAAAACATGATGGACACCAAGCAGGAACCAGAGTGCAGTGTTAATAAAGAGAGTGGAGATGCTAACTCAGCCTAGAAAAGTCAAAGCAAGCTCTGCCTACTAGGTGAGAGATTCGTGGCTATTAATCACTGTGGTCGCCAAATCCAATGAGAGTGTGATGAACTTAATGGAGGCACAACACTGAAAAATGCAGATATAACCAAACTGCAAGACACTTTATAACATTTGTGTTATTCATTCTCATGTACTTAATTTTTTATCAAGCTAAACTATTTACAAAACACCTCATTAGTTTTATATAAATGTTAATGGCACAATTCTACACATAAAAAAAAGAAAAATTGTGCAAATTAAAAATAACCTAAACTTTAACTCAGTTCAAAATTAATTTCCTTGACAAGAAGCTGCTTGAATAAAAATTTGAATGTGTACTTAAAAAAATATTTTGTGAAACATGGCTATGTACACATCATCTTTGACATCAGTTGAGATTGTCCTTTTTATTGGAGATGTCACAAACCCTGCCAGTGGCACAAGAGGAGGCAGGGCTCCTGTAGGGAGTGCTGCCCTTGGGGGTAAGCTATTTTTTATAATGCCAGAGTTGGCCAGGATTTTTCATTGGATTTCCTGTGAAGGAGTAGCTGGGGTCAGATTTGACCAGGTCTGCCTCTTTAATTTTTTTAAAAAGTCAATTAACAGAATTATTCAATCTGTGCTAAATTTAAAAGGCATTCAGCAGAACCAGTAAGCAAGAATTCTGTTGTGATTCCAGAGAGATCTATTTCTTGAGGAATTTGACAAGGTTTGTCACTGCCAATTTAATCCTGAATTAAGTGCTTTTTACGACATTTGGAACCTCAAACTTCTCTTCTCTCCCCAGTTAGGGAGTTGAACAAAATAACATACTTTATCATCACTATCAAAAACTATACCACAAGGCCCTACAAGAAAATATTTATTCATTCTTATGGCAGTAAATAAACCCTAAGCAATTCAAACCACTAAGAAGCTCTGTAAAATTGTTCTAAGGATGCGCTATCATTCTCTTGAACGTTTTACTAAAAGTTCATTCAAGGGCTTTGGAACATGTGCTCTGAAAAGTTGGCAAACTTTATGTACCAGAGATGAACTTTGTATTCTCTTTCCATCTTCTTGACATATTTCTTAAAAAGGCAGTAATTCAAGCCCCTGGCTCTGGTAAAGATGACAACTTTTAGGACAGTAGACAAAAATTCTCTCAAGATTGCTGGCAGTGTTTTATCGTCAGTGTGCGCCAACGTAGAAAGCAGTGAGTCACAGCCCTGTGTGGAGCTCCTTTCCTCACCAAGGCGGCACAGCCGTGGCTGGTGCCAGGCCTCACAGGTGCTCCGTCTGTGCTACAAGCCACCAGCCTTTTTTTTTCCAAGCTAAGTTTATCTTGGCAAAGAAACTTTTCACACTTTTGAGGATGTCAGTGGCCCTTATAATTTTCAAATTATTGTAAAACAGACAATCTTCTTTAATACTATTAAAAATGTACATCGTAATACAAATGCCTGCATTTGTAGGTATAGTGAAATATTTTATTTTGTTCCAAACCACAAATGAGCTAGATTTTTCCCAGGGTTCACAGTATCCCTATGGTCAGTCCAAAAGAAGTATTCTTATTATGCTTGGCAATGCAATGCTTCAAGCAAAGGTTTTTATATTGGGAAAATCCAGATTAAGCACAAATGTATCCTTTTCACATCAAATTGTCTTCTCATGACAGCAGTTTTGATTGTACTGTGTATTTTCATGACAGACAAATGTAAGATGCTCATCAAAATGTTTGGCTCATAGTTTCACTATAATTTGGTTGCACATTAAACACTCATTATATTTTCTATGAAGTTTAATGATGAATGTGCAGGCATTAGCTATTCAGAAAAGGATTGGGCTTAAAATGCATCGTGAATGTCACATGCAAAGACAAAATTAGAAAGTGCCTGTAGATTTTAAGGATAATGGGTAGTTTAATCGGATGGAAATTTAGCTCATTCAGGCAATGAGGAGAGAAGAATTCAGATTATGAGATTTAAGGGTCAGTGAACAAGCTCCCAAATACCCTGAACCAAGTACAAAAAGAGTAGATTTTTTTAAATTTCCTTATTTAACTGGGAAAATTAGTTCTTACATCAAATAAAGACAAGCTTTTGTTCACTCTAAACAAATTTAGAATAACATAGACTGTTATTAAGGACGGATCTGAAGACTTGATTGGAAATGAAGGATGAGATTCCAAAATGGTTCACACCTGATGGGCAGCACATTGTTACCGGCTCTTGGAGACTTTGGTTCTTCTCTGTGTGAACCTCCTCCTACTGCCGTTGGAGTGTCTACACAACACCAGCTTACTCCGGAGTAGGTAATTCAAAGGAGCACAAGAGAGAAGCCAGAATGTCGTTTATGGCCCAGCCTCAGAAGTCACATGTTATCCTTTTCCTAATAGTCTGTTGGTAACATGGTCAGCTTTGTAGGGTGAGGGAAGGAACAGGGCATGACTACCAGGAGGCAGATTATTGGAAGCTATTTTGGAAGCTGATTACTACACCCAATAATAGACAATCACTGTCATCAATCAAGTGAAACATCTGACATAGCCACCAAGAGATAAGACTAAAAACACCATTTCTTTCTCTATGTCAGAATTGAAGTGAACAAAACATTTTAGAGAATAATCCAGTTCTTTAAGGAATTAGAGTAAGTCAATGAATAGACCCAGCAAGTTAACTTTCAGTGAAATGTGTGCAGTCAGAACAAAAATAATTATTCATCCATTTGTTTGAAATTTATGGATCACACAATTTTTATGACAATTTTTGTTTCCAACCTGAGTTTTAAAATCAATTTAGGTGAAAAGTTATTTTTATAAAGAAATAAATACTGCCCTGACTGGTGTGGCTCAGTGGATTGGGCCTCTTCCCACAAACCAGAAGGTTTCTGGTTCCATTCATGGTCAGGGCACATGCCTGGGTTGCCAGCCAGGCCCCTGGTGGGGTGCTTTCGAGAGTCAACCAATTCATGTTTCTCTCACACTTCGATGTTTCTTTCCCTCTCCTTCTCTTTCCCTTCCCCTCTATCTAAAAATGAATAAATAAAATATTTTAAAAAGTAATAAATGCTTTTCAATATCTGTGAGTCATTGTGTTTCAACTAATTTATTTATAAAGCAGTTAGTTTATTAAATATTTTAATTTCTCCCAATATAATTTCAATATTAAAATTGCATTTATTATATATTAGTTATTTTTAAATATTCATGATTATCTTTAATTTTTAACTTCTGCTTTTTAAAATATATAGAAACAAAAAATACTTTATCAAGAAAAGTAGGAGACTTCAATAGAATAAAATATTATAATGTAATTGAAATTTATTTTTATCATATATTAATATACATTTTTTCTCCACAAAGATGCAAAAATACTCAATTACCTATAAATCAACAAGATGTCTTTTTATCAGAAGTAGTACCAAAATGTGTAAGTACTACTTTCTTTCACATTTGTGAGAGGCTGAATACACACCCACACACACACACACATACACATATATATATATACACTAATGTATATTAGTATATCACTAATATATAGTATATCACTAGTATATCAGCCTCTACTAATGTGTTATATATATAATACTAATGTGTGTATATGTATACACATATGTGTGTGTGTGTGTATATATACATATATATAATCATCAGCATTAGACATTCAAACTTGCTATTAGAAAAGTTCAACCATTCTACTATTTTGGACTATAATCTAAATATAATGTATCAACATTTCAATTTTTTAATTCCCTGCCATATGTGAAGAATTGGAATACAAAGATGACTAAGAGATGGTTTTACCCACAAAAAGTTCACTTGTTAGTAGAGGAAACTGACGTCTCCATGTCTATCTCACCCCCTGGCTAAGGCTGTGTGCGTTATCCATGAGTGCAATTATGGTGTGGGCACAGAGCAGTGAGCTAGAGACTCTGCTGTAATGCTCTGCATCCAAATTGAAATTGTGTGCAAACAGCTTTCTGTTCTACAACTTCACATGGTTATTTCGTTTTATTTGAAACCATGGAAAACTTCAGTTTCTGATGCACCTTGCTACCACCTAAGGTTATGTAAATATATCTTTGCACTTACTATTTCCTCAGCCTTAAATAAACGTCCTCAGATTCTTCCTGAGCTTGGTCCACTTTCTCCTTCCATTCTCAATTTAAATGTTACTCTCTCAGGTAAATCTTAATGACCAATCTATCTCAAGTTAGCTTCCAAATTATTTTCTATTTTATTATCTTGTATGTTTCCTTAATACAATGGTGCTATGTTAATTTTCTCTCTTCCTTCTGATTATTTTGCTGGCTCCATCATTAGCACAGAATATCAGCATATGTGATTTGGAGCAGGTGTTATAGAGAGTGTACTGGTAGATTCCCTACTTTGAGAAGTCCTTTTTTGCTTATTTAAGGTCAATCAGTGTTTGATTTCATTTTTCAAAATGGCTCAAGAATATGGTAAAGGCATAAAAGAACTAACCTTCTGAATATGCTTTCACTTTGGAGATGTCACAGGATTAAGCACTGAAGTTTGAAGAAAAGACTAGAAAAGCATTTTTGAAATAATATTATTCCTTATCAGGTCTCTGGAGAATTTGTTACTTCCTAGTAGAATCAAGACTTATTAATGCCTGCCCTCCCCATTCACCTCAGTCATTAATTATTTAATGGTTGCCCTGTATAGAAAAGTTGCAATGTAAATATATATTAATAAAATATGAAACTTGAAGGAGCTTTTACATTTAAAGGGATGATGAACTACATGCAAATATATTCAAAATACTAGGTAGAAAGGGAGGCGAGCAAGTAGAAGGAATTCATTCCTTTTTTGCCTCTAACAATGTGCTCTTAAGCAATTCAGTAAACAGAGATTTCAATTTTCTGATGTGCAAAAACTAAAAAATAAAAAGTCATGGGTGAAATGACACCTAAAGTTGCTTCAACTTTAATATAAGTGTATAATATGAATTATAACAAAGAATAAGTCCTATGGGGATTCAGTGTTACTCATACCACTTCTGGCAGAAGATAATAAAAATAAAGCTTTAAAAAATTTTGTGTTTGAGTGGAGTTCTCAGGGATGCATAGGATGTCTGGATTTTGAACACAAAGAAAGAAGTGGAAGGTGACAGATAGGGAAGGGCATTGAAGTGGAGGGAAACACTCAACCAGGAGAAGCAGAAATGAGTCATAGGAATAATAAGTAATTGTTCTTTTTCCTGCCTCGTAGGTTCCATATAAGGATAGATTCTGGAGGGCCTTGAGCACCTGGATGAACACATTTTATTTTGTTTCCTTGCAAATGAAAAGTGCTTATACACTTGCATACACTTCATTGGTGTGCTATATTCCTCTATACAGCATATTTCACCTGCCCATGGGGAGAAAGACTGAATGGGTATCAGTAAAAATTAAAAGCTAGAAGTATTGAGTATCAATTGATAAATTAAGTGCTTATTAGGGCATTTATAGTAATCCTTGTTATTAAATTTCTCAAGTTGAAAATTTTGATTTCTACTTTTCCTTGTCTTTAATAGGTAAGGATTAAATGATTACTTGTAATAGAAATACGCTCTGTGCATGTAAAATAAGTACTGATCAAACCCAACTTATCAAAATAATTCTGGAATCTATTTTTTGAATCATATGTTCTTATGAATGTCTGGAGAGCTTTTTTTGAGTTATAGTGAATCACTGATAATTTATGACATTCATATTTACTGATGACGCATGATACCAAGCTATCATATTAATTGTTTTGTATTAAAATGTATGTATTTCTTTATTGATCACTATATGTTATTTAAAAATCATGGATTAGATTTATTTTAGGAAATGGGATCTCCTAGCATACTCATTAAAATCAAATGACCTTCCTTTAGATTTTTAACTTTACTTCTTCAATTTTTTATTTATGTGCATACTGGGGTACCCAGTATATAAGAGGTCCTCAGAGAAAACTAATGAAATTGTTTTTAAGGGATTTAACTTTGAATATCTTATTATTATTAAATCTCAACTTTCCTCTGTATGTTTCAAATGCTTGCTGAAATGGTTCGGTAGATATTGAAAAGGCTAAGAACAGATTGCTGGTATGGGGCCGGGGAAGAAAACAGCAGAAACTAGTCTTTAAAATGAAATTGGGCAGAGGCCAGAAATATGAGAATGCTCACTTTAAAGTATTCAGAGCTTTTTTCATAGGAAGTGCAGAAGGGTGGTAAATCTTTTCCTGCAATCTGTCTACCATTCTGCCTATTTAAACACTAGAAAGGGGTGGGTGTTTGTAGGTCACAGACTGCATCTTAGCTAGTCTATCATAGAACATTCTTATATTTTTGCAACATTTTTCTTTGATTCTTATTAGCCCTTCTGACAATTTTATTAGATTCATTTGTTGAACATTGCATTTATTTGTGTCAATTTTTTTAAAAATTTTGAACTAATACTTTCCTTCTCTTATGTCTGGCATATTTAAACTGTTTTCATTCTGGTAAAATAAACCATACTACATATAGAATTGTAAAAGTTCTATAAAAGTACTTTTCTTTCCCATTGGGAAAAGATTTACTAAATGGTCAAAAGTTTTAAACAACTAAGGATTATTTTATTTACTGCTGACTAAGTTGAATCATTTACCTGCTTTAAATAGATGCCTATCACTTCAGGTCATTTATCTGGCTATAATATAGAACATATAATTTATTCACTATTTTTAAGGGGGGCACGACCCAAACTCAATGTAACTTAATTAAATCAAAGAATCATCTCTTTCTGAACTCAATTTATTATTTACTTTATATTTTTCCTAAAAAATATCTTAAAATTATAAATACATATACTTATTTTCTGTAATAATTTGTTTGTTCTCTAGGCTTTATTTCCCTTGATGCACCTCCAAAATATTTAATCTTCATCATTTCATCTTTTGTCAAATTAATTTTCCTAGAATATCATTACTTACTTTGCTCTCAAACTTGACTGTGTTCAATTATAGGACATTTATATTCCTTAACTAAAACTACTAGTTACATATGTAGCAATGGACTTTATGGTTGAATGACTTGTTTGACATTCAGAAATACAGTTTTTCCCCATTAATCTTCCTCTTTTAAATCACTTTGAATCTTTCTGTCTCCATTTGCCCTTAATAGGTCATTAGATTTTCCAGTGATGCTTCTCTTTCTTTTCAAGTGTCTTGATTCAGGATTGAACAGGTTTTATTTTCTACCAAAAGAGTTCACATCTAATGAAATCATATTTCCTCATAGTTTCAAGAATACACTTGGACTTATGTTGTCATTTTGAGATATTACTTTACATCCTTTGTAGAAGTGCCATACAAAAGTATATAAATTTCCTTCCAATCTTTTCTACACTATTGTCCTCTGAATCATTTGGGATATTGAATTGATCTGTTGCTGATAATAGAGAAACTTATTAACTGTGTAATAGTTGGTCAGATGTGTGTGTTTCTAGTTTTAAATAGATTATTTATGTACTATTAAAGAGTTTTCCATAAGTGTTTATTTTTATGCTACCAGGATTCACTGTCAAGTGGTCATTAATATATTTTGTTATTAAACCAATGGAGAGATTTTGAAAAACTTTATTGTACCAGTTATGGAAAGAATGGGAGATTTCAACTTTGCAGAATTCTAATGCAGTTGTGTTATGCTGAAAAAAGGTCAGAATGAGGTTCGGGTGAAAAAAATTCAAATAGCATGCGACTGCAACCATGTAACGCTATGGTTCATAACAGTGCTAACACAACTGTGCTAGCTTTTTGTTTTATAATATACAGTTAGTTCATTTGAGAGGATTCTGTGTTTAGTTTAACCTCCTTTTGTTTACTTGAGGTAAATTGATCTTTGATACTCATTATGTAGTTATTTAAAAATTAGTAAATAGTAGGCAAGGAATCTCTGTACATTTACTTCAACTTTCTCCTTTAGCATTTATATGTATATTAATAAGTTCATATATTTGGTCATATCTGTGCTAGGAATACTCAATTGCACTTCCCTTTATGCAGATATGCATTCTCTGGCCAGCTTCTTTAGACTTTCCCCCTCATTCTGTAGTTTTGTAGGTTCACCATGCCCCAAGAAGCAGTTTTCTTACATAGAGTGCCTCTAAGTCATCCCAGACTTGCTTGCTCTCTATTATGGTCCACGAATTGACACAATAAGCATGCCTCCTGCTCTGACAAATTCAGGAAGTGTGGAAATGCCTTTCACGGCCACCTCCCCTTCCCCTGCTGTTTGAGGAACATGGTAGATATAATATCTTGCTGTTGTGCCTGTGGTTCAAAGACTCTACACACTATGAGTGTTGAGGGCCCTTTCACCTGATGTGAGGTGAACAAATATACCTACAGACCTGAATACATTTCTGGAAAAAATGTCTTCCACCAGTCTCTTCAACATCAGTCATATTATACCCTCAAGGGAGGTTTGGTCTGGAATCACAGAACCAGTATTTAAGTTCTCTCTTGAGAAAGCCATAGCCATAGCATAGAGGTAACTTGGTATCTCATTTTGGAACATTGGGGAATTTTGCTATTCAAAGTTTTAGTTCTCCATCTTTGAAAATGCACCCAATTCAAGAATGAAAACATCCCATTTTAATGGAATGTGTAATTTCAATTGATGAAAGGAAAACTGTAGAAGAAATAGAAATATGGATAAGAAATAATATAAATATTTGTAATTAAGACAATAAAGTACTACAGGTATGTATTAACTGTGCATGAAACATATGAAGAAGAATTCTAAATCTCTGCAAAATGTGCTGAAAGAGTACTTAATGGGACAAAAGAAGAAAATAAAGGATAACTTATTGGGACAATAGCGTTGAGATTCAAGCTATTATAAAAAAGTTTTTAAAAACTGATGGACAAAGATAAACTTATATACCTAGAGTATATTTTAAATTATTTTTCTTAGTTTAACTTTTAAGTTACGTATGTGCTACCTTGTAGTAGGGAAATTGAAATTCTATGGCAATTACCTCTTTTGTAGCAAATTCCAATAAAGGGGTGTTGACTACTTGAAATGTGCTGCCATATGAATGGACCTAAACAGAAGCCACATTGTTGGGTGGATGGCCAGAGAGTGGACAGACTGCTTTGATTGGGTCATTAGTGGAGAAATGAATGTTGAAGATTATGAAAACTATGTTTTGGAAATAGTTGCAAGGTGGTATTTGGGTTGGATTTAATATTTAACCAAAATCAAACTGCTGTTCTTGACAACTTCAATCAGTGTTTTTTATTTTATTTTTATCATAATCTGCATGTACTCAGTCACATATTTTATTCATTACAAAATAGTCATTAGGTCTTTCTTCTCTCTTACATGCATATGCACACACACACAATTTCTTTCTTTTCAATAAGGTTTGAAGTTGATGGACTTGTTCCTTGATTTTTTTTGTCAGTGCTCTTACTGCACTTGCCAATTTAACTGCTGAGGGTTAGCAGGCTGACAAGTTCATCATAATCAGCATCTATTCCATTTCCATTTTATACTCAAGGTCTATTGTTGCCAATTCATTCAAGAAGGTGTTTTTATTTAAGTGGCATTTAAGTGCTGGCTTCTGTGCACTGCGAATGCAGTACTTATAGGGAATGATTCTGTAGAATGGTTCATTCTGTGTGATACCAGGCGACTGTGATGTTCTTGTCTATTTCAGATTCATGTGAGAATTTTCTTCCCTCTCATGTAACAAGTGTTGATCTGGCTTGTATTATCCTCCAGCACTTTGTGAGCCTCTGTGTGGGTTTCAGGGGAAGACTTTGACAAAGCCTTTGCCAGGAAAGAGTTCCAAATTGACAATTATAATTATAATTGTCAATTATAATATGCAAAAAGTGAATCTATTGATAACTAATAGTTAACTGTAAAATATGTGATGTAAGTTGTTATTTTTTAGGAAATGAAATTACTGAGGGTTTTTATAGGTCCTAATGTTTATTTCTTTGCTGTTGCATATGTGTCTAACAATTACATTTCACAGCTGTGTATATTGAATACTTCTTTCTTTACCTCATGATACATAGGAAATGCATTTCTCAGTTACAAGCTTGCAACCAGCATTTTATCTCACTGGAAACAATTCTTAAATATACTGTCAGAATTACCAACAATTATCTGTGTAAGTAAAAACTGAATAAGTCTTTATACCCCTGTGATCAAAAGAATTCCATATTTCTGTGAACCTGAAGATCTCTCTACATTCTCGACATGTTATTGGTGTTCACACTTAATGTAAGAAGGTAGTCCTTGAGTATATATTCTTTGATATCATATTCATTCCTCTTCTCAAGTTGCTGTGAGTTTCCAGTATGTTTCATATCCTTTGGGGATTCTTCATAGTAGAAAATCTAAAATCCTCTTTTTCCTCATGATCCCAATGTTAAGCTGCTATGCAAGTACATAAAGGATTTTGTTGTTGTTGACTCTTTCACACTTAGGGGGTTATTACTCTTAAGTGCAAAATGCACTAATGTTGGAAAATTAGAAGCTGTAATGTGATTTTTTACTATACCATTTAAAAAAAAGGGCCTACCTTTAAAGTATGTCATATTTTCTCTTGCTCAGTTCCCTATTGTTGCTAAATGATCTCCTATCTGGGCATTTGCAATAGCTACTCCACATCCCTTAATCCACCTTTATCTTGCTTATATGCTGTGCTCTTTCAAATGAAGAAATGTCCATGTCACTTCCCTGATCAGAAACCTCCAGGCTTATTAATACTTACAGGAAAGAAGTTATTCTCCCTAGCATACTATTTATGTTTCTTCTACCCTAGACAATCACTGTTATCACGTACTGTCATATTAGCATATACTGAACTATAATTCCATTGCACACTTTGATGTTTTTTGAACTTTCCACAGTCCATTCTACCTCCATACCTTAATTCTGTTTGCCTAAGAATGGTCATTTCCTATGTTGTTATCTAATAATGGCTTAATTTTACAAAGCCTACATCAAATTCTACTGCGTTCATTCTTTTGGAAAATCTCCCTTTCACATATTCACACTTTATTTTGTTTTATTCGTATTACAGAATTTATCTTAATTTAACTCATATGCTGGTTAAATCCATCTTCTCTTCTACTCAGTAATGGAATCCTCAATGACCTGAATGTTGGTTCCCCCCAAACCTACCAGTGTCTCATATATTCAGTGATCTTTATTCAGTGTTACATCAGGATATCTTTATTTTATTATAATATGTTGGCTCATGGAGCATCCATATTTTTCTAGTGTTGTTTCTTGGAACACAAAGATCTTTGCATGCTTTACTTCAATTATCATCTGCACTCACCAATAAAGTGATTTTAAAAAAAGATTACAAACTTTTTGAAAACAGAGATAATATTTTCCACATGTGTACCCCAATGTTATTTTTAGCAGAAATTATTTGCAGATGGAGATATTTTGCAAAATAGAGTTTTTAAAAATATGCCTGAGTTTGTATACTCAGAGCACAATATCTTAGCAAAGACTCCTGACTTACTGAATAGTTTTCTTGACTTTGAAAACTATTTTTATTGAACCATCAAGGTATATTGGAAGGAATATGAAGTTCCCATGGAAAATGTCCAGCTCCAATTTCAGCTTAAAACAATTAATCTATAATTTATTATTTAAAGAAATGTAATCATTGATGTATATAATGTTTTGCAACTTGTTTTTATTTTTTAAACACTGTTTCATAGGTATTTATTCTTGCCAGTATCTAGACTTGCCAGTCTAGCTCATTCTTATTTATCACTGTAGAACATTCGATACAATGGATGTAACAGATTTATTGAAAGATATTTTAAGGAGGAAGTCACTGTAGTATAGTGGTTGACAGCTTTGGTTAGATTCAATTTGTACATTAAACCTTTCAAACCTTACTATACTTCTTACTAGTTATGTGACACCTTTGCTAGTTTCCAACCTGTGAGGACGTTACCTAGAAAATGACTAAGAATTACTAATGCTAAAAAGTATGCTTAGCCAAAGGAACTTTAGCTCTTTCTTAATAAGAGGATACTACCAGCAGGTGGCAGCAACTTTGGTAATCATAGACATACAAAAATGGGGTTTTATTAATTATAGGTGGTTCAGGGAGCAATTAAAAATAAATGACCTAAAAATATGACATCCTGGAAGTAGACTTATTAATAGAGTTGTGTTGTATGTTTGTATATTTTATAGTATTATATAAAAATTAATTCACATCTGTGCTGCACATGATGAAAATATGTTCAGATGTATGCCGTTGCCCAGATTGAATCAGCCTTTAAACAGATTTATAGCTTGATTTTAAATATAAAACTATTCTTCTCTGTATGTTAATAAAGGTAGTTGAAAATGACAAATTATAACCATGGCAATTGTAGTTGAAGTTTGAGAAGCAATATGCTTTTCAAAGAACTTCTATAACTTGGTTGCTTAACAAAGGGTCAAAAGAACCCTGACTCTGACATCCAATTATCGAGGTTTATTTTTTGGCTCTATCGCTTAGACATGTGACTTGAGTAAATGCATCTTTTTCATTGTGAAGCAGGAATAACAATAATATTGACTTCCTCATGTTGTAAGGATTCAATGAGATGTAAAGTAAATCATTAGTAGTACCAGGAATATAGTAAATGCTCAATAAAACATAGCAGTGATCTTTTCCAAATATGGTCATAAACAGTTTTTTTAATTAAATATCTAGCCTTATATCTTGCTAGGATCTGTTGCTCTAAAGTCAGTCTCAATGTTTCCTGGATTACTTTATGTTTAACATATCAGAAGTTTACATATATATAAAAACTTTGTTGTACTGGATTATATATATTTATATATATATATAATTTTGTATATATAAAATCCAGTACAAATTCATTTGCACAGAGATAAATATTGAAGTGTCAGGCTGTTGTCGGGGGCCAGGACACAAAGTCCATACACCCCCACGTTCTATCAAATAGATCTAATGTGTGTCTGAAAAAGTGGCAATTTTCCTAGTAGGTAAAAAAAATACAAGATTTACATCATCCATTTTAAAAGCTCTTGTCTATTGTTTTCCTCTAGTATGTTGCTACACACTGTAAATTAATATACATGTAATTATACCCTCCTTTATAAAAAAACAAAGAAGATTAACTGTTGTTTGTTATTTGAAGTTAATCAGCCTATTTATATCCCTTTTTTAAAAAAATAATGTATTTACCATAACTATTTAGTTTGCTTATACCCCCTCCCCACCATAATCACCATACTGTTGTCCATGTCCATGAGTCCTTTTTCCTTTTTGCTCAATCCCTCCACTCTTACCCTTACCCCTTAGCTGTCATCCAGCTCTCTATCTATGAATCTGCCTCTATTTTGCTTGTTAGTCCATTTTGTTCATTAGATTTCACAGATAAGTGAGATCATATGGTATTTATCTTCCTCTGACTTATTTCACTTAGCTTAATGTTCTCCAGGTCCATCCATGCTGTCACAAAGGGTAAAACTTTCTTCTCCTTTACAGATGTAAATTGTGTAAATGCTCCATAGTTGTGTTATCCACTCATTTACTGATGGACACTTGGGCTGCTTCCATACCATAGCAATTGTAAATAATGCTGCAATGAACATAGTGGTGCTTATGTTCTTTTGAATTAGTGTTTTAGGTTTCTTCAGATATATTCCCAGAAGTGGGATCTTTGGGTCAAAAGGCAGATCCATTTTTAATTTTTTGAGGTATCTCCATACCACTTTCCCAGTGGCTACACTAGTCTGCATTCCCACCAACAGTGCAAAAGGGTACCCTTTCTTCACATCCTCCCCAGCACTTGTTTGCTGATTTTTTGGTGAAAGCCATTCTGAAAAGTATAACATTGTATCTCATTGTGGTTTTAATTTGCACTTCTCTGATGATTAGTTACATTAAGCATCATTTCATATGTCTATTAGCCATCTGTGTATCTTCTTTGGAGCATTGTCTGTTCAGGTCCTTTGCCCATTTTTTAATTGGGTTGTTTGTTTTTTGGTGTTAAGTTTTATAGTTTCTTTATAAATTTTGGCTATTAACCCCTTATCTGATCAGTGAATATGTTCTCCCATTCTGTGTACTTTTTATTTCATTGATGTTTTCCTTTGCTTTGCAAAAAACATTTTAGTTTGATGTAGTCCCATTTGTTTATGTTTTTTGTTCCTCTTGCCTAGGGAGCTATGTCTGATAAAATATTGTTATTATTCAATAAATGGTGTTGGAAAAATTGGAAAGATACATTCAGTAAAATGGAACAATAACACCTTCTTATGCTGCACACAAGAATAAATTCAAAAAAAATTAAAAACTTATGTTAGACTTGAAACCATAAAAATTATAGAAGAAAACACAGGCAGCAAAATACCAGACATTACTCATAGCAATATTTTATCAGATACATTATTCTTAATTTTCATGTTCTTATACCATGCTTTAGAGCCAAGAGATACAGTTTAGAAATATATTTTTCCTTTTGAACATCCTAATGTATAGAATAATAGAGCACAATTTTAAATGAATATAAGTATTTAATTTTCCATCTGTGCAATTTATTTATTTATTTATTTATATTGTTGTCGAGTACATTTGTATCCACTTCCACCCCATCTCAGCACCCCCGCCCCATGCATCCCCACCTCCTACCCTCCAACCTCCCCTGTGTACTTTAATACAGTTTTAATTGTGAACCTGTAGATGGGCATATTTTTATCTACCATAGCCTGGGAGGATGCAGAACCAAATAAACATTTGTGACCCTCAGAAATATTAAATTCTTATTTGGTAATGCTTTACACTTTCTGTAGATTTTAAAACCGAATTCGTTTCTATATAAATAATTAATTTGTATAGAATATATTGTGTAAGTAATAGGCTAGGAAGATAGATTGCTGTGAACAGTTCTAACAGCATTACATCATGACTCTATAAAATGTACTTATACTAAATCAGAGTGCCATTTTAGAATTAGTGAATTGTTGACATGGAATCTGAAAGAATCAAACATTTATAGCATTTCAGAGAACCACTTTCAATTAATGCACCTTAGTAAATTGCAACTATGATGTAATTCCTCACATTTAAAGTTATTCCCAAATTTTCCCAACTGTAATGGGTGAAGCCATTAAATACTACTAAAACAGTGAGTAGGGCCATGGGAAGAGCTCTCCTGAGAGATGGGAGAAATATGAAATTATTCCAGGTCTACTCAAGGGCCATATGAGCTTTCATATTATGTGAACTTTCTCATTTCTGTTTTCTTGCATGTAAAACTGGGATCATAAAAGGAACTAAGCTTATATAGGATTTTAGTGGCAATTTAATGAAATAATGAAGTGCCAAGCACAGGATCTGACTAAGAGACCTTGTCAATTTGTGGTAATGATTTTCATTTTTATAGAATGCTTCAAATCTTTACCTATTTTTTTCTGAGTACCTATGCCCCACAGTGCCATGACACCCCTGCCTCTCTCACCCACATCTGTACAAAAATAACTGTAGGCATAAATTCTAAACAGTAGGCTTTGCAATCTGGACTTCACGATTTATCAGCTGTATTAATTTAAGGAAAATATTCAAAATTCCTGAGCCCTATCTTTCTTTATCTGTAAACAAAGTGAAATGATACTTAGTCCAGCAAGATTGGGGGAGATGCAAGTTTCAGTCTTGGTAATGTTGTGAAGATCATTTATAAACTATCATAATCATCTCTATGATTTCTTACTGCCATTCTACATAAGGACTAGAAGAGGTAACTACCTTTCCCTATGTATTAAGAGGCCTTTTGATAACAGCAATTGTCCACCAATATTCCAGTTCCTTACAAGCAAAAAACATTTCATACCTGCTCTATGTAGTTGAGATTCTGTTGAATAGAACATCACAAAATAAGGTTTGTGGGTGAGAAGAGAGAGAAATAGATTTCACAGAAGAGAGAAACTGTGATATATAGAGATTGTGCTTTTTTCGAAATGGACCAACAAAGTTAATTAGTGGTGAGCCAGGAAGTAAATCCTCAGAATGAAACCGGAAGAGACACCAGACCTCGCGCTGCCTGTCACTACCAAACCCAGTAAGCAAAGACAGAGATTGAATCTTTATGGGCGTTTTTTCAGATGGCTGGCAATCTGATAAGAAAGATGGTGGGTTTGTACCCTAAAACAAACCATCTTACATTTTCTTTCTAGGCCAATGTTTTTATAACAGGGAATACACAAGGTGCAGTACCGGGTTTTTGAAATTCAGGGAGAATTAGGTGAAAGAAACTGCAGCATTCTTGTCCTGGGCAGTTAGCTGTTCCCAGGGATGAGTGGTCTTCTGTATCTCCCTGGAACACAAAGGCCCAGATGCCTCCACTTGTCCACAGGCAGTAGTCTTTAGCAGTGCCCCAGGAGGTTGGCAGTTTCTCCCAGGAGCCAGGATGGTCCTTATCTGTAGTTTCTGAAACAAAAGCTTTAACATATGCGTTACTTACTAGGCTTATAACTATTTTCCTTAAACTAAAATTTTCCAACTCTTGAGTCCCCTACGAAGAACACCTTTCCCTTTCCTCTCCTGCTCATCTAAAAGGAGATGCATATATTCTGTACAGTAGGTGATCACACCTGCATGCCTGATTACATGCCTTCTGGTGTTTTGCAAGGGTTAAAGAGATAAAACAGTACTACAAGGAAGTAATACACCTGTGTGCTTTTGGCTAGTACCATTACATATTGTTAACTGGCCAAATGTTGTCAAATAAGTGTACTTAGTAGGTAATTTTATGTGAAAAACCAGCAAAATCATTATATCTTCCTGCAGGTGTTCAAGGGTGCCTCTGCTACTTGGCTGTGGTGTTATTTTTATTTTAAGAATGGAAACAAAATAATATTGCTCAGGGTTGTTCCACTATCCTGAAACACACGCAGGAGTTGAAGTTTGTATTCTTTTACAAAAGGACAGCTTTTTTTGTTCAAAGTAAAAGTGTAAAAATTAGGCAATAAATCATGACAGGCCATTGTTTTGAGGTCATTATTGCATACATTAGGGGGTATTTTAAAGCATGAGTCCTAGTGACTTTGTCCTCTTTGGGGACATGTAATAATCCCCCCAAAAAGCACTGCCTGGAATGTAGTACTGATATTATCAAATAGAATTTATATATAAAAAGGCAATCATGTAGATCTGTACTTTTACTAGTACACAGGGCAAATATTAACAGAATACAAAAATTCAGGTTCTAAAGAGCTGTTTTGTTCATAAATCCAATTAGATGTCTCATACCGTTGATGTCTCAAAAATTTGGTGAATTTATTAGAAATTAGTTAAATGATTAAAATTAGACAATTGATCATAAGATGATTGCCCATGTTAATGTGGTTAAAATTTCAGGCGTATGAATTTACTTGAAAGTGAAATACTATAAACTTTGATGATAAATGTTATGTACTTTAAGAAATGGCAACATTTATGGAAATATATACCTAGTATTAGAATAAAATTCTAACCTGTAAAAGCCTCCCTTCTGACAGTGCTTTAAAAAAGTCTTTCCTCGTTGCAGTCTAATAGCTTGACTGTGATGTTTGCCATTAAAGAGCAAGTGCCTGTACAAATATTAATCTTACATTATTACTGCTAAATATTCAACTGATTTGAATATTAAAATAGCCCAAAGGCTCTTCAATAAAATATGTGATTACTGAAATAGTGCAGTCCCTTTTATCATGCTAGGCATATTCCATACATATATTAATAGATGTCACATTTGCTTAAGTAAATATGTTAATTTATAATAGTGGCAAAACCTGAAGTTTAACTCTTTGCCTTCATAATGCTCTTTCCTTTATATTTAAATTTATTTAGTACACTGCAGTACAATTTTGATGCTGTGTGTGATAACAGTTGAATTTTTGTACTATATTTTTTATTTTAGGAAACTCTGATATATTTTTAAGAATATCTTTTTAAATAATAATGATAATACTATCTAACACATATAACAATTATTATACACCAGGTTCTGTCCTAAATACGTGAGTTATTAAAGTTTTTAATCCTTGTAACAAACCTATAAGGCATTTATTTATTTATTTATTTATTTTATCCTTTAAATGACAAAATTGAGGCTGAGAGCATTTAAATAAACTGCCCAAGGCCACACAGGTAGGAAATGATTTCAGCTAATGTGGTTAGATTTCATACTCAGTGTCTTTATTTACTAAAATTTATTTAATAAAAATGAACATTAAATAAGCAAGATGATTTTTAAAAAATAAAATATGCTAAAGTGAAATATGACTGTGTGAAAAACAACATTTTGGAAAACATTTTGTGTGTGTGAAATGGCCTTTCCATTGTGAATGTACATGAAGTGAAAGAAAGAAACTGATGAAAGTCAGCTATGATCATGAGTCTTGGTGTCCAGTTTCAGAACTCGTATGTTACAGTCCAGACATGACATAACTCATTAACGCTGGGCAGAGTACATGAAGGCTGAAGAATCTACCTAAAGTCCTTTATTGAAGGCTTTCTCTCTGCCATTGCAAGACAAGAGGAACTTGTAAGCAAGGGCAGATCAAGTATAATTTTGAAGCTGGAAAATGTCCCTCTTAGTTTTCCTCTCCAGTCCTTGTTCTGTGCATTAAGTTCTTTGTTCCTGCGCTGTCTGTTCCCCAGCTTCTATTCTTCTCCAGTTGCATCTCAATTATTTCATATTTTTATGATGGCTTCCCCCAAATTTACCCATACCCACAGAATCTAGATGTTAAGATTTTAATGTTATCAAACTCAGCTATCTTAAAATACTTGAATCAGTGTAAAAAACCACTTTGAGAAACACGTAGTCTTCTGTATGCAGGATACTGCTTAATGTAGATGAACAAGTGTTTTGAAGTCAGACAATCAGTTTATTTTCCAGCTCTGTTACTTTTGTGCTCTGTGAGTTTGGCTAAGTTACTTCATCAATCCAAATCTGTATTCTCATCTCTGTAATCAGAGAAAATAACATTTATCTCATTGGGCTATGAGGAATGACTTTTTTTAAAGGTACAGGAAGCATTTATCATATGGCAGAGACTCCATAAACAATGTTCCCCTTCCTCATCTTGCATATGTCCAGTGGAAGAGAACATAAGATATTATGACACAATTCATTCTAAAAATGTCCTCATGTTGGGCTGCAGCCCACCTCCCTTCAGACCACGCCTGCCCTTTCCTGGTTCACTTCTGGGGCCTGCGGGGCTTCTGACTCCTGGGTCCTAGTGCAATCCCCAAACCTCCCTGGACCTCAGCGTTCTCACCTGAAAATGCGAGGATTTTATATAAGACATTCTCAGCCGCTTCCCATCTATAAAATTTGGCATTACTTTGCTATACCTCTATATTTAAGTTTTTCCCATTTTGCTACTCAGTAACTATAATGCTAGTGACAATGGAAATATATTTTTCCTTCCCTCTAACTTGCCATTTTAGGGGATTAATTTTAAGGAGATAATTCTGATGATAACATTTAAGGCAGGAAATTTATTTTCAAGTAAAAGCTTAAACTGAATTTTAATATCTGATACAATTACAAATGGAGTAGTTTCTGAATAGAGCAGGGCTGAGCATAGTGAGACCTGCCTGCTGGGCCTCCCTGCCTTTTGGAGTCAGATTTCTCTCACAACCGCCTCTTCCCCAGCGCCAGTGGCTGTTCAAGTAGCTTCACTGAGGTGAGACTGAATTTTATGAAACATAATTTTAAAACTACTCTTTTCAGTCAAGTGGTGGTTCTTATGGTGGGTCTTCCAATCACTGTGGCAATCTGATGCAAGCTACCTGTGCTGCTGGGGCTTATGCCTCAGGAAAGATGTACTTTCCAAATACCTCAGGCTGCTGCTCCCCATACCCCCACCCCTCCCACCCTGCCTTCTACTTCTCAAAGGACTGGTTATCTTAATAGTTAATAAAAAAGCCTTTTAGAATAAACAGTCCAACTCCAATTGCTCCTTTAAAACAACAAAGAAAATACCACATATAATAGAAAAATTTAGGACTCAATATTAAAAATCAAGGCACAAAACATGATTGATTCATAGGTACTATGTGAAAAGTTTCTTTTCTTCATTTGCTTTTGTCCTGTGTCTAAGTTCATTGTCTTCTTTCCCAGGAAAGTATGTAGGGCCTTCAGCCACTGTGTCTATGAGTCTTGTGAGCATTCAAATATTTTTGTCATCCTTTCCAAGGATATGGGGTATTAACTGCCAACACTTGAAAATGTCAATTACTCTAACTTCATTTGCTTTAGTTAATGTTCCCATGTGGTTTCAATTGTGTGTATGTGTGTGTGTATGTAATATATATCATATATATTTATCATTTTATCTTTTGAAAAAGAAATATTTTTTGTATTTATCATGTAGTGATCACATTTGAGAAGAGCCCAAGTTGCTTTATCTTTTATCGTTGATAGGATTGCTTTATTATGACTTAAATAAAGAACCATAGATCATATACTATTTTACCTTTTAAATGACAAAATCACATTTCCTCTAATGAGGCTCTTGTGCACTAAGTATGGTATATGGTATTCTATCTTAAATATGCCTCCCCATAGACTACTGCCTGTAATATCCCTAGTTGTGACCTTACATGTGAGAACTTTTCAGTGTAGATTTTCACTAATGCCAATGAGCTTTAAAAATGTGGATTTGACATTTCTGCAGTTATATGAGGACTGGCTTTATATTTTTCGCTATCTGTTTGCAAAGCTATAAGTGTTTCTCCACATTGCAGCCCCTTTTAAACATTTTTTAAAACTTAGAATTTGTGGGAAGGAGAAAAATAAGCAACAATTTTTATAGCAGGTTTACATTTTTTCAGTATGAATATAATTCCACTATATTCACATACTTTTTATATATAAATCTACTTCAATTACCAAATTAGAGAAGGCATAAAACTGAATATTGTTACTATATTTTGACTGTCTGAATTATGTATCTTTTAGATGGTATTATTCCCTTAATTAATCATGCATAAACATAATTTTCTGCATGTTATTGAGGATCTCTTGAAATATGCTGTCATCCTTAAAATTATTCCATGCTATTCAAATGCTTTCTCTTCCATTTTCTTGCATATAACTTTTGAAGCACAGAATATAAAATTTGATTTTTTAAAACTTGGCACATGTTTTCTATTTAAAAGCTCATATTTTTCAATGATATATTCTTAACATTCCATAGGAAATAGCATTACTTGTCAATAAACACAGCAAAATGACTCTGTTATAGGCACACAGTGCTTGATAGACTGGTAATGATCCATGCTATGAGTGAGACAGCTTAATGATCCAAAGCGCCAGTTCATACAGCCATTCCACTGGCTAACTTAGCCATGCCCCTTACTCACTTTTTCTTATATCTTTAAAAAATTTGTTAGAAATAGGTGACAATTTTCATTTATTTATTTTTTTATTGTTGTTCAAATACAGTTGTCTCCATTTTCACCCCACCACACCACCCCACCCTACCATTCTCCACCTCCCTCCCTCAAACCTACCCCCTTTTGCTTTGTCCATGGGTCCTTTATACATGTTCCTTGATGAACAGACCCTTCCCCTGTTATCCCCTATTATCCCTCTCCCCGCTCCCCTCTGGTTTCTGTCTGTTCTTTATTTCAATGTCTCTGGTTATATTTTGCTTGTTGTTTGTTTTGTTGATTAGGTTCCACTTATAGGTGAGATCATATGGTATTTGTCTTTCACCACCTGGCTTACTTCGCTTAGCATAATGCTCTCCAGTTCCATCCATGCTGCTGGGAAGGGTAGGAGCTCCTTCTTTCTTTCTGCTGCATAGTGTTCTACTGTGTAAATGTACTATAGTTTTTTGATCCATTCATTTACTGATAGACACTTAGGTTGCTTCCAGCACTTGGCTATTGTAAATTGTGCTGCTATGAACATTGAGGTACATAGGTTCTTTTGAACTGGTGTTTCAGGATTCTTATGGTATCTTCATCATCATACAAAGGAATACTGAAGTTGCTTCCTTTTTCTGCCTTCTCTCTAAATAAATATCTTTCTCATTTTGTTCCATTTTTATTTACACTAGTTTATTTTATATACTTTCAAATTATTTTTATGGAATTAATCTTTGCATATCAGTCTAAACAATTGGCTAAGCTACTATCTTCTTTAACTACTCACTTGACTCAGTTTTCTTTGTCCTTGAACAATTTAGAGATATTCATGCTGTTTAATATTCTTAAATTTTCATTTTTATAAATGTTTAACTTTTGTACCTTTTATTTTATGTCATTCGTTTATTAAATATTTTATTGATCCTCAGATCCCAAGTTTGGAGTGTAAAGCATGGTTCTTGCCTTCAAAGAGCTCGTGATTTAATAAGGGAAATAAACATTGAAACTCTTGCAATTTTCAAATGGCTATAATAAAGATATATGTATGATATAAGGGGATACAGATAGCAGAAAGTGATAAAGTTTATTTGGAGAGAGTCAGAATAATTGACAAAGACAAAAGTATTTGAGCAGACTGTGAATAGGTGTACTAATGATTTAAAAGGGTGGGGAGAAAGCATTCTACATAAAGGCATCAATGTTTGCAATGACAGTGACATAAATGACTTAATGCTTCAAAACCAGGGTGATGTTCTCAGGAAACTGCACTTTGTGGGCAGAGTGGTCAGAAGTGGGTAGGTGCCAGGAGATGAGGGGTTGTTTGTCTTTATTACACATATTTATTTATTATACAGTCATTTATCAGATCTCCTGATTGATAACCTACTTTCATGTGGATTCTATATTCCTGTGTGAAAATAGATATATTTGTGTGAAAGCCTTTAATCAGAGGAGTGTAAATAAAATTCATGCTTTTGACACACAATTCCAAAATAGTGTGAAAGACAGATTAGAACAAGGATGACAGAGTCAATTTCAAAGCTGGAGGTAGCTGAGGTAACAGAGGATGAAGGCTTAGACCACTGCCATGCTGTGGTAAAAAGAGGGAGAAAGTGAGGACTGTTTAAGCTTTGGATTAAATAGGATTTGAAAGATTGGATGTGTAGGGTGAAGAAATCTCTGAGGTAACTGGCTTGATTACCTCAATGGATTTGTGGATCCAGTTATAGAACAAAAAACTTTAGGAGACAGTGTTAGAATCAGGTCAGGGAAAGAAATGCTGAATATTTTGGAGGGAAAGTTTTATGAGTATGATGTGTTGATAGAAAATTTAAGTTCAATGCTTCTCAAAGTTTAGCGTCCATACACATCACTGGGGAATCCTCCTCACATGCAGGTTCTGGTTCAGTGGAACCGGGGTGGTGCTTGAGATTCTGCAGTTCTGACAAGTGCCTGGGAGATGCCATGATGTCTGCCCTTGGAACACACTTTGCATAGCAAGGATCTAACAGATAGTTGGATTTAATACTCAACTGAGAGATATGAACTAGAGATGTAGACTCATAAGTCCCGAGCGTATCTGTGGCAGCTGAAACCTGATAAAACCCTTATTAAAATATGATAAAAATTAGTTGGCAAGTAAGGAACCTCAACTTTTAGACCAATGGTACTTGAATCTAAGAAGTGCCCATAAAATGAGAAGAAAAATAAAGACTATGACTGATGTTTGTTGAGCAAGACCATTTGAGGAGTGACTAGAGAAATAGAAAGCAGCTACGCAAATGGAGGATTGCTGGAGAATAAATAAGGTCAGGAATTCTTCAAGTTCCTATAGTGAAAAGAAAAGAGGGTTTTGGGGAGGAATGGGTCAGTGATGTCAAAAGCCACAATAAATGAACTTAAAATGGGTTACAGACAATATTCATTTTATGTAGGGTATTTTCAGTTATGCATTTGGTGGTCATTTCTGGGCAATTTCAGTGGAGGCAACAGTCAGCAGAAGCCAGATATCTGTGGTTTGAAGATTGAATTGAGAGTTAAGGGATCTGAAGGAATAAAGAGAAATTGTTTTTTGGTTTTTTTGCTTAAAGAATTTAATTGGAAACGGTATAAAAAAAGGAATAGTTGATAAAAAATTGTTATATATGATGATATTTTAATTTCAATATTCAACTTGGCTGGCAACTGGTTTTACTCCTTTTTTATTTTTAGAGAACTCTAAAACCTTAGGAAAATAAATAGATTGGAAGTAGAGACAAGGGTATTGGTTGTACTCTGTCATTAACAATCCGTTTAATAGAACTGGAAAAACGACAGCTTAAATTAACCAGTCCAAATTCCATATTCCCATCTCTTCCCCCATCTTTTGAGTCTTACTAGTAAATCAGTCACAGTGAGAACTGCTTCACAGTAGAACAGAGATAATACTTTATTTGTTCCAATGAACCATCTGCTTTAATTTTGTCACTTCTGGAAAGTGGGGCTCTTTTCTCCAGAATTGAAACTTAGTTTTTGGCAGAAAGTCCAAAGAAAGACAAAAGTTATCATCAGCAATGCACTTAAATGCTGCTAAATGAAAATCAGATTCTGGGCAGATCTAGAAATTAAAACTTTGTTTTATTTTCTCAGTTTAACCCTGGACTTCTTCAGTTACCTTTTCTATCTTGGGGTTACTCACTGACTGGTTTGAAATTGATAATGAGCTGAAACAGTTTGGATGGTATTTTAACTTTTGATTCCCAGGGATTAGCATAGTGGCTGAAAACTTGAAAGCTGTTCTCTAGATGTTTACTGAATCAATCAGTATATTTTATTACTTAATAAGGGCTTTAAAAACCATAATAGGATAGTGATAAGCTAGTTAAAATACCCATTTTAACTTTAAGTGTGGTATAGCCAAAAGGCATTTTGGAAACACTTTATCTCCAAAGTGGTAAAAATGTTGTGAGATGATTTTGGTCCAGTATAAAGTTTAGTATCTATCAAATCCTTCTTATGTTTAAAATGTAGTAAGTACATAGAATTTGAGCAGTTTCTGGCTTTTTTTTTCTGGTGGGGTCAATGTGAAGGTTATACTATATGAGATATAAAAATTTATCAATATGTTTTAAGAGCTATGTTTTGGTGTCTATGCTAGACTGGAAAACGTTTCTTAAAAGTTTAATAGACTTTCTTGACTTTTGAATCATAATTCATTTGTAGAAAAGTGAAATTGGATTGTTTCACTATAACTCCCAAGTGGCAAATCATTTCAAGAGCTCTATGAATAGGTGCATTTGCACAATCTGATTGGCTACCCTAAAGGCAGAAGCAATTATATTATGCTAATGTGCATATTACACTCAGAAATCTGAATTTACCATTCTAATACATCAAGGTATATTGTCTTTTTAAATAGGTAAGCTCATAGCTGTCAAGTTTTGTAAAAAGAAAGCCTGTAAAGCAATTGTCAGGTTCAGGGAACTTGAAGCATTTTTACATTTCATGGTGATGATCGAATCTTTCCTTTGACAGTAAATAAAGAGCTGAATATAGTGATAACCTTGATTAAATATAACATGGCTGTGCAAACACTCTGTAAAAGGCATTCTACATCTTTACGAGGAGTTCATAACAACCTGAGGAAAATTATTTGGAAATTTGCTCATTAAGAGCTTGGCAGAAAAGCATTTTGTTTGCATTGCCTAATAAAATGGACCAGTGGATACATAATTTTTCCTGGGGCACATAGTTTATGGTTGAAAATGTGATGTTTTTGTGACACCATTTACCATCAATTTTTATTTATTTTATTTTATAGCTCATCAAAAGTTTTAACAGGGTGATTTCCTATAAAAATGAGTTGATCCAACTAAGAAACATGAGATGATACATAATACATACAAATATTTTAATCCTTATTTTAGATGGAGATAAAAAAATATATGATGAGGTGGTTAAAACTTTTAGTATGTAGAATTTTTTCTCAAATAATTTCTGGTATGTTCTTCAGTGAAAAGTCATGTATCCAGATGGCTTTACATGAGGAATGACCCATGTAAGTCAAATATTGTATTCTAAATTTTAACAAGGGTGATTCTATGAATTAAAGAGAATTAGAAACTTTTATATTGGAGCTGGGTAATAAAAGCTTATTCTCTTTGAAATATGATAGTGCTTTTAAAGGTTATTACTAATATAATGAAGGTACGAGATGTAAGCAACCCACTGAGTTCACTGTCTTTGTCTATGACTGTGATTATTCTTCTGTTTAAACAATACAGTGTACCAAGAGAGCATGACATAATTTCATAGGAGAATATAATAAAATATAATGACATTTACTAGTCCCTAATTCTCCTACTATGTTATTTTGTTGGTTCATTAAACGGTTTTTTCTTTCACTTTAATGTTTATTGATCTCCAGTGAATATGAAAGCCTTTATATAGCTCAGCTCTTTAATTTGTTATTTGAGTAATTACTGTTCTTGTGTTTTTTGTTAAGATTTTTTTATTAAAATGTTTTAAACATGGAATGTAACGTATCAGGGAAGCATTGTATTAACTTTAAAAATCCCTTGCTTTAATTTACAAGATATTTTCTAATCTCATTATGGGGGATTCAGCAGCATAACTCTCATCATTTACATAAGAACAGGCCAATTGGCCTCTCTAGGTGGGGGGATTTGTATCCAAATTTTAAAGCACTAAGCCTTTTTAATATCCCCCTGATAAATCAGCTTTTAAGATTCATCTAGCAAATAGGTGTTGAGAAACTGTAAACACTTAGCTAAGTGGTTACAAATACATAAGCAATTACAATGAGGTAATTTTATTCATGTAAGGATTTGGCCTTAATTTGAATCAGACAAGTGTCAAGGACTCTGCCTGGGGTCCAGTGCTACCACTGCCACCACCACCACAAAAGCAATAGAGACCTTTGCCTGGGCTGACAGAGAAAGAGTCAGGAGTTATGTGAGCTTTCTTTTCAAAAATTTCTGCCACAAAAATGATAATGCCGAGGACACTGAAATGCAATAGATTGAGGAAATGAAATACTCTTTAATAAAAGAAGTTGGATACACACAAATTGTATTCTTCTTTAGGCGTTTTTATTACCTCAGGGTAGTTCATTGCACTGAAATGCAATTATTTGTGGAAATAAAATGTCATTTAATAAAAGGAGTGAGGCAGTAAAGATTTTATTCTTACTGATTTGAGTCATTCCATTGTTTTATATTATAACTCTTTGGCACCTAAAAAACACAGTGAAATAAAAAGACCCTAAAAATGGCATTGCTTTTTAAGAACTTTTCAAAACCCAGTGGATTTATTATATTTGTTTTATTCTAACTATTTTAAAACATTAACTTTTAAATGTTAGCTTATCAAATCTTTTCTTTAGATACTTTGTATTTTTGTTGTATAAGGTATCTTTTTAAAATTAAATATTCTAAATACTTGCTACTACTATACAAGAATGCAATTGTTTTCTATTATATTGATTTTATATACAGCAACTTTGCCAAACAACTATTAAACTTAATTATGAATTTATAAATTTTTTTGTTGCTTCCATGTAGGTAATTGTATCAGTTTTCAATAATGACCATTTGGATTCTTTGTTAACAAGTTATACCACCTATTTTTTCAACTTATATTGTACTGGCTAAAACATTTATTGGATTTTAAAATGATGATAGAAAATATGTGTCTGGTACCAAAAGAAATGCATTTAGCTTTCACCATGGACAACACCTGTTGTTGTCTATACCATGTGCTCTTAATAAATTTAAGATTTCTTTGTGGATATCTTTTCTCAGCTTTTAAAGCTTCTTGTAAACATAGATACCAACGTTACTGAATGTATTTTTGGCATGAAAACACAATTCATTTATGACCATTATGTCAGTGTCAACAATAACTTCTTCACACCATCTGTATATGTTCCTAATATTTTTTTTCTTTAAGTTTATGTGATCTAACAGTTGCCAAAAGAATGTTGTTAACACCTGACACACTATAAAAACATATTTAATATTTTCTTCCAGTAACTATGTCAATTTTTGTTTAATTACTTTGTAGCTATACTATATTGGTAATCTAAAATTAAACATTTATATATTTCTGCTAAATTAAAACATATCAATTTGTGTAACTAATTATCTCTACTTTTTTGCTGGTTTGTTTCACTACTTTACCTTATGATTTACTTTGATATTAATATAATTATATCAGCTCTCTTTTGTTTAGAATTTGCCTGATACTTTTTATTTTTGACTTTTAATTTCCAGTGTATTTGTGTTTTATACATTTTTTGTAAATAAGATAAAGCTAGGTTGTGTTTTCTTTTATGTAGTTTAACAATTTTTATCTGTTTTAAACTAGCAAGTTTTCCAATTCTCTACTTTTTATGGGAAGAGCATTTTTCCTGTTTTATTTACTAAGAGTGTTGCTTGTCTCAGATTAGCGGAACTGATTATTTTAATTTTCTACCTTTTCTGGGCCCAATGTTTAGTCTATTGCCTTCAAGAGTGGCTTGAGGTATCCAAACTAAGACACTCAAGATAAGAGAGTTTTTATTACTTATTTCTCTTTCTTCTGGCATTCTTATAATTTTTTGCCTCCGGGGATTTTCTTCCCCTGAATTACCTACCCTTTATTTTTTAGGTGATCTATATTGGGAATAGTTTCCTCAAAATCCATTATGCTTCATTGCCAGGAACAATGGGAATTAAAAAAAATAAAATAGGTAGGTTCAAAGTTCTAGACAGCAGCCCTGACCGGTGGGGCTCAGGTGGTTGGGCATCGTCCCACAAAGAGAAGGGCCACTGGTTGGGTTCCCAGTCAGGGCGGTGGGGGTGAGCATAAGAGGTAACGCATTAATGTTTCTCTCTCACATTGTTGTTTCTTTCCCTCCCTTGCTTCCTCTATTCCCCTTTCCCTACAAATAGATTTTAAAATGTTTTAAAATGTATCTCACCTAAAGCAAAAACATTAATATGCAATGAGAGCCACCTTCTTAAAAAAAAATCTTAGCAAAGGAAACTTTAGAAGTAACCTAGCCAACTTTCTATTTATTCAGTTCCTCAGTTTTGTCATCTGAAAAACAGGAACTATAATACCTGCTTTATACCATTCATTCTTTTATTTATTTCTTTTCTGAGATTTTACTTATTTACGTTTAGATACAGGGGAAGGGAGGAGAGAAACATCAACATGAGAGGTGAAACATCAATGTAAGAGAGAAACATCGATCAGTTGCCTCTTGCACGTGCCCACACTGGGGACCAAATCTGCAACCTAAGCATATGCCCTGACTGGGAATTGAACCAGCAACCTTTCGCTTTGTGAGATGATGCCCAACCAACTGAGTCACACTGGTCAGGGTAGCATTAGTTCTTTTATTAAAACTAAAATATGTGAAACCCTTGGCTCATTGATAGCCACATACTCGGTAAATGGTAATTAATATTAATAGTCAAAGATTTATGTTAAGAAGAGTATTTAAATGAGGAATGCCTTTTAAGAGGAACTGGAGGTAATAAAACATGAACTGCTAATGACACTATGAATGATTTGAGGCTAAAATGCACAGCTTCAAATTTACAGTGCATGGGGCATGAGGAAATATGATATGGTATGGCAAATTAAGCACAGTAATGAAGCTTAACCATTATTCAGCTTTTATCAAATAGAAGTGGCAACTTTAAAATTAAGACAAAAGCAAATTTAAAGTGCCTTTACTGTATCAAGCCTTCTACTTGTTTGAAATGAATTTACTGATCTGATCAAGGTGTTATGTATGTCATTGATGGTCTTTTTATTTTATTAGTTCTCCCTAGCTTTCAGGAACTCTTGAAGAATTTTCAGGTTCATATTGATGGCACCACGGTATGGTACAGCTGCATTATAATACCACACTGTCTCTTATTTGCTTTTATTCTATCACTGTTTTCTAATGTGGAACAAGAAAAGGCTCCTTAAACTTAAGAACATTTTATAGATGTGCATGTGCTTATGCAAAACTGTGTATGTGCTAAGTTTATGTGGTTAGGACTATATATACCTGTGAAAGAGAAAGGTATCTCTGGATACATTATTTTACAATCCTATTTTAAGACACCAAGACCCATCCCCTTTATTTTCTCAGTTAGATGGTAATGCTTAAACATGAGACTCCAAGATGTATGAGTTCTGCACTGCTATTCACTTATTTTTTTAGATTTTATTTATTTATTTCTAGAGAGAGGGGAAGAGAAAGAGAGAGAGAGAAACATCAATGTGTGGTTGTATCTCATGCATGCCCCTACTGGGGACCTGGCCCACACCCCAAGCATGTGCCCTGACTGGGAATTGACTGGCGACCCTTTGGTTCACAGGC
Source organism: Trachops cirrhosus (assembly GCA_028533065.1). Classification (NCBI taxonomy): domain Eukaryota; kingdom Metazoa; phylum Chordata; class Mammalia; order Chiroptera; family Phyllostomidae; genus Trachops; species Trachops cirrhosus. The sequence goes on along the minus strand of CM052542.1, from coordinate 48,059,415 downwards.
TGGCACTCAATCCCCTGAGCCACACCAACCAGGGCTGCTGTTCACTTCTTACTTGAGCTAAAAACCTGGAATCATCCTTGACTTCCTCACATCATGTTCAATCCATGAAGAATATTCTTATTTTAACATCAAAATGCATATGGAATCATATACTCTGACTCCCTGTCCTGCCACTATCCTTTCTCGCATTTGCAGACTTGTCTTGCTGCGTCTACTCTGGCTCTTTCACAGCACACCCTCTGCAGAGCAGCCTGAAGGACGTCTGTGAAACCTACGCCAGATCTCCTTACATTTAACTAAGATTCCTCCACTGTCCTTTACACTTAAGTGAAAGCAGATAATCCTCATAGTGGCCCTGACTATTCCCTTGAAAAAATGTACCATGCTTCTCTTTGCTTCAGTCCAGCCAGAATGGCCATCCTTTGGTTCCTGAAATGTTATTCCCTAGATAGGCACATGGACCTCTGGAGAGCGGTCCCTGCAGTGTTCTCCTTTGGCCTGTGCGACCTTGCTTCATAGCACGTATCATTGCCTGGTTTTATGTTTTAATGCCTGTTTGTTCATTTTGGACGTTCTCTACCTTAGCTGCATATCAAAATTTTCTGAAAAGTTATCAAAATTACAAATTATGTACAAAACTGCCAGAATTACCTGGAACCATTATATAGATGAATCTCTTGGTGGAGTAGGAGAGGGAGACACCCTAGGCATTGGCAACTTTTAAAAACTCTGCAGCCAAATGACAACCACTGTATATTTCTTTTGTTTTTGTTTTTTTCTCTCTCCATAGACTATAAGCTCAATAAAGGCAAGGTGTTATCTATTTTTTCACTCCTCTATTCCTTGCTCTCAGAATAATACCTGGCATGTAGTAAGTTTTCAATAATTAGTTGTTCATAATTAAACAAATTCCTTTGTAGTCCTCATTGAGAATATAGAAGCCAACAAACATCCACCATTGGCTCTATGTAATTCAGTAACCTCTATACCTCCCATCTTTTTATTAGTTCATTCACTCATTTAAGAAATACTTATTCAGTGCATTTAACGAACCAGATAATATTCTAGGCTCTCAGATCAGGAGTTAAATAAATATATATCTCTGTCGTTGTGGAGCTTACGTTCTCATCAAGGAGTCACATTCTGTAGATAATTGTAGTTTTAGAAATAAGAAAATCTATGTTCTTTTAAAGAATTTTTCGTTATTCAATGGGTTTTCTTGAAAAACCCCCTTAACTTTTTTGGGACTAGTCATAACATTATTTAAGGAATTCTTCCCTTTAAGTCAATGTAATTGAAACTGTTATTTTTGTGCTGCTGTTTAAAACATCTTTCTGAAGTAATTTTAGAAGATCCTTTCTTTCTTAAACTATGACTAATTAAAAGAAAACCAGTTTTCTGCTAAAGAAAATAATTGGATTGTAACAGATTTACAAGACCTGCTACATCTGTCGTAAGAAAAGCTCTTAGTTTTCAGAACAAAGGCAGCTGGAGGGATAGCTCAGGGGTATCCTGGATGGCATAAATACTGGAATCACTTAAAAGTTCTTTTGAGTTTTGCACACACTGATCACTCACTTCATTTTTCATCCATCTATTCAAAACACATCTTCAGGTGCTAAATATTACTATGTGGTTTGCCAAGTCATAACGTTATAATACATGTCCTCTGCTCTTAAGAAGCTCATTTTATCACATTACTTTTGTAAATAAATAGGGACAAATATTACGTCAAAGGTGATATAAAACAAGAAGTGCACAAGGAGGGAGAACACACAACTGAGCTTAGACCCTGACCTCAGCTTGTCTGATGCCAACTGACAAACGCTGCTTTGACTGTAGTTCTTTATCTACTCATGTTACCCATTCTTTTAACTCCCTCCTTTTGACTTATATGTGCATGCTATATGTGTATTATACTTACATATATGCATATTCACACTGCATTGCATTCACTCAATACATATATTTTTTCAAATTATATGGAACACATTAAAGTAATTATAAGAGTTAAGTCATAAAAGTCTAGAAAAAAGTCCAATAAATCCATATGCACATCATACTCAAAGCTTCCAAAAAAGCTAAATAAATAACTGCGCTGAGGCATAAGACAAAAGAACCAGAGGTTATAATTAACTGGATACAAAACCAGAATTTCCAGAAAGATCAAAATGTCTATAGCACTGTAATGACCGCACAGCAGACACAACTTGGAGGCCATGAGCCGTCCCTCAGAGATGAGGGCAGAGCAGTGGTTCTTAGAGGGAACACAAACACCTGGGCTCCGGGAATGCGGGCTTTTATAAATTCCTCCAGGCTTGCAGGTAGGTATACTCCCTGTACCTGGGAGAAAGATCTCAACACTCAGAGGAAAACATCTTGGGTTCAGTTCTGTTACATTCTCCATAGTAATTTTTGGAGGAAATTCCAGGAATTTTAGAAGTTTTTAAATTTATTGCCTACTTTTTCATTCTTGGATGGTTCTCTGATCCTTTTCATTTTGGGAGGCAGATGAGTCCAGGAGACAGAGTGTGGGCTCCAGAGGCATGCAGGCCTGGATTTCCGAGCCGGGTCACAATCGCACCCCCTTGGAAGAATTAGCTCTCTAATCTGCAGTTTCTCTGTAAAATAGTAACAGTTTATATCTTGCAGGTCTTTTTGAATGATTACATTAGAAATTCTTTGTAAAACATGGTAGGTAACAAATGTCAGTTTCTTCCCGCATCTGTCTTCCTTGCACATTACATCAATTTGAGTTTAATCTCTTGTTCTCACTGGGGCCAGTTGTCATTACTGCTCCTCTGAGATTGGATGCAAACCCACCAGTGATACAAGAAATTTACTTAATAAATAAAGGTCACTGAAATACAAAAATGTAAGGTGACATGATTCCAGAATGAAAGGCAATTTTTAAATGGAGAAAATTTAGCTTTATATAAAGTCACTGCGGTATTCTTGTTCTTCTCACTTATCTGTGGAACAAACAGAATGCCAGCCTGGATTTGCATTCATGTTTAGAGCAGACTGGATTGCTTCGGAAGCCTGTTTCTACTCTGATATCCTTTGATATGATTTTGACCATGGACCCTGGACTTAGTAGCAGTTTACCTAAAATAACATTAATGGTCATTTTATCCATGGTAAAAATCTAAAAGGAAATGGTTGCAGATGACTTATAGGTTAACTCTTTGTCTTCATAACAACTTTAGTAGAATAGCATAAATGGGCCCTCAAGCCTATAATTCAATAATATGTGCCTTTTTGTGACTGCAAAATTCTAATATATCAATATAATTGCTTTAGAAGATAAAATAACACACTATATACATTTCGTTAAAAACAAGATATAAGGCAGAATAGAGTAACCAATTTCATTTATTCTCATAAAAACACAAAGTGAAAAGGCCTTTTATTCAGTATGTTTATTCTATGTTTTAATGACAAATTCAAGGAGTTATTTTTTCTAAGTTTTGTTTCACAGTTTAACTTATACCAGTGTTCTCTCTAAAATATGTTTCTTGGATGTTAGCAATAACTGGAACAAATGAGATGCTAGCTGTAGCATTAAATGGAACACAGCCTTATTTACTTGAATTTCTTAAATTAGATCGTTAGAACACAACACTGTGAAAAGTAATAACATGTAATATAATTTTAATGACAACCAAATGCCTGAACTTTTGGCATATTACTTTACGAAGGAATACCTTCATTTGGCATATGTCAGAGACCTCTTAATGTTGCATTTCTGCTCACACTAAGATCTGTGAATAGTTGTTATGAAAGAGACTGTCTTTGTCATAGTGGATAAATAAGTATATCTGGCCTGACTGGGACATCTTAGTTAAATAAAGACCTTTGAATATTCAATATATACACTGGTTTAATAGAGTATAATATGTTTTGTTGCTTTTAACAGCCAGAAATAATTATTCTAACATGTTATTTAACTAAATCTTGGTATATGGATATTATATTGCTAATATACCTTCTGGAAGTGCCTTATTTTAAAGGTTTCAAAAATGTTGAACTTTTACATATTATGCTACATATGTGAAAATATGTTGACTAATATAACTTAAGGATTCATTAAATAACCTGAATTTTAAAGTGAGGTTAGTAGTAACAGTACAACTGATGTTATTGGGAAATGTTACATCAAGTATCCGGAAAGAATTTTTCAAATGAGTTAAAAAAAGAGTTTTTTTATAATAATGTGGTATTATGTAATGTCTAAGTATATGGTTTGTGGGACTCAAATCCTAAATTTAAGCTCTCGTCTGCCACCACTCCTGGGGCTTCACGGTTCCTCATGTTTGGGCTCCTCATGTTAGATAAGGTACCATGTCCCCTAAATGACATCTGTAGTGCAAAATCTTGACAAAGAGTGAGCATTCAATAAATAATAGTACTGTGATGATAATGTTAATACATATCACTTAAAATAAAAGAAGTTATATGGTTAAAGAAATTTTGGAAATATTGCATACAAAAAGATGAAGGCTTTTTTTCCCCAGCATTTCTTAGGGCTTTTAAGATGCTAATATGCATTGCAAATCTCTTAAAGTTCTACAATTACCAAGTTTAATTAATGATGAAGCCACAGTTTTTTCCCCCCACAGAGCATCTCCTGGGACTAGTGTTCTTCCCACACACTTTCCTAAATGATATCTTAGATAAACACCTACCTATTAATCATAATTCATGTAAAATTCATATTTTTAGGTCTTCAACTGCCTGCATTACAAAATTTAAATACTAAATGTCAAATGTCAGAATAGAGAATGTTTAAAAAATTCCCTTTGTGAACATGACAGCCCGATAACCAGGATTTTAGGAATAAAGTTTTCAACTGTACAGAAATCAGTCTTTCCATTTCACAAGTGCCCATAATCGCCAAAGCACAATATTCAACTAACACCTGCCATCATTAATGATTATTTATTAATTATGAGATTATTTAGAGTTACTTTATGTTAGCAGAAATATTACATTCAGGATTTGAGATTATTTACTGTCACAGTTCTATTTAGCTTTCAACTCTTTCCATTTTTAAAGAAACAGATCATAAAGCAAGTGAAATGAGTATTATCTCTGTTCCAGAAAACATCATAGATTTCATATATATAGTTGATTTAAAAAACAGGATAGTTAAAAGGGTCAATAGTAATATATGAACTGGACATTTAAGCCTTAGAACCTGAAATACCCCTAATTAGTCTGCCTCTCTACAGTTTGGAAAATGCAGCTTCTACATTGTACCAGAGGGATACACTTTAACAAAAACTGACTTTCCTTTGTTTTCAGGATAACTCCTAGTACTTGGACACAGAACAAGACTGTCCAGCCTTGCACACTCCCTGCTCTCCATCCCCACCAAAACGCCTGTCACGCACTTCATCAGTCTATGCTCTGTCACTATTTAGGTGCTTATAGGTCCCTGCATACTGTACCAGGTTTTGTTTGTTTGCTTCACTGCCTTTGTGTACAGTTTCCTTACTGGCAGATAATTCCGACTCCTTGTTTAAGATTCTGCTTAAACATCACCAGTTCTGGAAGTCTTTTCTAACCCTGAATCAAAAACTGAATTTAATGCCAATTAGGTATATTCCCATTTCACACCATTATTTTTAATATCTGCAGTGACCATGCGTATTTTTTAAAAAACTATTTGAATGTGTTTTTATTCCTAAACATGTTACCTTTATGAGGGTGGGTATTGTGGCTTATTAATTAATTTCTAGCATATTTTGCTCTGTGTGTAGTTGTTATGTATAATTGATCTTAATATTAGAAAATATTTCTATTAGGCAGAATAACCTTAAAAATTTGTGAACTACAAGTTTTCCTTGTAGTATCTGAGAGTGTGTGATTTGCAAAGTCAGTATTCCTATGTGAATGCTATTTACTGTATAACATTGAAAGACTGTCCTTGAAACCTTAAACTTCCCTTTCCCAAAGATATCAGCTCACCCACTGATTTTCTGCATTATTCTAATACCAACTGCATCTTATTCAGTCACTTGCTGGTAATGAACTTCTCAGACATGCTGAGCCCAGTAATATCCTCTGAGTTCTTATCTTCTCTCTCAGCCCCTCTCAGGGCAGAATCTCAGAGTGCTCGTCAGCGCCCATGGAGCCAAATTGACCTTCATTGACATGACCAAAATCATGCAGAGGGTACCATATTAGATAATTAAAAAAATACAAGATCTTGAAAGGAATATTACTTGTAAATACATGCTTATTTTTTCCTGTGACTCTATTCTTTAGCCTGAGCCAATCATTCTTAGTGCACCATCTTTCTATTCTCTACTGTCAATGGCACCAAAATACTTTATCTCGGGCCTCAGAACAAGAAATCTCAGTACAAAGATACCAATAAAGGCTGGGGCACACACACACTGTCAGAGTTGTTATGTGTGTCTATTTTAAAAATCTAACTGTGGTCATGATGACCCCCTATGCTCAAAGAAACAACTCCCCTCCCACCGCGTTCTCTCCCAGATTTCCATCAGCAAGTAAATTCCTACACTTGTGTTAACGTGACCTCTCAGAGTTGAGACCAAAGGCAAGTTTCCTTTGAGTTTCATACATTTCTGCTCACAAAGAATAAATTGTTTCTTTTCATTGTCCTGGTGTGAGCGGGAGGGTGGGGAAATGGGGGAGAAGCAATATAAATACCCAGAGAAAAATACTGCAAAGTTTTAGTTGAACCTGGCAGTTATATAGAGTTGTGTACTGCACATAAGGCAAAAATTTCATTTTTAACCATTGTCATCACATTTCTTTTGTGAACATAAGGAGGGGAAAGAAAGAGTATGACTTTGTGCTAATTAGAAAAGCAAAGATAAAAATGGACATTTTGAAATTAGACATTTTATGAACACCATTTGTTCTTCCTTTTTCTTCTGTTTGTATCCAGCCCTGTTTTTCTTCCGCCTTCTTCCCCTGCTTGTATCCTCACCTCATTTTTTCGCCTGCCTGTTACTGCTTCTGACCTATCACACGTAGAACGTGGCACCCACAGGTGTCAGCAGCTCTTCACAGCTGGCAGAGCCATGCTGGCACTTGATTTTCCCCCATTAAAAAGAGAAAAAAACCAAACACTCCTTTTGACTCATTCCCCTTCTTTTCTCCAATTACAAATTAAACTGACAAGCTGGCTGGACAGTGGCAGAGGGGACTTTGTTTTGAGTCAAATTATTTTTCTCTTTTTTGCCACTATATTCTCTTCCTGTCATTTCCTCCATGTGTTTTTGACAGCTGAAATTATTTTTATAGTACATCTAGTCTCTGCATTTAAATAGCTAGGATTTTTTTCACTTCCCAGATTTAACTAGCTTAGAATGACTGTCTGACCCCCGTATTAAGCTATGTCCCCAAAGTTGCAAAGACCTACCTTGGATTTCACTCATTTTTTGAGAACGTAAATGTCTATGATATGCCAGTGCTGCCAGTTATTGGGGCCAGAGATACTAATGAACAACACATAGTTCCTCTTATTGAATAGCTCAGCATGTTGTGGCCAGTTTGATACAAAACAGGTAAATATACTGCAGAGCTCTAGGGAGACAAACCTGGAATTCCTGAGTGGGTAACTCCTTAGGTTACATGCAAACTCTCACAGAACAGTTGCTTACCCTAGTCCTTAGGTTGTGACTTGCAGGTTTGTAGATGGTAGTAGGGTCTTTGAGGACTACTTACTCCAAAGAATATTTTTATCTCGAGATTGTGCTTTTTATAAACAAACAAAAACCTTGCTTTTAAAGATAGAATGAATTTTAAAGAAAGGGTGGGGGAAGAAAACATAAGTTGGGAAATCTATGCTGTTTGGATTTAAATAAAATAAAAAGTAAAATATTATGTAACTATCCAATAGGAATGGTCCCTCAAATGTACAGGAAAATAGGATGTTTTGGGAAATCTCCAGGACACTTTTAATAGTTGACAAGAAAGAACCTCCTTATATTGAGCTCTGATTACTTCTGTTATGAAGGATAAAGAGAAAGACGCAGGGAGGAAATGTTAAATTTGTTGGCCATCTGCTACATAAACTATTTTGACAAAAATATCATTAATCCATATTGTAATTCTGCGAAGTTTATATTATAAACACTATCACCCCTTTTTCCTTTTATGCTCCCCCTCCCTTTTCTTTGTAGAGAAGGTTATTCAGATAGATTTAATGATCCTTAGCAAGGTCTGTGCTATGGACCAGGTTTTAATGCAGACATGTTTGACTTCACTTTTTTCACTAACGTGACTTCTGAAGAGGTTTTTTGAAACATCATTAGCATAACTCAGGAGTGTGCATTTAACAGAGTCTATGGCAATTCTAATAAAGATTGTATAAAGTTGAAATACTACTCTTACAAGTTTTGACTTATGTTTTGTATTACCATTACTTATCTGGACAAGATATATTAACCACTGCCTCAATCATGGGACTATACCCAAATAATTATATAGATCATCTCAACTTTCAGTGAGTTTACTATCAGATATGATTATTGAGATTCAGAATAATAATGTTTAAAATTTCTAAGCATTTACTGTGTGTCAAGACCTATAGTAAGCGCTTTACATAGATTCTCTTAATTTTTAAGAATTTTTTATAGATTTCATTTATTTATTATTAGAGAGGAGAAGGGAAGGAAAAAGAGAGGGAGAGAAACATCAACGTGTGGTTGCTCTCTTACGCGCCCCCTACTGGGGACCTGGCCTGCATCCCAGGCATGTGCCCTGACTGGGAATTGAACTAGAGACCCTTTGGTTCTCAGGCTGGCACTCAGTCTACTGAGTCACACCAGCCAGGGCCGATTTCTTAATTTTTTAAACAGCCCAGTGAGGTAGGTACTATTTCTAGTCCCATTTGCAGGTGAGAAATTTGAACTTGGTTTATAGTAAGACAACTTACACTGTATCCTAGACTTATGTATGGGAAAATCCAAATATTGACTAAGGAAATGTAATGATGTATACTGGTAGATCTCAGATGAAATGCATGCATTATTAGAGTAAACGTAAATCTCTTTGTAGAAACAAAATCAGAGGCTTCATAGGAGTAGATGTCTGGATTGGGACCCTTAGAAGGGAATTGCTAACACTATTTTGATTTATCTATTTACTAACTATATAGCTTTGGGTACTTCATGTCTACTAAACTCAACTCCCTAATTTATAAAAATGTGGATAATAACCTTTGACACCAATAAAACCTCCGAACAATGTGTATATCCACTCCATCATTATTTCATCATCTTTGCAAAGTAATATTTATGTTTTTAAGTAAAATTATCCCCAAATATTTATCCAAGCAAAATCTATTATTGTGACAAAAATTCAAAATGTTATCATATCTCTTCTAATTCTTCTTCCTAGTCCAGAACCAGTGTCTCTCTCATCATATGCTCAGTTATTACCCAACCATAACATGACTCACTTGACATTTTCCTTTGAGAAACAAAGAAGATATGAGTCAGGCATTGGGCAAAGTACTAATGTACTTAATGAAGAAATAGATAAAAATGTTAACATAGGAGAGAAAATGACATTTATCCTGAGTATATTTTGTAGACTTAAATTGGGTTTTCTTTAATCTTCCAAACTTAAAATGTGTAGCTTCAAATAGAACAAAGTGATAGTATATGCTTTTCAATTAGTTCACGTTTATGTAGAAAGTTATAGTTTTGGTTCTATATTCTTTTTTTATAATGGTATCAATATTTGATTCTTTGTCTCTTTCAAAATATTTTATTTTGTTGTATTTTTCCATAACCATCTATCCTCCTACAACCTCTTCTACCCCACCCCCAACTCCCTGAAATTACCATGATGTTATCTGTGTCCATAAGTTATTTTTCTTTTTTTTTTCTTTTTGGCTTGACTTTTATATGCACTTTTTCAACTGGTAGGCATAGGACAATTGGTAACTTAGCATAGTAGCATAGTAGTGGCAGAAAAAAATCTGAGCTAGTGGAGAAAAATGACCTTCCTTCTTCAGGAGCACCAGTACTCCCCTTCTGTCAATCAACTGGGCTCACAGTGAGCTTGACCCAGAAAACTGGTCAAGTTAGACAGAAAGAAGAAAATGTCTTCTTCTCTTTCCTTATCAATTTGATTTTTATCCCTTTGAGTTCAAAGAAAAAAAGTTTTAAAAGAATTTAATGCATTAATTCACTGGGATGCTAATTAAAAAACCAGAGAATTATATGAGCAGTTATGAAAGAAAATGTTAGTCTTGTAAATGAGCCCAAAGACATTTATGATTGCAAGTGAATTCTTATCATTATGTTTGCTTCTGGGGAAACCAAATAGTTAAGTGACACCCTTATTTTTTTAATTGCCCTGATATTAATATGAATTCTCCTTTCTCATGAACAGAAACAATTACTTATTTTTAGGTAGAGAATTTTGACCTTTGAAAGAGAAAGACTTAGACGTCATTAACAGTCAAGAGATATGTGGACAAATGCAGGTATATTAAGATATACAAAAACAATAAAAAAAATTTGCACCATTAACTTTGACCTTGATCTCTCACCAAAAAGTGGTTAACAATGTACTTATTCCCTCTGTGCTCTGTGAGGGAGGTAAGGATGCTACGGAGACTATTGATACTGGGTCAAAGGGATTTGTTAAAGGCTGTCTAACCTTGCCTTTGCAAGCCATTTTATTTTTACATAGTTTTTACTGCAATAAATCATTATAGTACTTTAGAAATGGAGATTCACCTCCACATTAGTTGGGTTGCTAGTATTATTACTTTTAGTGGGACTTTTTGAAACACTTTTCTTCTGATTTAATTGTTATGTTCTCTCTCAGCATATTATGCAGTTAGGTACTTGGTTAATTACCAGGTGCTTAATGTCAAAACACATAATATATCTGAATGGATTCCTTTCTTCCCCTCCTAATGTTCTCATCAGCATCACACTGTGTACTGACCAGGAGAGAATGTAAGTAGGACAGTAGTTTTGGTGGCACTGATACTTCTAGAGGAAAATAATTATTCTGATAGAACATATATTACATTTTGTGGTAGAGAATTATGATTATAGGCATTTAAAATGCATGGAATGTTTCTGCTATACTTATGTGGTCTGGAAGGCCTTTTTTACTCAAGGCTTATTTACTCTTAGAACTCTAAATTTACCATGTCATTTTAACACATTCTTGGGGGCTGACAGAACTGGAGATACTTTCATAGGCTAATGTAAGTGGACACACAGAAGTGCCAAAGTGCATTAGGAAAATGAAAATCCATTCTGCTTCATGGTTGAATTTACCCTTCTCTAGAGACTGAATTTATTTGCATATTTTATTTCAAATATGTGTGAGTTACACTGAAGAAGATTTGAATTAAATAAATGCCATGATTAAATGACAGACATAGCAATGAGAAACCTAGTAGCTAATCACAAATTTTTCTTTAGGAATTTAAGCCTGTGTAACTTTTTGGTAAAAAAGATATCTTTATTGTAAAAATGAGTAAAATTTTATTTAAAAAGTTTAAGCACTGAAAGGTATATTTTATAATTATCATTTGCATTACTGATACATAAGGAGAAGTAAAGGATGAATTAAGTCAAAATATAGGTGATCACATAGTTGTTTGTCTTAAATGGTTCCTTTTTCTAAATATCCTTTCCTGAATCACTGCATGATTCTATGCTGCTGAATATTTCAAATTATCGAAGTCACTGGAAACATTTACAGGTGATCACCTTACTACTTGAATAAAAGAAATATGGAAGCTGGATTTATTTAAAAAGAACTACTATGATCATATATTTGTTATAACTCAACAAAACTCTTTAAAGCTATTTGGATCCAAGTTTTTTAAATTATTTTTTATAAATTTTAAATAAATACATATCTAGATATGTTTAAATATAAAATGTGAATGCTTAATTTTAAAAGAAATCAACAGTTCTGATAGCTTACCATATTTTTAATAATTACAATTTATAATGACATATATGTATATGCATACACACACAGGGTTGGCAAAAGTAAGTTTATAGTCATTCATATGGAAAATAACATAATAATCAATAAATAATAATATAAGGAAAGCTAAGTTTCATGCACTCACAACTATAAACCTACTTTTTCTCACCCCATGTGTACGTGTGTGTATATATAAATATATGAATTATACATATTATAGTATATGTATGTTATACATATGTGTAATTTGGGGAAAGGAAAGGAAGAATGAAATTGTGGCTTAAAGCAGATGTTGCTCATGGGAAGTTTTTTTACCCCTGTTGCTATGGATCAAATGTGTGTGTTTTATGTAAATCCATACTGAAACCCTAATTCCTAATGTGATGGTATTTGTAAATGGGACATTTGGGAGATAGTTAGGTCATGAATCTGTAGCCCTTACAATGGGATTGGTGCTTTTATAAGAACAGACAGGAGTGAGCTTTTTCTCCATGTGAGAACACAGTAAGATGGCTTTCTGCAAAGCAGGAAGAGAGCTGACTGTGTGGGCACCCAGATCTCAGACTTTCTAACCTCAAAGACTCTGAAGAATTAATTTCTGTTGTTTAAGCCACCCCATCTATGATATTTGTTATAGCAACACAACTAAGATACCTGTTTTCTCTAATCTTCTTTTCTCTTCAACTAATGAGGCATGATGATCACCCAAATACAAGAAATGGCAGGAAGGCGTACTTTTATTTTTCTACCCGTTAATCTCTCAATCCTTTATCTATCTATTAATCTCTACTTTACTATGTCAAAATGCCTCATATATATAAACTGTAAATCTCTGTTATTAGATTGACTCTACAAAGCTATTGTTGCCAATGGAAGTGTGGATTTTCCAAGGGATCACAAGAAAAGCATTTTGGGTACCCGTGCATAGGAGAATGAAGTGCAGTGATAAAATACATTGGAGCTGGAGCAAACAGAGGTAGCTGACTGTGCACAGGTGCCCACTGTCTCATCCACAACCAAGTGCTTCACTCAGTCCTGCTGTGGAAGAAGCCTAGGCTTGTCTTCACCAAACCCAGAAGAGGGGCCAAGATCCAAAGATATTGTGTAATTATCCAGCATTAGCAGGGCATCTGAAGCTGCCACGGTTCAGTGTAGTCCATGTCAAAACTTAGTCCAATTTAGTCTTTGTCCCAATCTGGCTACCCGATTCTCTGTTTCTGGTGTGCTCAGGCTGGCGCTACACTGCTGCACTCAGGCCCATGTTTGGTACCGCACTTGGGCCCGTGTTGCTGCCAGGCTCCATGGCTGCTACGGAGGGAAAACACATGAACGACTGAGCAAGTGTGTGCTACTGAGAGGGGCATTTGTTAAGCTTTGATTATATGACCTCAAACTTGGGAAACAGTAAGCTTTCTTTTAAACTAACCAATCTCTTTGCTGATCATTCTCGTGGGCTTGTACTGACTCCTCCCCTTATCCAATCCAGTCTTTTCCTCAGGTTAGATACTCACCCCATCCCCCTTTACGGTCATTATCTTGGCTTCCATTGTGCATGCACCCAGCAGACTAGTATCCTCTTTACCATTTTGTCTCTCCTTCAGTAATGCTAAATAATGGCTTACTGTCCTCTGGAAAGCCCACTTAGGGTATTAGGTCCCCACAGCAGAGGATGCAGGGGTTGCCTGGGGATCCTGTGGCTATGAGAGCTTGCTAGTAAGTCAGGCTTATGTCCTCCTTAGCTCCCTAGTTTATTAGACTTAATGTCTGATTCCATTTGCTCCCTTCCCTCGTTAGTGCTAACCACCTACTCTAACACTGTAACACAAATAAATAAATTATATACTTTATAAGGAGTCTGAATTGGAATAAAACATTTTAGTTTTGCTCATTCTGATATCCAGGTTTAGTTGTATTGAATTGGTTCTAAAAAAAATGCACTGTATAGTCCTTTAACGTGATGTTTCTAGTGAGATTTTATATCATTTTTTGTATCATACTTATTTATATAAACCCAAGACAATATGAAAAGTCTATCAGTGTAATTGATTTCAATTAATATGGTCTAAAAACAAAATTTAACCTTATCTTTCAATACTTTTATGGCTTTTTTCTTGGCCTTTCCCCCACCTCACCAAGTTTCCCATATTCTACCTTCTTGAAATATTCAAATATTAGCCTTTCATTTTTTTCATGTCTTTACTTTTGTAACGTCTTTCTTTTTCTCTTTCTTGTTTTTCCTTTTCCACCAATATTTCCTCCTTGCTTATTTAACTTTCTAATTGAATTCTGCCAAGATCCCTTTAGAGTGACATGGAATATTTGCTGGCAGGCTGCTTTTCTGCTGTGCTGTTTCAGCTTGAGTTCAGGCACAAAATTGTTGATATTTACAAAGCATCATGTTCAAGTCAATATTTTACCAGGCAGAGTAGAACAGCAGCTGGGTTGTGAAGCCTAGTCTGTAGACCCAACATTTTAGGTAAGGTTTAAAAGAATCAAAGCTAAAAAGATACCTTATGGACTTGAATAAACATAAGTGTCTAAGAAGCAATTACCTGCACATAGAACTGAATTTCTTTCTAACTTTTTTCTGAATCTGTTTTTCAGTTTCAATTTGCTAACCTTGATAGTGTCCATCTGAATGTTGCCTAGGTTTAAGTGCTACTTTCAAGACATTTTACAGGTTAATAACAGGTGTAACCTCTCAAAACACTTTTTATTCATAGGCTATTTAAATTGTAGCCCATTAGCAGAAATTATTTTTAGTAAGCTTAGAAACATGGAGCATTTTACATTTGATGGGTCCTTTGCATTGATTTAAGGAAACCATGAAAGATCTCTGGTCAACTCTTTGGTGCAATTTGTAAAGAATAATTAATGAATTGCTGAATTGCATTTTTTAAAGTTAGTATTGATTTACATTTAAGAGTCAGACAATCTGTATGACAATATTGATTACCAATAGGAGTGCTAAGTTTTTTATATCATTTCCTCATGTTATATGGTTTCATTATTCCAACATTCTTCCACTCAATTTTTTAAACTCCTATTGAACATTTACCATATAGGCTATATGATAAAATTTTTAAAAAATTACATACTCTCTTTTATTGCTATGTAATGATTATATCTATCACTTCATTGGACCATAAGATCCTTGAGGCTGTAGATTCTATCACACTGCTACCGTACAGGAGGTTTTGAGCGGTTCTTGTTAATTAGTTGACATTTGAATCATCATTTTATAGGCCCAGGTAGCACTGTTGAGTTTTCATTTACCCATTCTCTCTAGCCTGTGTTGTGTGTGTGTGCATGCATGGCAGGGAGGGGGTAATTTAAGGAATTCAGTGGAGCAAACTACATAAAAATATGTAAATGGGAAAAAGGTAATAGTATAACATTGCTGTACATCAAAAGTTCTATTTTGTATTTTTGTGATTGTATAAAAATGTTTCACAGTCTTGTATGAAACTTTATCTAAAATAAGAATAATAATAAAAATTAAAAGTGACTCCATTACTGGCTCTTAATTTTTTCTTTTTACCCCCTATTGCATCATAGCACAATTTAATGACAGAAGTGAATTTAAGTCCAGGCCCAAGTTATCTTTTTTTCTAAAGCATTTTAACAACTTTTACATATTATCAAAGAACTGCTTGTGTTAAACTTTGAGAAGCGGTGTGGAAAGAAAAGCAGAAGTCTAGAATTTTATTAATACCTCAGTTTCAAAGAAAAAAGATTGATTTATAAAAACTACAAATTCCTTTTAAACCCTAGGAAAACTCTACACTCAATTATCAAGTTAATTTTTGGGGAGGCACTCAGGAAAAAATATATGTTCACAGTTTATGTAGTACAAGGGGACAGGTTCCTTGGAATGAGATTTTAAGTGCATCAGGAGTATATTCCTTTTAGGGTAGCCACTGTGGAGTTGAAATCCTGTTATGGTGTATTGGTAATTATTTTTTTTCATTCTTTCCAACCCTCTGAAGTTCTGGACTAGTTTTTCTAGCTACTATCCATAGAATTACAGGCAATATTTATAATGTTCTTCTTAACATAAGAGGCTTGGCTAATGTCTGGTTGTATATCACTTATTTTGTTTCTTACTGCCTTTCTTATTGATGTCTGATGTTGATGCTTTTATTTTATTGTTTAAAGATTTTATTAATTTATTTTTCAAGAGGGGAAGGGAGAAACATCAATGTGTAGTTGCCTCTTGTGTGCCCCCTACTGGGGACTTGACCTACAACCCAGGCATGTGTCCTAGACTGGTAATCGAACTAGTGGCCCTTTGGTTTACAGGCCAGCAGTCAATCCACTTATCACTAGTCAGGGCCACTGCTTATATTTTAATATTCAGCCCTTTTTCCTTTTGGGTAATTCCAGAGCATTCACTTGCCGTGATCTTGTGATTGTAGATCAAATTGGGTGCCTAAATTTGTCTTAGGTGGTCACAAAACAAATGGTTGTCAATATTAACGTGCATTTCCCAATGAGCTTGCTAAAATGCAGATTCTGATTCCTAGGTTCTAAAATAAAACTTGAGATTCTGAGTTTCCAGTAAGTCTCAGATGATGCATACTATGAGTGGCTAGACCTTAAAATAGGAAATTAATAGTGTTGATGATACAATAAAATAAACAGGTACTGCAGAGAACTCTCACCTTGGGATAGCTTGGTAAATTGCTCATTGCTTCATCAATACATAGTATTCAAAAGGATGGGGATTTTTGTGATATGAAAATATAGAAAATATTTGACAAGCTGCTTTTAAGAACATGACACATGATGAAAATAAATGCATTCATTTCCTCACTGAAAAAAAACACAAAATAAAAATATATTATTAAATTCACCAAAACTAAATATTTTTAAAATAAATTTAAATGTACTTTTAGAACATAGTATTTACACTTTTAAAGTTATTAAAGCTTAAACCACACCAAGACTTTTTGCACATTTTCCTCCAACTCTACTTCCTCATCTGTAAAACAGAGACATTATTACTATGAGTAAAAAAATAATTATATGAGTAATATGTTTAACATGTCATGTGTTCAATAAGTTGTATTAAGTTTAATTATACCCATAATCATTACCTTTGTCCAAAGTCCAAAATTAAGACAAAATTAAAGGAGGCTTGTAAGAAAGGTTGTACATGACGATGTTTTGAGAATATTTATCCCTATGATATCCCAGTTTTCAGAACAACTTGGAGATTTAAAAGTATAGGCTTTGAAGTCAGATTTGACTGTGTACCTAGAACCTTATGTTGCTTTTGCCTTCATGAGCCTTGTTTTCACATCAATCTCATGGTGTTGGGTTGCTTGGCAAATCTGGCAGGGAGCTTGTTAAATGTAATCTGAAACTGGCTCCTTACAAGGAGGGCAGGGAGAGACGAGCAAAAAAAGTCAGACCACTCTAGCTTGATAAGTGGCAAGTTTAATAAGCAAGGGAACTTAAGAGAGTTGTCTTAGGTGGTCACAAGATGAGTAATTTTCCACATTCACCTGCCAGAATCTTAAAAGTTTATACAGAGGATTTAACTGGGTTCAGTTCTGTACACAGAGGCCTTACCTGGATTCAGTCACATACCCAGTCCAGAGAGTCTCATCACCACATGAATATCTCAAAACTGTGTCTGTGGAATGGCTTCTGGGAAAGGCAAGTGAAATGCATCTTCCAAGGACAGGAGAGGGAATGAGCAGTTTCCAATCACCTGGGTTCAGCTCTCAGATCACCTGGTGGTTATGTCTTCTGATGATTCCCCCCAGGATGTTATAGGAACTAAACAAAATAATGTATGTTTAGTTCACAATGCAGTGACCACCACAAAATAGAGGCTTGGTTATGGACACTACGTTTGTACACTGTTTTCAGAGAAACCAGGACCACTAGAACAAAGAGAAACTGAAGGAAGATTAATTGGTGGCAAAGTAAGCAAACTACTACATCTAACAAGGGCTAGGTTTAAGGCTGATTCCTTCAAAACTCAGAAACAGTCAACAATAGTCTATAAACAAAGTGAAAGCTGCATATTTTCAGTGATTAAAAGTGATTGCTTGGAAAACCAAGGCCCTGACATCAAAGGGGGAAAAAAGTTGCCTTGGCTGAAATAGCAAGACACCAAATCTTGGGTTGGAGAAAGAGTGTATCTGAGAAATTTTTTGAAAACAGAATCAACAAACCCAAGTAAAAATAGATACTTGTAAATAAATGAGGAACTTTATTTCTGAATCTATAACCCATCTCTCATAGTCCTTGCTTATGATGTTATATTTAACTTTTCTCAATCTTCTGATGTTGTGTCATCATCTCAGAGAGGAAAAAATGGAGAAAAAACAGTAATCCTTCAATTGACTTGAAAAGTAATCTCAGAACTGTCTGTAGGAATTAATAGTGAACATTATTGACCTGGTGTCACTCAGTGAGTTGGGTGTCATCCTGTGAACCAAAAGGTCACTGGTTTGACTCCCTGTTAGGGCACAGGCCTGGGTTGTGGGCCAGTTTCCCAGTCATTTCGATGTTTCTCTCCCTCTCTTTCTCCCTCCCTCCCGCTCTCTCTAAACATAAATAAATAAAATATACTTTTTAAAAGTAGTGGACAATATTAAACATGAAAGTGTTTAGTGAAAAGGGCAGGCTATGAAATTCTATTCAACGCTGAAGTCTTCTAAGATAGAAGACATTTTCCTAAATAATGAGAGCTTCATCAAAGCCTGGAGTGGGCATTGTTATATTCCTTTTTAGTACTATAATTTTGTGATGGCAAATAATTGGGACTCAGGAAGTACATTTTAGAAATTGATATCTGTCAGTGAGGCATTACTGAAAACCATTGTAAAGCCTGGAGTTTGCGTTTCATAGATAATAAAACAAAAGATAACTCATTCATTTACATATTCACACATTTAAGAAAGCTATAGTGATCATTTAATATGTACCAGACACTGTGCTAAGGTGTATGTTTCACAGAGCTTATGACTTGATAGAAAAGAAAATTATGTATATAAATTATTATAAACCCAAATATGTGTGTGTTACATAGATTTGTTTATATATAACATGTATATGTACTTAAATTATAATATATATAACCTTATATGTATATTTATACATTTTATATATTTATAATTTTCCAAAAGACATTATATTTTTAAATATGTATATATATTTATATGCATATATATGCATATGTGTGTGTATATATATGCAAGTCTATGGGAGTATAGCACCTAAAAGTGTTGTAGAGGATGTGATTTTTTTAAGCGGTATGTTTGGGTGTAATAAGAATCTGTATAGAAAAAGAAAGAGTGAGTCCACGGAGGGCATTGCAAGGAGTATAAAAAAACATTAAGACTTGAAAGTATATAAAATGCCTTTTGTTTGGCCTTAGTGTACTGTGTGTGAGATAAACACTGGCATTATAGGCTGGAATGATAGATTAGAACTCTATAATGGAAGGTATTGAATTCTCCTCCAGCAGTTTTGGATTTTATTTTCTGAGTAGTAGGAAGCTATGTGTGTTTTCTAAGGAGTAGAGAGTTGTAATCAGGACTATGTATTAAAAGAGAAACATGACAACAATGAGAAGAGGTGAGATTGAAATATGTAGAAAGTTATTTCAGTAGTCTAGGTTAGAGACGATAGGAGCCTTTTCTGAGTCATTAACAACAGGGATGGAAACTGAGAACTCAGCCGTGGAAGCTCTCATGAGTTTTCACAGAGAGCTCTTCCCTTTTAAAGACTGGCCTTTGTTAATCACAAGAAATCACAAAAGTTTTGAAGAAAACTATGTAGTTTCTCAGATGGCTTTAGCTTATTTCATTCATTAATACTATAATGACATAGTACAAATGGGGGCTTTACTTAAATGACAAAGCCAGAAGAAATTGCCAAAAAATAATTTCAGGGTATTCTTTGAAATTGATTTTTATGAACCAGCCTATTTTATAGGAATATCATAACATTATTTTTAATGAAACAGCCTCCTTCCTAGAAGGTAAGGAGTAAAATAAATTTAATTGACAAAACATGAATCAATTATTGAATTGTATGCCAAGAATCATTAAAAACACTGTATGTGCATCCTTCTGTTTTATCTTTAAAAAACCGTTGTGATATGCATTACAATTAGACCCATTTAACAGATGAGTTCTCAGAAATTTAAAGAACTTAAGTAAAATGCAAATACAAGTTGTTTAGTTAAAAGTCATAGTGATTTATCCCTTATGTAGATGGATCCTTTTTGCCTTACCATTTAAAATTATAACTCAGGGGATTTTCTTTTTAGTTAGAGAAAACTTAAGAAATAATTCAAAATTATTAATTTTTTATAAACAAAAGAAATATATTAAAGTTAAGAAACACAATGCTAACCTAACAATTATACTGTATTAATGAACAAAATTCAGCAGAGTAAATTTGAATATATATTTGAGTTCTTAATGTATGAAGGCACTATAATGGATTTTCAAGGAGAAACAAAATCCATGTGGCTTCTGTCCTCGGAGAGTTCACAGGAGAGAAGAACATCAGACTTGCAACAGAGGACATAAAGTGATGGACACAATTTAGGAATTAAAAACAGTACTATTAGATGTATTAGACAATACTGTGTGGGGCAAGAAAATTTGAATTTAAGGATGAATAAGATTTGTACTGTACTTAGATATATCTGACCTTAAAATGTTTACAGTTTACAATGCAGAAAGTGGTCAATTGTGTCTGTACTTTAGGAAAAATAATGGGATGGTATCAGTGGAATTTAGACTTGGGTAGGAAAATTGAAGTTAGATCATGCAGAGATTGAAATAACATGCTAAGGAGTTTGGATTTTACTCCATTAAATAGTTTGACTGCATGGATTTATTGATGATTATTAAATTCAGAGTCACCAGATCAGTGGCTTTGAAGATTAATCTGTCAGTAGACAGAAAATTCTTAATATGGGAGAAAACATAGGAGTTGGAAGAATTTTACATTAATCTAGGAACAAAGTGATGAGATTCTAAAATACAGATATAATGGGTAAATAAAACAACAAGATTTGTTATCTAACTGGTTTGTGGAAGAGAAATCAGGAAAACTTCAAAATGTTGATGCTGGGTGACTAGGATAATTTTGTTGATATTTAGAGACCTAGAACTGTGGAAGAGGAAAAATAATTTTTTTTCTACTATTCTAGCTTTTCAGCAAATTAAGAGGAGAAAACACAGAAGTTCATTAACATATATACCTCCTGTACACATGTCAGATACTGAGGAAAATTACCTCCCCAGAATGGTCCAAACCACCACCTTAAATACTATCTCATTAGAGACAAAAGAAAATTTTGAGGGCTGGGGAGCAAGTTGTGGGAGGCTGGGAGAGCTTGGGGTGAGCACAGTAAACGAGGGTAAGGTGGCTATGCAGATTTAGATTCTTGCCTTCTTCACTTATGAGTTTGTGAAGATTTAGTAGTTCTCTTCCAGTTACAGAGAGGGAGAAACCACACTAATAATATTTTCCTTATAAATGTAAAATGTCTCTTACAAAACAGTAACTTTTCAATTTTCAGAGCTTCTACCACATATATTTCTATTTGTACCAAAGAGGTATATTTGGGAGGGGGGAATTTTGTTCTCCTTAAGAATCAACAAGTTTTAGGGATAAAATGAAAACATCATTTGTAGCCATGTCAAATTTTAGATAATGACAGTTTATCTAAAGGTAGTTTGAATTATAAAACTAAAGCTGAGAATGAAATGAGGGCTGGATGCTTAATTTTAAGAGACATTAAAGACAGGTGACATTAATGTCCTGAAATTTGTTGCTCATACATTGAGCCCATGAATTAAGTATCACCTTAGGTAGACATTTTTAAAATAATAAAATGATAGATATTTCTGGAGGATTCCTTAAGCAGGCAGCTGTTTCTTCTTATCATTTGGTGACATAGGACTCCTCAATGCCTACATGATTCTCCCATAACTCCTGTCACACTGATTCCTGACAGGAAGGGTTAGGTTAAGAAAAGGTCAGTTGCCAATGCTATTATGGAATTCAAGGTAAGGGTGAAGGAAAAGAGTAGTGATGCCTTCTGTCTCTGGAAGATTTTGACACTCTCATAACAGGAAATTCTCAGGGGAATACTGTGACTCTAGGTATAAGCATTGAATTAAGCACCCAGTCTAAGCTTGCACAATGTAGGGACTTAATTGACTAAGCACGTTTTCTTCCCTCCAAGGTTTCTAGGTAGAAGCTGTCTGGGAAATAAACAGTGGTCCCCCAACTTCTATAAAAGTACTAATAATCTTTTATGGCTCAACTTCTTGGCTCTGAACAAGTGAGAAACTGATGAATTTTAATAAGTTATAGGTATTTGGATGTTTATTATGAATTTTTTACAACATATTTTATGTCTCATGGCCTTTAGTCTCATGATTCGAAAAGAAACGGTTACTGTCTCACACATTTAATCTTTCCACATTAGCAAACTGAAGCCTGCCATTTTTGGAAGTATTTGCTAACACTTTAAATGGAAGGCCTCATTCATGTGTTCACATATTCCTTTAATGACAGAATCATGCTGAAGGTTCTCTCAGCTATAAGGAATATGAATGCAGGCTTTCTACTACCTGTAGACTTTTTCACATTGTAGGCGGTAGAAATATTGGAGGAATTGTGATGGAAGTCCTCAGGGCCAAATTGAAGATGCCCAGATAGAAAAGGACTCCTAGGGAATGGATGGATTTGGAAAATGATCTAAGTGACTATTGGTAGCTCTCAGATGGTGACTGTGGTTAACATTGTGAAATTGACATTAGAGAGCTTAAATTCCAGATCTGCACTTAATAACTGCATGACATGGAGGACATCCCTTATTCTTTTATCTCAGTTTATATACCTGTATCACAGATATAATAATAGTGCCTGCTTTATAGTGTAGCTTATTTAGAATAAGTCTGATAATGCATTTAGCACATAGAAAACACTTAACATGTGGCTATTATTATTATTGTATTATTATTGTTATTGTTATTATTTCTTAAATGTTCTCCAACTTCCATATCTTGCTAGCAGAGATGATGGCTATACTTATCTTCATAAAACAATCAATTTTAATATGACATTGTGTCTCTAGAGATTTGAGCCTTACAGTTTACATTATTTTTACAAGTTCTGTCAGGTAAGTAGATGACATTACTTTCCCAAGGTTAGCCACATGTAGAGTGAGGCACAGAGAGGGCAAAGGGTTTACCTACCAGCCAGCCAGTAGGCAACTTCAGCTGGAAATGGACTCTGGTTACTCTCACTGGTTTTCTGACCATTACATGATTCTCCCTTGCTTAAAAGAATTACTTTTCTGACTACAAAATTCTTTTAGACATTCTAAGAAAGTTATTAGGTTAATACATAATATTCTAATAATTTGGGACCTGCTTTAGGTCTATAACTAAGGAATGGGAACTATGAATCTTCATCCTCAGAAGGATCATCTCAGTGAGAAGAGTGTGAACTGCCAAAGTTAGCTGCACCGAATCTGGCTGTAAACCTGCCGAACAATGTTCTTCGTAGAACAAACCATGCAGTACTAGATTGAAAACTGCCTCAGGAAATCTCTGGCAGAGGAAGCTGGCCCTCCATCCGTTGCTTTCAAATGTGCTATTAGTATGTTTTGTTCTTCTGTTGTTTCTTAAGGTAGTGACAGGGAAACCCCAGCTACATTTCCTGAGTCATCTTTATTTTACAAGGAAAACACCTCTCCAAGTTAATTCTTTGAAAGTAATGTAAGGTTTAGTCCAGTCATAGTGATTACTCAAAAACCAACCAAACAAAAAACCTATGCTTCCTCGACTAGTTCAGATTTTATTCAGAGCTGTAGTTTGATTTGTCATAGAGTGAATTTTAACTTCACAGTCCCGGTAAACTTACCAATGCACTAGCCACTAGCCATGTGTGGCTATCAGCCACTGAAGTCATGGTTATTTTGAATTGAAATATACTATAACTATAAAATTCACAACATATTTTGAGAAATAGGATAAAAATATTTGTATACTATCTCATCAATGATTTTATATTAATTATAATGTGAAGTAATTTTTGATATACTAAACTAAATAAAATGATAATACAAAAATTTCACATGATTTTATTCACTATTATCTTAAAGTGGCTACTAACATTTTAAAATTATGTGTATAAATTTTATATATACATCTATATGGCTGACATATTTCTATTGCTCAGCTCTTTTCTAGACATGTAATCATAGATACCTTAAGAATACCATGCATTAGTGATTCTTTCAAATATTTATGGTTTTAGTAGTTCAAGATTTGGAGTTTTACAGTATTTTATATTTAAAGTATAATTTTCTCTTTTTATATTTATTTTTATATATTCCTGAAATATTGCTAGTAATTCAATTTCTAGAATAAATATGTCTTTATAATTATAAATATAATATCCATGATATTAATAGCATTCTTAAGAAACAACACTCATGTTATCTGTGTTGGTAACAGAGAGAAATAATATACATTTAACACTACCATACACTCATTTGTTCATTGACTGATATCCCATGAAGACCTAGAATATGTTACATTTAGGATGCAAAGTTTGGTAGTACTTTGTTCTTGTTCTCAAGTAACTTACCTTCTAGCAGATTAAATAGACAGATAAATACCTCTGTGAGTGTAAAGAAATGCATTCTGATATAAGTTAACTGAAGTTGCTGTGAGAGTGCAGAAGGCAGGAAAGTGTCCCCAGAGGAGTGGCAGCTGAGCTACAGTAAGCTCTGTGGGCCAATTAATATTTATCAGATAAAGAAGAGATAAGAGCATTCCAGGAGAAGCTTTTGTGAGGTACAGAGGAATAAAATGTGACCTATTTAGGAGATAAATGTATTTTCTAGGGCTTAAACAAAGGGCGTGTTTGTTATTGGTGAGAGAGGCTAAAAGGGAAGAGAATAGTGGCAAGAGCTGAGATGGGGACAGATGATGCTAAAATATGTTATTCTAAAAATAAGAAGCCCATTGTATAACAATAATGAGTATGAAGGAGGGGAAATTGCAACTTGTGAGGTAACTCTGACAAAATACCAGAAGATAGATTTCTAGGGGAGAAGAATGGAGGTGAGAAAGTCAACTAGGAGGTTATTGCAAATAGCCAGGCAAGAATTTATGATGACGTCAGACTAAAAATTTGTATTCCGTAAGAGGCGGGCACGGAAATAAGATACAGACATCTAGCAGAGTGCTCAGGTTTCTGTCTTCGATTATAAAATATCATTATCAAAGATAGGGATTACAAGGAAACACACATCACTGGTACAGAAAAAAATTGTTCAATTTCGAACACATTGAATTTGAGGTATCTGGGAACATCTAGTAATTGTTTATACATAGGGGCCTGAAGATATAGATTATGAGAACCATTATTTAAGAAATAGTTCTGTTAATGTGTTTGTGAGTTGAGCTTTCTCAGAAACAAAATACAGAATGACAAGAACAGAGGCCCAGGGATTAAGTCTTTTGATGACAATCAGGAGATGTTAGAGATGATATTGGAGAACACATATCATGCATTTCTCAAAATTAGTAATTTAATCAGTGCATTTTGTAAGCCAGGGCTGTTCCAAAAGACAGATGTTTTATAATTTTACCAAATTATCATCATTTTACCAGTGATAAATGATGGGTACCCATATTATTATTCCAAATTATGTAAATAAAACATAAAAATATATCTCTTGGCATGCATTTTAAAGCTGGGATCCACAATTTTCCCAGCATACTGTAATTGATATTAACATCACATATTAAGATGCCCCTTAAAGCTGATTGTGAGAAAAAGATGGGATCATGGAAAGGGTCTCAAAATATATAACCCTCCATTTTAATTGCCCCTTATACAAGTATGCATAAAAATAGTATATATACCATAGAAAAGAGCAGTTTTTGTTTACCAATATTAAGTAATAATGAGATGTTTCAGCAAATGAAGCATTCTGAGGAATCAGGAGGCTGTGACTGATGGAATTTAACTTCTGTATGTAAGATTAACAACTTTTATAAATCTCACTTTATCTTTATAGATTAAATTATTAAAACTATTATATGGCAACCACTTGCATTATTTGAGGAAAATGTTATAGCAGATACTAAAACTATTTTCTAGTGCTCTTCAATAGTTAATATAAAAATTTCTTTATGCACAAAGGAGAACCATTAATAGTAAAATGACATGATGCCTCCATATCAAATGATACATTCTCATTGTACATGGTCCAAGCTCTATTATTTCATTTTAAGACGTATCAGAGATCAAAAAGTTTCATTGAATACAGCCAAGATATTTAGAAGTACATTAAGATTTACATATGATGACTGATTGGAAAACAACAATTGAAATGGGATATAAATGAGAAAATCTAGACAAGTTTTGGTTGAGAGAGTTACAAATGCAAAACTATGATAGAAAATTATTCCAATGTCTTTTTTATTCCACTTTATGTTTTATAAAAGAAAAATAGAGGACTTTAGTTATTAAATTTGTGAGAAATATGCTGACCAATAAAATTTAATAGAAATATTTAGCACTGATTTCAGTAATATACTTACTGGTGCCACTTAGGATGAGGCTGTATTTTCCCCAAATTTACAGAACAAGCATACTAGAAGGATTTTCTTTAAAAAAAAATGGACTTGGGTCATTTTTAAAGATGGATTAAAATCATTAATAATATTTGCAGTTATATAAGTTCATGCCATAAACCACCATTATCCGATATTTGTTCTACTTAAGCAACACAAAATGCAATTGCTGGATTGATCAGATCTGCAGCTGGATCACTTACAGGCTCATTAATTTTTATCATATATTGAATATTCTGACCTGGTACATCAACTTTTGAAATAGCCACTTGTCATCTTCTTTCCCTGGGCAAATAGCTACTGAATGCATTTTTAAAATGTTGATCTAATTTATTTTGTTCTCATTGAACATCTGTGGGAGAGGACAGCTGGTAAACATGTGTTTAGGTTTACATGTACTTTGGGACTCATATCACCTCTGTGTACACTCCTGCAGGATCAGCTAGGCAAATTTGTTTTGTTGCAAACAGGTCTTCACCATTTCACATCTTTTCATTCCATTCTCCCTTCTCTTTCAGCATCCACCTCAGGCATTTAGAGTTTATTCTTCCTGACATTTGGAAGTCCCAGGGAAACAAAGTAATTTGCATGCTTGAGATGAAAAAACTTTATAATAACATTCTTTTGCCATCTTCATCTTATGCATCTCCCCAAAGCTCCCCTAGTGCACAGAAGGTTTTTTTCCACTCAGTGTGATAGAGCCCAGTGTCTTGCCTAATCTCCATCCCACATGTTCAGTCCCTCCTCCTTGAAGAGTCACAGGACAAGGAATGACAGTTCTGTGTATATTAGGGGCTTCAACTCCCTTATGGAGCAGATTTTTTCCTGATATGCCAGCCACTTTTATACTGTTTCCTTCCCAACCACAATATTCTGTTTCTATTTCCCAAAGTAATTCACACTGAGCTATTAGTTCCTTAATATAGGCAACAAGACTCTTAAAGAGTCAAAAGCGGACCTCCAAAAAGGGCAGTGCTTAGCTCAGAGTGATGACAGATGTGATCTCCAGTATCGCTGAGAATTTGGGAGTGAGACGTGTATATGTGGATTGTCCTTGCATTCTAAATCATGTGTCCACCTATGTTATCATAACCATTTTATTTTTATTAAGCCATATAAAACCAAGCAGGTTTTTATTCTTTGTGATTTCTTTAAGCCATGTGGTTCTTTTAAAAATTTTCAAAATGCATCAATTCATTG
Source organism: Trachops cirrhosus (assembly GCA_028533065.1). Taxonomy (NCBI): domain Eukaryota; kingdom Metazoa; phylum Chordata; class Mammalia; order Chiroptera; family Phyllostomidae; genus Trachops; species Trachops cirrhosus. The sequence goes on along the minus strand of CM052542.1, from coordinate 48,031,615 downwards.
ATTTTTAAAAAAATTGATTTAGACCAGTCCTGGCCTTCAAAATCCATTGATTATATTATTAATTTTGAAAAATGCATAATATGTGTTTTCTAATGTCATCTCTAATATCCCAATTTTCATAAAAAAACTTAATTAATCTCTGGTCTTCTATTCCTGTTACTCTATACTGGTTGGTTCTTGTATGTGCCCTGACTGGGGATCAAACTCACAGCCTTGTCATATCGAGATGAACCTCTAACCATTTGAGCTACTTAGCCAGGGCAAGCCATGTGGTTCTTTATAATATACTTTCTTTTTGGGTGGGTATACTATTGTAAAATCTCTCTCTCTCTCTCTCTCTCTCTATATATATATATATATATATATATATATATATATATATACACACATATATATATATATAATGTCACAATTCTTCCTCTTTTTTATCCTATTTAATTTTTATTCCAGTTTACATTTTCCTCACCTGAAAAAATTTATAATTCTCTCTTCCCTCTATTTTTCTCTTCTCTGACTCTCCTTATCATCCCATGAGACCTTATTTTTTTTCCTTCATTTATTTCCTCACTGACTTTATCCTTTGTGTGTATGTGTGTTTGGAGGGCAGACTCATCTCTCTTCGGGAATTTAGTGACCAGAAAGAGCCTGGTGCACTGCATAGCTGCCGTGGTGTGTCTGCAGTATCATGAACTCCCCTTAGTATGAAAAAGGCAGTGGGCAAAAGCTCCAAGGCCCCTTCTCTACACACCTATCTGTGGCCCCGGAGTGGTTTTAGGGAGCAAGAAACAGTATTTTTCTTTATTAGAGCTCAAAACTGGAGAAGAATTTCCAAATGAGGTTCACATTAGTCCCCAAAGCATCCTTTATGAAGGATTACTCTTTCAAGTTCCACGTGGTGATGGTATTTTACACCTACCCACACCCTGTGAGTTCATCATATACAAAAAGAATTAAAAAGAAACTAGGAAATAAATGGCTTTAATAAAGCAGATTTTATAAAAACCTGATTTCCTCAATTGATAATAATATTCTAGAGATTGTCCTCTGGCCATGAATAGATATAATTTTCCCTTTTGTGCCATAATGGGGGTGTTTATTTCCCTACTGCTCAATGGTAGCTGAAATGCTGTGGGAGATGAGCTTCTGTGGTATCTTCTCCAATGGGCTCGATCCCATGCAGTCGAATAAACTGAATAATTGAACACCACGAGGTACATTCATGTTCCAGCTGTAGGTAAGTGTGAGGGTCAGTGCCTTGCATTCTGTTTCTGCCCCTCTCTTTCTTTACTCAGCAGCGTGCTATTGGGTTGGCACTCAGTCTTATTTCTGCACTGTCTCCCTTCGCCTGCCCTTTCCACAGATCACTGCTGTGTCAGTGGTTTGTATTTCTCCCTGGTAGCCGTTGCTCTCCACTTTCTCTCCTGCCTGTCTCTTTATCTCTTTTTTTGTGTGCCAGACCTGATGCTTATATCAGGCCTTGATTTAAACATTTGAGTATCTCTTTTACCGCTTACTGTTCCTACATCTTGGGTTTACTTATTTATTTTTATTTATTCATTTAGATCTGGATGCAGTAAATGAAGGTTATAGAACATACAGGATGAAGTAGATCTGGGACAGAACTGGACATTAACTCCATAGGAATTCTAGTGTCTGATGAGGCCATCCTGTTGAGAAAGGAAGGTAGTTACTTTCTAAGTAGCTTGATTCTGGAGACAATAAAGAAATGTCCCTTCCAGAACCCTCTTGCTCACCAAACACTAAAAATCATGTTTTTAAAGCACTGAACCCTTGAATTCAATGTTTCTGCCTTAAAGTATTAATATCAAGGTAGACACTGCAATTTTTGACATACATAGATCATTGCAATGATCTTTAGTTTCCGTCATTCCCTAATGCAGAATAATCCTTTTTTTCTGGTCTCAAGAACACTTCAGTGGGAAAATGTCAAAGGATAGAAGGACGCTGAATAATCTCTGAGGGGAGAATTACTAGAAAGCACTTTAAAGACACTGGTGAGAGTGGGGTCTGAAGACCTGCAAATCTGACACAGTCCCACAAAACCACCTGTGGAAGGTCACAGTGTCAAGGGAGGGTCTGTCGTACAGTGGGCAACCCAGGGAGACCAGACACTTAGAAATTTCTTTGTCTTCCTCCTAGACTACTTTTATTCCATTGATCCGTGTTGTGAGCCTCTGCACATTCCTAGAATTTGGAATCCCTTCAGGGTATATGTTCATGGAGGAGAGAATAAAAGGGGTATGGGGGCTGTGAGCAAGACCAAGCAGGAAAGGCAGAAAAGTTGCAAGGGGATAGGGAAGCAGCGTAGGATGAAGGCCAGTCCACACCTGAGCCAGTCCAGACGTAGCAGGCTGTCTTAGTATTACCGAGCTGTAGGATCCCAAAAAGCTGTTTACAATCAAACTTTTAAATATTCACTCAGCCAAGACAAATGTTTCTTTTAAAATCTCATAATGCACTATCACATGGAATATATCTGGTAGATGAATTACCAGCTGTGGTTAAGGCCTGGAGCTCAGTTTTAAGCTAGTGATAAATATCCTGGATTTGGAGGTTTAAATGTTTTTAGTAGCTAAGAATTATTTTATGAAATGATAAAAACAATTACCTTACCATATACAAAATTCTCACACACTAAAAACAAATTTAATTAGCTATATCTTTTCATATAAGATTGGAGAAAAAATAAGAAATATAGATGAGTATTTTCAGTTTTGTGTATACTAAAGATTTTTGCCTCCCTTTTCCCTTTGACAATATCTTCTTATATATTTTCTCAGCTAACACATTTCAAGTGCTCACTTTTCCAATTTTCTTCTCATGAGCAAAGTTATCCTCATTTCAAACATGAGAAACCCTGGTGGTTGAAGAAAATGATTTCATCAAGTATAATGCACTTCCAAGTATGGTGGAGCAGTGCAAGTTGTCTACCAATTAGAGAATGAATAAACAAGTCTATCAAATACCCTAATCTTATAGACAGTCTGGGGAGCCACTGATGTAAAATAAATGGAATGCATAATGGATGCAAATAGATAAAATACTTTTGCTTCTTTTTTATGCATTACTCTATGGTTATCACATATAGAAACTATAAAACTGTAGATATGTGCAATTTTATATATTTGTACATACATTTTCAAGGCTATTACATAAAATACCTAGGGCATGAATACATTCTTTCCATTTCCTATAGAAACTATAAAAAGTAACATATGGTTATGTGAACTCTTGTATTAGTCTTCCCATTTTAAATCTTAATTCAGAGATTTATCTGTGGCACGACCTTGGGCAAGTAATTTAATCTCACTCTGCAATCCTCACATACAACAACCCTATGAAGATTAAATGAACTATAACACATAAGTGCTTACCACAATGCTCCAAATATTTTTATTATAGATAATTGTAGAGAAATGTTTTCATGACTTGAAAGGTACAATGAAAGGAGAAGGTTTAAGAGAAATCCAGCCCATCTTCATATCTTTAAAATATTCCAAAGACTTTAATATATGTGATACTTTACCAAGTATTATGATTTATGTTGCTTTGTATTTAAGATTATGATTTTGACTGTGAGGGAAAGATTATTTTTCATAAAATAAAAAAGAGGAGTCTGAAGCTCACAGAGATTAATGCAGGACAATGCAGAGGTTCAGAACCCAGATCCTGGAGATAAACTAACTAAGTGATCTCAGGTGATTAAAGTCTCAGTGCCTCAGGTTCCTCATCTGTAAAAGGGGGCTAATAACAGTACATATTGCCTATGGTTGTTATGAGAACTAATTTAGTTATATATAAAAGGCTTATAAAATGCTTTGCTCACCGTAAGTTCTCTCTATATGATTCACCTATTATTTTTATATCATTATTGTTGTTATTAAAAAGTATACTTAAGTTTACACAGCTAGAAAGCAGTAATGACTGACCAAGGGTCCTGGTTTTACAACTGAAAATATTTATGTTGCTATTAGAGTATGAAGAATTTCTCTGAAAAATGAAAATAGGACATTTACTGGGCTCTTACTATGTGTCAGGCATTCTTATATTCACTTTACATGATTCTTTCCATTATTTCTCACCCTGACTACATGAAATAAGACATTATCTAGACTTAGTAGTTGATCCAGCTGAGAATAAGAGAAGTTACATTATTTGCCAAAGGCCACTGGAATTTCAAAAAAAAAAGTAGTCTTAGCTCTAGAGCCTGAATAATATTATGCAAATTTTAATTTTATTACTTTTCTCTATGGCATCCAAATTTCCATAATAGACATGTTAGTTTTACAAGAGGAAAAATTGATATTTAAAGTTAATTCAACAGAATAACTATTTTGTTAAGCAGTAGAACCCTGAAGGAATTGTACCCAATCAGTGATGACTAAGTGGTAGAACCAGTGGAAGTTAGGATCGCATGGTGGTGGGTGGGCAGGAGGCAGCAGAAAGAAAGAAATGGAGAGAGAGAAGAGATCCAAAAAGTGCCATGGAGATAACTAAGAGGGCAATGTTAAATTCCCGAAGCTTTTATTCAGGGCTAGATTTGCATCAGTAGAATGCACTGGCAAAAAAACCCCCACATTTCAAAGAGACACATTTTATCATCGTTGGGTTAATGAAAGCATTGACACTCCCTTGACATCATGATTTTATGACTCATAGAATTTCATGAATGTTTTAAATCACAATCATTTAAAGAACAGTTGGTTGTTTTCGGTGAAAATATATGTTAAGTGCATTTTAAAGTTATTGATAGAAAATTAAACTAATAAATTATAATAAAAGTAGAGTTTACCAGTTTCATTTCTGTAAGCATGCTTACTAAGAATCAGCTGGCTTCATATTTGTGAACATGTCTTCCACTTGCACATGTACATACATATCCCCTTTTCTGACCTTCATTTATGAAACTCGGTCATTTATTCTTCACAGGTATTTTCTTTCTGTGACTCTGGTTGTCCACAAAACTGTCTGAAGCCTTGCCAAGGGCATTTGGGGAGGCATAACATGGATTTAATTTGATTCTACTTATTTCAAGTAATACTGATGGAAGTCTGGCTCCTGTGGAAGGTGCAGTCATTTTTGGAAGGTGGTGGATTATGCTGTGTTCTGCAAGTGTAGGAAGTAACCCCCCTTATATGCTCTAAAGGAGTAAATTATGGTAGTTAAAAAATCCTATTTAATTTGTTTTTGCCACTTGATTAAAAAATAACTACTTAATCTGATTTTTGTCTTGAAAAAAGAAATGTGTTTTCTATTATTACATTTTTCAGATATCATTATGTAGAATTATTTATATCATCAATGTATATAAGTAAAATTGCTATGTTTAATAGCAATTTTAATAAATTTTACTAAGTTATGACTATTAATAGTTTTAATAATTTGAATTTAATTTTGAATCAGCATTTTTCCTAGCCTTTGCAGATATTGCCTATAATAAGCAGGATACCTTAAACTGCAAAATGATTTTAATCATTTGCAAATGATCATGATTCATGCTGTTTTCTCTAAGACTAAACTATTAAATATAATTAAAAACCATTCTTATTTTAACCCTAAATCCAGCTAGCATGTGCAGGGCTTTGTTTCATGTATGCACAGGATTCATAAGAACTACACAGACACAAAGTCACATGAACACCGAAGAGGGCTCCTGGAGGAGAAGCGTTCCCAGTGAATTGCGCATATGTGATAGAGAATGCATTTGGCTTTCAGTCTGGCCCATACAAGGAAGATCACCACTCTCCCGATCTTGGGTGCTTAACCCTTCATGTATTTTTCTCCTTAGTACTAGACTTTTGTGAATTATACTTCATTTGGACTTTTGATATCTTCCTTAATTAATCTTTGTGGCAGGGACTATCTAATTGAACTCAGTTTAATGAAATAATTTTGCTTTGTTTGTTCCTCTATCCGAGTATTGGAATCCTATTGAAGTTTTAAATGTATCCAAATACTGCAGCTTGCCTCAAGTTATTCGGTCAACATTTATTGAATCCCTGCTGTATGTACTGCAATGAAGAAGGCATTGTGGAATTATTTCAAGGAAATAATAGACTATGTTGTTAACTTCATGAGACTGGGAAAGGATCTGGAAAATAGGACTCCCATGTTTCGAAATCACTTGTTTCTTTGTGAAGGACCGATTTGAACTAAAATTAAAGAAACTGATTCTGGGCTGGCTGTACCGAGTTATTGAGATGCTGTGTTTTTGTGGTAGGCCAACTATCAGGATAAAGGAATCTTACCCTTTTGAGCCGGGAGTTGGCAAGGACTAATGAGAGACTTTTTTGTGACATGCTGAAAGTGCTTAAAAGAAACAAGTTGTGTAAATTCACATTCCTATTCAATTAATATTGAACTTAGATATTTAAGGGTTAAAAATAACACATATTTATATGTAGGCATTAATTTGAATCTGTAAAGCCTAAAGATAGAGACATTTCATTTTTGAAAATTATGTTATTATGCACTATTGTACCTTTCTACTCAAGTATGTTGAAATTCTCATTTCTTCTATAAATGAAAAGAACCAGATAGTAATAATGTAACGAAGTACTTGTTAATGGGACATTGCTCATTACATGAAAAAAAAAGTCATTAAACATTATTGTTACCTGCACAATGTATATAGTCCTAACAGACAGGATTTATTACTTCCAATGGGAGCTGAATTGTTTTAATCTAGGTGTGTATTTAAAATCTTTACACAGTCTGAATTATGCATATAAACTGCAGGGCAAGTTCCATTCACTTCACTGTGATCCTTGAAAGCTCTATCTTTTCTACCTCTCCCATACCAGTAGATAATCTCTCGATAATCTATCTCACTTTCTACTGACTGAGAATGCAGGAGATATCAAAGTAAACCATGTTCTTACTATTCTTCAGACATTGAGATTCAAAACTTTGGATCCACAGTGACATCTCTCTCTTAAATTGTATTTCCCACCTTATAGAGCCAATTACATAATAGGTCTTCCATAATCTTTCATTGTTTCACTCCACTGGTCTATTTTGATGCTTATAAGTATCTTTTTTTCAATATTTTATCTATTTATCCTTAGAGAGAGGAGAAGAGAAGGAGAGAGAGAGGGAGAGAAACATCAATGTGTGGTTGCCTTGTATGCACCCCACACTGGGGACCTGGCCTGCAACCCAGGCATGTGCTCTGACTGGGAATGGAATCGGCTACCCCTCGGTTCATAGGTCCACACTCAATCCACTGAGTCACACAAACCAGGGGTATAAATATCTTTCTAACAGTCTCATTTCCACCACTGACTCCATTCCCATCAAATCTACAGATGTCAAATACTTAAATACCAAGGTCTGTTCATGATATTCAAGTTCTTCCAAGCTCTGAAACTAAATCTTCCACCCTGCAAAATCACAAAACTGAACTAATATTTCTTGGAAGGATACTTCTTATGTTTTCTGCTGTCATTGCTTAAACCCTTCTGGTATCCTCCCCTGGGCATTTCATCCTTGGCTTTAATTATGTAATGAGTCTAACCAAAGCTTGCCTTATGGAACAAAAGCAAACAAGAAATGCCTCTGTAATATCTTCTTTATCTAAACTTTCAAAAAGTATTACTCGTTTCTCATAGCAACTTTCAAAGTCTGTCTAGAATTATGTCTTTTCATGTAATTTTTCTGTTTGTACTATTAGATTCTAGATTATTTTTGTAGGGGACATTGTTATCCCCCCTCTTAGCTTTTGGGGTACAGTGATGAACAAGAAAACATCTTTCTCACAGACAAGAGGTTAGGTGTCTGCTATGTAAATGGTGAGTTAGATAAGGATGCTCTTCTTACAGAAACACAGAAGGATATACAACTCAGACATAACTCAGCCTTAGAGTTTTAGGAAGCTTTTAGAAAAGGATTTCAGATAGTAGACTGGATTATAAAGAATGAAAAAGATAAAACCAAATAAAGAATGATGGGGAAAATGTTTTAGGCAGAGGGAATAACATTAGAACACCAGGCCTTGAGACATGGTTTCCCAGCGGAGACTATTTGGCATTAACAGAACTAAGTATATAGGAAGTGGCAAACAACAAGCTAGAGTGTGAGCCTTGCGTTGATAATATGTGGACATCAGATTACATATTTGTGATATTGAGATTGAGCCTTAGGTGATATTCTATGATGTGCTAAGGAGCTTAGACTTCATCTTATAGATAAAAAGAAGCTACTGAAAAGTTTAAGGTGGAGATTGTTTATGATAAAAAGGCATTTAAAACAGATGCATATTTATCCCACCTTTGCCATATACTATGTGCCAGTTAGGTTGGGGTGGGGGTGTCCCTTATCTGTAAAATGTATAGAATGATATTTAACTTATTGTTGAATAAGTTAAATGAAATATTGTAGACATCCTAAGGAATATTACTTAGATACCTTTCTCCTATTGCCTAGAATAAATCCCAGCACATGGAAAATTAACAGTAATCTTTGCTGCATGAATCCTAACGCTGTGCATACAGGAAAGGGTCTTATGTTGACACTGCATTGCCAACTATTAAGGGCTTCCATTAGAATTCTTCTTAGTTGTGGTTTTAGAGTAAATCTTTATTTTTATTTAATTATTCATATTCATAGTATAAAATCAAAAAGTAATACAGGGCTTCCAACATCTATTTTTGGCTCCTCAGAAGCAACCTCTTATAACTCTTATAGCTGTCCTCCAGCACCTATTTCTATTTTCTAAATAATACATGTATTCTGTTATTTGAAGGTTAGGGTTATAAATATGAAAGGTAAAATTTTAGCTTCCTTAACTCCCTCTCACTTGTAGGTATTCTCCTGTTTTTTCTTTTCCCTTTCACTCTCTTATAGTTGTACTACATATTGATATTGAAGTTCAATGAATAATTGGAAACAATAGCATGAATATAAAGATCATTTACACCTGAACTATATAGTATAACATGATGACTCCTTTTTCATTTACAGCTTTTAAAAACATTATATTTAATAAATGCATTTTCTACATGCATATATTATATACTTATGTTTAAGTTGTCTAAAAACCTTGTAACATTTCAGACATTCTATTAATTTTTCTTATTTGTGTATTTTGGTTTTATTCAGCAACTCTTGTCTTTTAAATCATCTTGCACTTGTCTGAAGTGGTTAATGAACTGTTTTTTCCCCTAAATGTTCTTCTGCTTCTTATGTCACACTATATCCATAGTGTTTTGTGATTTTGTCATATTCATTTGATTTTCTCAAGTGCTTGATGACCCCTTCTGCTTAAACCTATTAAGAAAGAGGCTCTAGAAAACTGAGGATATTAGAACATTTGGTCCTGTCCAAAATGTCCACGGAGACATTTAGTCAAATCCAAAAGGTCCTTGAAATTTGATTTGTAAAAATGTCCTCGAGTACATTTGGTCAGTGCCCAGTGGTGCTTGGTATTTGTCCAAGGTCCTTGGTATCATGTCCAAAACAGCCATGCTTCCTTAGAAGGCTTCCCAGGCTTCCGAAAGCCCATAATATCTATTACTACTTTGGGGTTTACAAGATCAATATGTAAAAAGTGCTATCATGATTTATGGGTCCAATATTATATTGTGACTGCATTGCCAATAATAACCCCTCTTGTCTTGATGACCTATCTGGTAACAGCACATGGAGCTAAGCAGGTGAGTTGGGGTTCAAATCTTGCAGAAGAGGGGGGGTTATGTTAAGTATGGACCCAGTGTCTCTATGGTTGTTTTGGGTGCAGCTAAATTTCAGGGACCCTTGACATTGACCAAATGTCTCTGTGGATATTTTAGACAGGACCAAAATCTTTTTTTTCAAGTTCCAAACATTTTATTTTCTTATCCATATAGTATAACATTTTCTAAAGATCCCACAACATGACATTTTATGCAGAAAAAAAACTAAACATTCAACATAAACCACCCTTCTTCTGTACACACACACACACACACACACACACACACACAAAGAAAAATGGGGAAAAAAAACCCTGTCATTCCCAAGGCAACTGAGTGATTAGGAGAGCTGTGTGTACCATGAGTGGGACTCACTGTGGCAGGCTTAAGTACTTGTAATCCAGTCCCTTTAGGGAACCCTCAGATGTCAGAATCTCAATCATGTCTTTGGGATATGACCCAAAGTTTTTTCCAAAAGAAAAGATTTTCTGTCATTTTGTGGAGTAGAATAAGAACCTCTCTAGATACAGGGGGAAAGGAATTATGCATTTCATTATTTAATGAAAAACTCTAGTTTTTACCACTGCTTTTATTGTGTTGTTTTACCTACTGTTAGAGGGCTAAATTATAAAAAATCTGAACCAAATATATTTTATTTGGTTACACTTCACACTCATACTTTCTAAATGAGCTGGTGCTTCTGATTTTCTAATGCTTCTAAGGTTTTGTGGCTCAATTGGCTTGCAATTTGTGGTCACAATCTCAGAAAAAAACTTAGTTTTCAGCCATCTCTACTAAGTCCATACTGAATAATTCATCAGCTTTCCATCACTGAAAATTTTCTTCTCATATATTGTCATATATATTTTTATTTCTCATTGTTCTTGTGGATAATTCTTTATTGACATTTTAGTATGGCTGTGGGAGTAATTGAAGATGTATGCTCATTCAATTTGGAACAATTGAAATTTCAAAATGCTTTTACCTTGAACATCTAATTTGATTCTTAACATATCTGGAATGTTTTACAGGTGGAATAGGTATTAACTCCGTTTTATGAGTTGTAGAAATAGCTTCTTGACTTGAGTTTGGTACTTGCTACATAGCAAAGTTTGGACCATACTTGAATGTGCTCTATATAGTAAGTCATAAAATCCAGAGTAGAAATGCAGACACATTATTGAAACCTCAGAAATAAGGAAATGGAGAAGTAAACTTTAGTATCATGGCACAAGAAAAGGTCTTGTACATATCAGAACAGCAATCCATACTATTTTACTTTTACATATAGCTCTGCTCACTCAAAGAGGACAAAATACTCTCTGTATTTAAACTAAGAGGTGGTTGTTCCTAACTCTCATATATTGTTCAGGCCTCACTTAGTTTGACCTACATCTCTCTCACAATTATAAAAAAGCCCTTCACTATGGAAGAAAGAACTCATAATTTATTACATGATATTACTCACATAAAGAGACTTCATTATCTTTTAAGCACACCTTTGAAAATGGACAGTTAGCAACTTGGAAAATGTTCATCACCAGTAAGTTTAGGTTAGGCAGCTCAGTTGGGCTAAGCTGTTGGTACTCATTCCTCAAACCTGTCCTATCTTACTTGAAAAAAAGAGCAGTAGCAAGTGAGGAGGCACTGCTAGCAGGAGGCTTCTTCTGGTAGATAGTAAAGTTAACTACTGAAACATACCTTTTAAGGATGGTGCTACCTCGTTCTTTTTTTTTACTATTTCTTTTTCTCTTAGTTCTGTTTCTTTTTTTACTTGTGCCTGGTCACTATTTACCTTAGTATTTTGTGCATTATTATTTTTAGTAAAAAATATCCTTGTAAATTTTTTAATAATGACAAGACAATAGAAGTATGCCACTAAATTTTTCCTTGTATCATTATTTATTAATTATTGTATTGTTTTCAATATGAACAACTATAAACCTACTTTTACCCACCCCTGTGTTTTTCTTTGTATATATATACACACACATACATACAGCACATATATATAGATGTCTGTATGTGTGTGCATATTTATAGCATATGTATACATGAATATTATATATAATGTCACATATACACATGTCTATGCATATATGTTATATGTGTGTGTATAGATGTGTGTATATATATGACATTAAGTAGAGGTAGCTAAATAAAAATTAAGATAGCCTAGATCCAGGTCTTATGGATTCTTTCAAGTGGTCAGGAAATTAATTTTGAAGTAGACACTTTGATTATTTTGAAGGTGCCTAGATTCCCTTCAAGTGGTGAAAGCATCTCCACAATAGCAAGTAATAACTTTAATATTTAAAACCTTTGAAATCTAGGAATTAAATTAGTATTTTCTAGTTTTATCTTTTATACTGCATAGTACTCAGCATTCTATAACAATTATATCAATTTTCCATGTTTAATTTACCTTTTAAAATCTCTAGTTTAAATAAATTAACAATAAGTAAAAAACTGAATTAAATGTTTTCTCACTTTTTTAAACAATTTATGTGAGCTCTGCAATTAAATCCACTGAAGAATATAATGAAAATGTTTATTTGTTTTTTTCCTGCTGACAGTTTACTCATATCTGTTGATTTTTAAAGGCAGTGAGATTAAAGTGTTTAGAAAGAAACATTTCTGCTTAAAAAGCTTTAGTGCAAAGACTAAAAAAACACGTTTTAAAAATAAATCTGCACAATAAAATTTCTTTGTTTTCCTTACAAACTCAGAATCATTTTGTGTTAAAAATAACCTTTTAAAATGTACTAACTCCCAGAAACTTAGAGATAATTGTCTATAGTTTAGATCACTCAAATAAAATTCTGCCAGCTCTTATAGCCACCAGCCAGCCTCCCTCAAGCAGATTCACTTATCAGGTGTGAAAATCAAATGGAATATAAACTCTCTGGCTGAATCCAATGTATTCCAAGTATGCAAGTTCACAGGAAATTTTTCAGTAGATCATAAAATAAAACAATAGCACTGAAATTTCTGAGTAGCGTCAAAGGCACCTTTCTCATTACTCTTTGACTTCTTGGTTCACGCACCTAAGCCAAGAGACCCCACTGCACCAATGATTTACTTCTGGGTGGAATCTCAAAACTGTGCTTCAAAATTAGGATGTGGTAGTGGGAGTTCTTGAAGTAAAGAAAAAACAAAAGCAAAACTCATGAAAATATAAACTTTTCTTGGGTAGTTTTAGGTTCATTTATTCTAGTTTTCATGCTTATGCATGAGTCTTATGTAAGCTATTCTATTTTTATTATGAGTAAGTGTGGTTATGGAGCCCAATGCTGGGACAATAATAGGGACTCAATTTGCTAAGAACATATTTCCTGAGCACCTATTATATGCCAAACTTTGCTCAGGGTGGTAACCACACAAGATAGTCAAAAGCTATGCAAATATCAGGTGAATAAATATATTGATATTCTCTTCCCAAAATGATAGGTGAATTTGGCTATATGATAAGTCTAATAATTAAAAGTTTTGAACTGGAAAGGATCTTAGAGATGAACTATTCCAACTAACGTCTTAGTTTTATAGAGAAGAAATTGAGCCACAGGAAACTTAAGGGACTTGCTTCCAGTCACTTGGCTAATAGGGATCTTCAATTAGGATGCAGCCCAGTACACTGAAAAAGACCAGGTTCAGGATCAGGCATATTTTCTTCTGCATAAAATATCTTACTTACCTAATATTATAGTATGCCTGTGTTGCTTTCATTGTACAGATCAAGGAGCTCTTGCAAAAGTACTGTCAGACCTTACTTTAAAAATACTACTGATTTCCAAATTTTGCATGAATAGGACAGAAGAGCAGTTGAGAGTAATGATGTTTTGGTCCATTCCATACTATTATTTTTATGCCATATTCTTCTTACTCTAATTATCTGTACTTCATTAAATTGCACTATTTTAAGGTTCTAAGACATAACCTCAGTATATTAGACACTGTGAAGAATATACCTAGAATATTTATTTTCATTAAATATATGAAGGGAAATAAATATAAGAAGGCAAAACTAATGAGAAGAAATGTACCAGAAAGAACATAGCCAATTTCAACTACCCCACACAGCCCAAAAAATAAACTTACATTGCCTTTTCTGCTTCTAAAATTATGTTGACTATATTCTGCCTTGCCATGTAAGTGCATTTAAAATCCTTCTTTGTATGATTCTTAGGCACATATGAATTCCACTTTGAAATGTGTAACATTTGTTCAGTAAGTGATTGAAGATATATACCATAGAATATAAGTGTTGGAATTCAGAAGAATGACTGAACAAGAGAGTTGATATGTCCTCTCCTAAAGTTGGGCTGTTCCACTAGACTCCTATTAGCATGAAGTCTTTTCTGTGAATGACAAACTGACATTTAGGAACATTAGTGAAGGAAACATTGACTCGAGGTGAAAACATTTGAGTATCGGTCTTGTGTTATTCTTGAGCTAATTAAAGCTTCTGTTAATATCAGTGGGAATGTGAATAAAATATGGCAGATAATCATGATTAAGATATACCTGTATTATTTATTCTGTCATATATATAGGATAAGCAAGAGATGTTAATCTCTGATGTTCAGTAACTGAATTCAGATGTAGACATTTGCAAAATAATTATTATATCATTATAAAACAGACTAATTATGAAGTAAAATGTATTAATCATATAAAATTCATAAACATCTTGCTCTTAAATAATTTTTAAATATTGCTAGCCAATCAAGAGGTATGACTATTACTATCATTATTTTTAATGATTATTTCAAACAGCATTCAATTCAAAAGTAGTAAGTGGTATATTTAGATATAATTTTATGCATCAAAATTTATCACATATTTTATTAAATAATTCTGCTATTAAAATAGTTTAATTTAATTATCTATGAAAAGCTCAAAGAAACTTCAGACTTAATAATATACTCTAAAAACTATAAAGAAATTCATTTAATAACCTCAAAATATAGAACAATGATTATTATTTGATTTCTTTATATTTCCTCAGATAAGAATACATGTTATGAATCAGAGCTTAATCTATTTTGGCTGAACTATTAGTAATGCCAAAACAGATAGTGAACAATTTTATAGAGAAAATCAGCATGTCAGAATCAATAGTGCTGAATATCCTGAGGCAACATGGTTAATGTTCATGGATTACTGAGGCAGTGGTGTGAGTATCTGCAATGAGAAGATAAAGAACTCCAGGTGAGTGGAGATGACGGTTTTGTTAAGTAGTCTACTTCCTTGACTGCTTTCTGCAAAAAATTAAATTCCTCTGTTAAAATTGTTTTCGCAAGATGAATGAATGCATTGAAATATAGCATGAACATGGGAATGGGCTCCCAGGGCACTCAAAAAGAAGGAAAGAAAGAAGGGAAGGAAGCAAGGAAGAGGGAAAGAAGGAAGGAATAAAGGAAGAGAAGGATGGAGGGAGGAAGAAAGGAAAGAAGAGGAAAAAAGGAAAAAGAAAAGGAGATGAAGAAAGGAGAGAAAAGGAGATCATCCAATTAGTGCAGACACAGAAAGCAAGAGGCAATGCATCAACCCTGGATGCAGGTAGTCTCTTGAGGATATCCTTGTAGTTTCCAACACCCTGTTCTTATGCACTGTGCATATACTACTGAATAAAGATGAAAAAAATGTGATTCATATTTTAGCACAAATTTGGCCTTGTATTGTCTGCAATGTTCATTTTGCTAAACAATAGAAAAAAGATAATAATCATTCTCTTTTTTCCCCAGGTAATTTTCAAACATTGCTTAAAGATAAACATTGTAAATAAGTTAACTTTGTCCTTTCTTTTCTGCATGGTAGATTTAAAAACAAAACAGTGGTTCCTGAAATGACCTTAAAATCTGCATTAATTTTCCAACTTGGTGGTTTATAACAACGGAAATTTATTGCTCCCAGCCAGAAGACTGAAAGTCCAAAATGAAGGTGCAGGGGGTCCATGCCTCATCCTAAGGCTCTAAGAGAAATTTTGTCTCTTGTCTTTCCCAGCTCTTGGTGCCTTCAGGTATTCCTTGGCTTGTGGAAGCATCACTCCAATTTCTGCCTCCATTATCACTTGCCTCCTCCTCTTCTGTCTGTCAAATCTCTTGTGTTTGACTCTTATACTGACCATCATCCTTGGGTTTAGGACCCACTTAGATAATGCAGGATGATCCCTTCATTTCGAAGTCTGTAATTTAATTATATCTGCAAGGAATTGTTTTCCAAATAAAGTATCATTACCAGATTCCAGGAATTAGAATATGTACACATTTGTGAAAGAGCAGCTTTTGCTTTGATTATTTAAAAATCTTTCTTTTGGTATGCAGTCCAATGAGATGTAACTAAAATCTAAGCATAGAAAGTGGTAAAGCAAAAGTATTGAAAAGATCAGTTTCAGAGCCAGATAGACCTGAGTTTGAATTATAGCATCCATCATGTAGTAGCTATGTGGCATATGTGAATATTTCAACAGTAGAAAAACATATAAAATATTCCAGTAGTTTGAAGGTTTCAAATATGGTATAAATACCCTTAGGGTGCATGATGATGTTCTCAAGACTTGACAGGAACATACAGTTTCCAGCAATTTCTTGGTTTTGAATATTCTTATGTATTGTTTCCTAAAAGTGACCTGTCTGTGAATAGGCCTATGGTTGGGCGGATTCCAGGTCCTATCTCATGAAACAGTGCTTAAAATTTAAAAAGATAATGTAAAGAGTTCCTGTTACCATATCTAGACACTAAAAGTGGTCAATAAAATAAACTTATAGCAATTGTATAGTGCTTAAGACATGTTATTAATATTTGAATTTATATTGACCCATTCAAAATAGTTTGGTTTCTAATTTTGAGTGTACTCCACTAGCATGACAAACTATTTATATCCTTTCACATTTATTTTTATAATTAGAAAGCTAATCAGTTTGTTAATCAGGTATTTAAAACTTTAGGTTTATAAACCCAACCAACTGAGCAGTATAGTTATGATAGAAATTTCTACCTCTGGAAATATTGGATTTTGCCAACTGTAGGATTTTTTACATGTTCCATATTAATTAATTTACCTCATAGATATTTATAGAACACCTACTGTTCAAGATACTGTATTAAAACTGTGAAAGATACAAAAGTAAATGAGATAGTCCCTTCTCTCAAGGAACTTATGAAAGATAAGATGCATTAATATTGAGTAAAACAAAGTATGATTAGTGACAGAGAAGTACTACAGACATTAAATTACACAGAAAATTTTTAACTAGATTATAGATTCCTAAAACCTGAAAGGCAGGTACACAGATTTCCCATATACTTCTTGTCCCAGGCATACGTAGCCCCTATTATCTGCAACCACCACAACAGTGACACATCTGTTACAACAGGTGGACCTGCACCGACATATCATGTTATCACCTAAAGTCTTGTGCTTGCATTGCAGTTCACTCTTTGTGTTGTCATTCATTGAGTTTGGTTAGGGGTATTAATTCTTTTTTAAACATTTTGGGTTCAATTTACTAATACTTTGTGGAGGATTTATGCCTCTATCTTCAGGATGGATACTATTGTGTAGTTGATTTATTTTCTTGTAATGTCTTTGTTTTTGGTATTAGGATAATGCTGGCCTCATAGAATGAGTTCAGAAGTAATCTCTAGTTCTTTCTTCTGAAGAGACTGTAGATAATTGCTATAACTTCTTTCTTAAATGTTTGGTAAAATTAACCAGTGAATGCATCTGACTCCAATGTTTTATGTTTTGGAAAATTATTAATTATTTATTCACTTACATTAATAGATATAGCCTGTCAGATCATAAATTTCTTCATGTGTTTTGGCATATGTGCCTTTCAAACAATCAGTCCATTTCATCTAGGTTATCAAATTGTAGACACAAAATCATTTATAAAAATCCATTATTATTCTTTTAATATTCTTGGGATCCATAGCAGTGGACCCTCTTTCATTTCTGATATTAATAATTTGTTTTCTTTCTCTGTTTTTCTCAGTTACCCTGGCTTATAAATTTTATAAATCTTTTTAAAGAACCAACTACTGGTTTTACTGATTTTTGCTATTGATTTACTGTTTTTTAATTACATTTATTTCTACTTTAATTGATATTATTTTGATTCTTCTACTTATTCTGTATTTAATTTGCCCTTCCTTTTAAAGTGCCTAATGTGGGAGCAGATTATTACTTTCACTTTTTCTTTTACTCATGTATGACTTTAATGCTATATATTTCCCTCTAAATATTGCTTTTGCTGCGTCTCACAGATTTTGATAAGTTGTGTTGTTTTTAATTGAAAATATTTAAAACTTATGTTTAGATTTCTTCTTTGATTCATGTGTTATTTAGAAGTGTATTTTTTAATCACCATGTGTTTGGGGATTTTCCAGTCATCTTTTTGTTACTGATATTTATTTTAATATTATGGTCATCTAAAAACAGACATTGTAAGATTTTTTTTAATTTCTTAAGTTGTAGTTTATGTTTCAGAATGCGGTCTCTTGGTGAATGTTCTGTGTGAGCTTGAGAAGAATGTATATTCTAGTTTTTGTAGGATGAAGTAGTCTATTGATGTTAATTATATCCAGATGATTGATGGTGCTGTTGAATTTAACTAGTTCTTACTGATTTTATGCCTGCTGTATCTGTCCATTTCTGAAAAAGGGGTATTAACATTTCCAGCAGCAATAGTGGATTTACCTATTTCTCCTTGCAGTTTTATTAATTTTTGCTGCATGTATTTTGTCAATGTGTTGTTAAGCATATACAGACCAAGAACTGTTATGCCTTCTTGAAGAATTAACCCCATTTATCATTGTGTAATGTTACCCTTTATCCTTTAAAATTTTTATTTTTATTTATTTATTTTTTTGGCATTATCCTATTTGGTGTTCTCTGAACTGTGGTTCGGTATTGGAAATTCTCAGTCATTACTGTTTCAAATATTTTCTCTGATCCTTTCAGTCTTTCTTTTTATTTTGGTATTCCCATTATGAACATGTTGTACCTTTGTGGTTGTCCTGTAGTGACTCAGAAATTCTGTTCTGTTTTTATCAGCTTTTGTTCTCTTTTTTGTTTTGTTTTGGAAGTTTTTATTGGTAGATCATGGAGCTCAGGGATTCTTTCCTCAACCCTGTTTACTCAACTTAAGAGTCTATCAAAGGCATTCATCATTTCTGTCACAATTATATACATTTTAATCCATAGCATTTGTTTCTGCTTCTTCGTTAGGACTTTCATCTCCCTGCTTACACTGCCCTTTTGTTCTTGCATGCCATCAACTTTATCTGTAAGATCCACAAGCATATTAAAAATTGTTGTTTTAAATTCTCTTTTTGATCATGTCTACATTGCTGCCATATCTGTATCTGATGTTTGCTCTACTCTTCAGGGGTTTTTTTATTGTTCCATGTAAGCTCATACAGAATTCACCATGATGTACTGAGTTAAAGAATTGCTCTAAGTAGGTTTTGAGTAATGTGATGGTGGCAAGTTGGAGAGGGTGAGAAGTTGTTCTCTAGTTTTAGGATTAGGCCTCAGTTTCTCTTTAGTGAGCCTGTGCCTCTGGACTTGGAATTTCACAGGTACTCCTCAGTGTCTCCTAGTGTCCTCCTCATCTCAGATAAGTGAGACAAAATATCTAGAGCGACAAGGAATTGAGTATTTACTTCCTGCCATATAGAAGACCAGAGTGCGAGAGAATTAGGTATTTCCCTTCTCCTTTGTGGAAGACTAGGACTGGTGGAGTTTGGTGTTTCCCTTCCCCGAGGTCAGTCAGACTCTCATAAAGGCCCAGCAGGTATTGTTCTGGTTGAACAATTTCTCCTGAGGGCAGACTTTGTTAAGAAGGACAGACTGCTCAGGTATACTGCCAAATGGTTCTTTTTGCTCCCCATTACTAGAAGCACAGTTTTCATTTTTCTCCAAATTTACTACAAGAATCCATGTGGGGTTCTGAAGAAAAGGCTCACAAAGGTATAGGGAACACCCTCTGACAGGATATTCCTAAAATTTTTAACTGTCAGACTCATCCACACTGAGCTTTAGAGAATCACCGAATACAGGTCGGGTTTTCCCGCCTCGGTGGTGGTTTTGCTCTGGCAAATTGTGACTCTTCGGTATCTGTTTGTTTTTCTCTCTAATCTTTTGGGAAGCACTTTTCCCTGTGTCCTCACTTCTCTTCCAGATCAAAGAATTGTTGATTTTCTGTCTGTTCAGCTTTGTATTCATTGTTATAATGGTGTGGTGACTTCCAAACTCCTTGTATGCAGAACTGAAGACTGGAAGTTCTACTATAACACTTTTTATATTTTTAGGCAAAGAAATATTGAATTTACCAAAATAGAATATACTTAAATTTTGTTTTTTAATGGTAAGAATTTTTAACAGTACTTTCCAAAAAATCTTAAAATTGTGATTTATTTGTGCCAACACTTCACTTATTGAAAAAAAATTTTTGATGTTAATTTTCAGGATACTCTTCCAGAAGAAGCCATTTTTACTTTAGCACATACTTACTTATTTTTTTCCAAATAAAAACTTAATCATAGAAATAAAATAGAAAGACAGTTTATAAGAAACAATGTAAGGACTATAGGTAGGCAAATAAGAATAATTAAAATGTTAACTGTGCATTTTCTCATTGTATAATTTGAGAGAAAATTTATAATTTATATTTTTAAAATTTCTACTTATCTCTGTTTTTTGAATACTTAAATCAAGGCATTCCCATTTTATTTTATTTTTAAATTTTTTGTTTGTTGATTTTAAAGCAGGGAGAGAGAGGGAGAGAGAGAGAGAGAAAGAGAGAGAGAGAGAGAATTGATTTGTTGTTCCACTTATTTATGTATTCATTGGTCACTTCTTATATGTACCCTGACTGGGGACTAAACCTACAACCATGACATATGGGGGTGACACTCTAACCAGCTGAGCTACCTCGTCAGGGCTAGGTTACCTCTATTTTTTAACATGCATGTATCTGTTCACTCACCTCTAGAAGTGAATCTTGTAGTGACTCTTAAGATGAGACTTTAGGGGAAATATCATAATTTAGTCTAATGATTTTAAAAATGAGTTTCTATTTCCAACCAAAAGTCACCCATAAAGCATGCAATATATTTCAGTGAAGAAATATTACTGAAATCATCTATATTCAGTTCTATCTCATAAATGAACCATCAGTTCTGTTGTATTAGTTAGAAAGTTCATAGCACCTCTAGCATAAACAGGGACTAGTGAATATACAGGGTGGGGCAAAAGTAGGTCTACAGTTGTTCCTATGGAAAATAATGAAATAATTAATAAATAACAAGAAAAAATAAACTGTTTTGTATGCTCACAACTGTAGGCCTACTTTTGCCTCACTCTGTTTATTAGTATCAATTAAGCAGGGAAGAAAATTGTATCTGTTTTGTAGAAATGAAATATCTTCTAGAGAGACTAATGCTACCAGCCATTGGAGAGTGACCATTTTTAAAATATTAGGTAATTAACTCAAATAAAAGTTAAGTTGTAAAATGAGAGAAAAAATATAGCTGGTTAAGAATGCCCTTATTTTTGTCCTAAATTGATATAAAATAGATTTAATCTGATAGAAGTATTTTTGGCAAAAAAAAAGGCATATAAGCAGAGGGATTTATTTTTTTCTTAGTTTCTGCTTTTCATTTATATCTCCCCCCTTTCCTGGGAGACAAGGATGGTAAATATCTACATCTTAGATATGTTAAGCTGTAGACATAAGTGCTTCAGCATGGTATCTATTTATATAACTGACATCCCTAATTTGAAAAGCTTTGTAATATACCAGTAATAAATGCATTCATAACCACATCTCCTCTAATCACTACAGTCCCTGCACTGCTATTTGGCAATCATTAGCTGAAACTGCCATTCACCTATAATTTATGACTAGCACACAATTATGTGTTATCACTACTCCAAGTGATTACTACACTGCATCTTTTTCAAGTATGGTATGCAACACTCCATGATAAATTGTACTGCAGTGGATAGTTCTTTTCTTTCATTTACTCTATTATATTCTTTAAAACAATCTTGAAGAATTATACTGAAATGTGAGTACCTTCTTAAAATAAGAATATTGGGTCAACACTCTTTTGACACAAAGAGGAAAAACTGCATTTGGGGAAGGAAGCAAACTTCGTGTTAACAAGTGCATTGGAAAACATTTTGATAGAAATGAAATATGCAACTTTAAGGACAGTGTTTAAAATTTTTATAAAATGCACAATTGTATTGTGATTAAAGACTGAAAACTTTATTTAGTATTTTGACAGTAATAGTAACTATTTTAATATTAAATATCATGGAGTATGGCAAGGATTGTTGAACAAAAATTGATCATATAATTATCAATTTGAGTATGATACTTTGCAAGTCAAAATATTTTAAACATTTTTTGTTTTTGTAATAGTTTTCAGAGCTCACATTCATTATTTGGTCTGCATCAAGAACAGTCCTGATCTAAGTATTCCACAGATACAATGTCATACAATTCATACAACCACCCTGTGAATTAGGAAATGAGACTGTTGTGTAGTTCACCCTTTAGCACATCAAGGGTCCATGGTTTTATTTTTTTTCTTCCTAGGGATGCCACAACAAAACATTACAAATTGGGTTTCTTAAAAAACCAACAAATGGAAGTTCATTATTCTAGCAGAGTCCTGGAGGTTAGAAGTCCAAACTCTAATTACTGGCAGGACCAAGCTACCTCTGAAGTCTCTAAGAAAGAAGACTTTCTTGTCTCTTCTAGCTTTTAGTGGCCCCAAGCATTCCGGGGCTTCTGGTGGCATAACTTCAACCTCCGCTCCCTTCCAACAGGTGCTGCCCTATGTGCCTGTCTCTGTTCTCCCCTCCCCAGTAAGGACACCAGTTGTTAGATTTAGCAACGCCACTCCCCCATCTTCCCCATGCACAGCAATCCCAGGTGATGTTATCTGTAGATCCTTAACTAATTACATCTGCAAAGTCTCTATGTCCAAATAAGGTTACACTCTGAAGTTTGAGTGGAATTGAACTAGGTACTGGTGAGGGTGGGGGAGCTGAGGAAGAAACTATTCATCTCACTCTGGTGGTGGAACTGGAAGCTCCATTTAAACACAAATATACTCCAAAGTCTGTTTCTTTTAATGTATATGGTTGTGCCAGGGACTGTATTTGGTGCATATTTTTTAAAATTACGATGATAATACTCTGAGTAGATCTTGTATTCCTTTTACATGTAAGAATGTCAAGGCCATGTGTCACAGAGAAGCATCATTTAAATTCGGAGTGATAGTTCTAAAACACAGATTATGCCATTACCCTGTGTTAGTAATGTTAGCACAAAACCCACATTCTTTAAAAGTAATATTTAGAGCCCACCAGGATCTGGCCGCTGACTTCTTTTCCAGCTCGTGTTTACATCTCCCCTCCCAGTAGCCCATCCTGGCCTTCCAGATGTTCCCCATGTTGTTCCCTCCATCTCCATCTCTTTCTGCCACCCCTTTCCTTCTGCTTGCCCTTCTGGTCTCACTTTGCCACTTCTGATGGGCTGTCCCTTGTGACACTCTAAAGTAGGCTTGAAGTTCTGGTCCAGGCTCCCATAGCTGTATAAGCCACACATTTGCTACCCTGCTATGATTGCTTCTTTAGTGCTCTATGAGTTTTTTAGGGCAAGCTACACAACTGTATATTTTCAGCTGCATCTTGAATACTGACTGACACTTAAATGTATGTTGAAAGAATAAATGAATGCAATTTATGAGAAATTGAAGGCAGAATATCTTTATGCATGGGAGAAAGCAAAGGCAGAAAACTGGCCTAGCAAATTATGACTCAGTGTCTTCATCTTGTTCCAAAAAGGCTTATTCTGACTTTTTGGTGAACTGCTCCTCTAGAAGGAAACACATCTGGGCTTCCAGCAAGCAGATGACTATCAACAATGTCTGTAGTGTCATTAATCCTGCTCTTTCATCATAATTCTAGAACTTTCTAATCATCCTCTAGGAATTCAAACAGAATATTTATATGTGTTATTTCACTTGTCCCCACTTCAATGGTAAGTATTAAAATACACTGAGGAAGGAATAAAAGCAAGTGATGATTTTGCTAATAGGACAGTTATGACTGAAAAGGTGATTGTGTTAGTTGCTTGGTCTTGGCCCCGTCTGTGTCTTGGCATTCATTGTACGAAGCCTAACCTAAATGATATGTATCCTCCAAAGTTCACCGGCCACACAACGACAGAGGCAGTGAAATGCTATGTAATAGGATTTCACCTGAGGAATCTCAGTTATTAGAATGTGAAGGTGTATATATATGATCTATAGTATTAAATGTGTGACATCTGAGCTATGGTCAACTAGCATGGCTCTCATATAGAATTCATGCAAAATATTTTACCAGGAAGCCACTTTCCTCTAGGACAGAGTGCACTATTCTGCAATCTCATGATATATGCAGTTCAAAAGTGGTTTTCTATGAGAAAAACATTACCCCCCAAACATGGCCTCTGATCAATTTCTTTTTTTATCTTAGAAAAAAGATAGATTTATTAATTTTTTTGTATTTTAATTGTTCAAGTACCATTTTCTTTTACTCCCATCCCAGCCCACCCACCCATCCACCCCTCCCCACCTCCCTCAGATTTCCACTCCCCACTAGTTTTTTTCCATGTGTCCTTTATATTTGCTCCTGTAAACCCTTTTTCTCCTGAAATTCCCCTGAAATTCTTTCCCCTCTCCCCTCTGGTCACTGTCAGCCTGTTCTCTATTTCAGTGTCTTTGGTTATATTTTGCTTGTTTGTTTGTTTTGTTGTTTAGGTCAATTTTTTTCTTGCCAAAAAGAAAATAGTTTGCCATCATGTGAGGTGTCTCTAGATCTAGTATGCAACTTTATGCATAATGCAACATAGATGTTTCCAAAGAAAAAATAAAAGATAAGATTTATTGAAGAGGAACCTACTTTTCTTAAAAAACAAACAGACAAACTGTTAGAATATTCAGTCTTTGTTTACCAGTTTACTTTTGTAAAAATTTTTCTATGCAAAATTTGGTAAATCCTATCTTCCTAATAGCATTGTTAAGCTCAGTAGAGATTAACAATGATCAAAAATGATAATTTATGAACTGAATGTCAGTTGCCTAAGATGTTTGTCTATTCTCTTTACAAAAGCATAATTTATCCCCAGTGTCTAAAACAGTGTTTAAATTAGGAACATAATAAATATTTAAGTGTGTCCAACCTTTTGACATCTGTGGGCCACACTGGAAGCAGAAGAGCTGTCTTGGGCCACACATTAAATACTATTCCACACACTATGGAATACACAAACACTATTGAAAACTGATGAGCAAAAAAGGAAGTTTTTAAGTGAATTTACAATTTTGTGTTGGGCTGCATTCATAACCATCCTGGGCTTCATGTGGCCCCCGGGCTGCAGGTTGGACACCCCTGAAACACACATAGTTAGAAGAAATGCATTATGGCTTTTACTCATTCACTTACCACACAAATCTGATACCTCAAAATCCTTTCATTCTTAATTTTCATATCAAATTCAGAATCGATGGTTTATCATTATGTATATCATTGGGGCAGTGTGTCTCAAACTGATTGAGGAGCGAGGCTCTTCAGGAGTTTTTCCTGCAGTGAAGGATCAAACGGAATATTTAAGCTATACTTCCATGATTCCTCTTTCCAATTCAACTTGTACATTTTCTCATAATTAAACAAATTTAATTTTTAAATGGAAAGTTCATATTGTTTCAGAATTTCAGAGAGAACAGAAAGTTGGAGTAATTTGATAGCAGGCTGAGGAGAGAGTGTGATATCCTTTAAAGCATATTTGTTTAAAACATGACAATCCAAGAAATTTGCTTGGCTTCCTGGTTGCTGTTTTCAGTAATTACAGCAAGGTGTAGTCTGGCTGTCTGTCAGGTCTTCTTTGTGACTAATCCCCATACATTACAACGTGGTTTCCTACTTCAGCACATGAAACCATGAGCAAAAAAACAAAGTTACTATGGAATATGAAGAATGTAGCATATAAGCATTGGACATAAGCCTATGTAACTATTTCTTCACTCATACATTTAAGAAAATGTAATATATACTATGCCATCAAATATTTGTTTAATCCACATTATAAGCAAATATAGTACCTATGGATTATTTTGAAGTAAAATGTGAAAATGGAGAAGAAATAATGGCTAGTACTATCCCCTGGATATTTTATTTTATTTTATTTTATTTTATTTTATTTTATTTTATTTTATATTTTTGTCTCTTTTAAAATTTCCCAACCCAGATTTGTTGATTAGATGGAAATACTCTTTATTTATTATATGTATATTTATGATGGCAGATTAATTTGTATTAAAATAAAACTATATTTAAAAATCATAATAATGTATAATATCCAGCTATTCAACTTGTTCACGTTGTTAAAAGATTTCCAAGTAAGATAAGATCATATTTATTTAAAATTCAAGCTTACAATTTCAGCTCTACAAAGGCCTATGGTGATATATAATTTAAATGCACCATTGTCTGGGAGTACCACAGAAGAAAAATTATTAGTTCCTTTGGATTGAATTGCTCTATTTTCTTTTCCTGCCTGCTTACTGTGAGTATAATACGCAGCATGGACTTTCCTCACTGTCTTAATCCATTTATTACAGAGTTGTGGCATTTATTTGAATTTTGCAAGTATAATATCAGTTCTCCATTCATTAGTTTTTCATAAGTGCATCTTGGTGTAATAATCCTCTGCTCCCTGCTCTCATGTTTTTGTCAGAACCTATTACATCAGTGAAGAAATCTGTTTTTTTCCTAGCCTTAAACATATTAAGAGCTCATTTAGGTTTTCTAGAACTGAAACAAATGCAGCTAATTATTCCTTGACCTGCATTAACAGTCCAGCTGGTGGGACCCAGATTTAGCCTACTGAGTATAAAATCATAGTAAAATTGACTTACACCCTTCTTCCAACTTGTGAGCATGTGAAATATTATGAAGCATTCGAAAAGCTGCTTATTTTCTTGTCCTTTAGGTATGATCAACCACTTTTCTACGGTCTCAAACCATATGTTGCTTTTTTAACTCCTTTCAGATCTGTTCCTTGGCCACAGAGCAGAAAATCAGAGAGGAGACGTTCCCATCTGCATTGGCTGTAATCACCTGCAGGAATTTTTGACTTGCCTGCCTATATGGCTGAGGCATGGTTGATTATCAGCCTACTACAAATGACCCTTTTTTTATTTTACTGAAAACTCAGTATGTGAGATATTGTATGCACTTTAACTCTTTCAAAAGCCATTTTTATTCCTTTTTGTGAGTTAGTAACAATTAGAAGCTTATCATTCGCCATTTTCAAGAACACTTGGAAAACCAAGTATAAGACCTATTTTGAAACCTGCTTTTGAGAAATTTTGCAGAGGATGACCATCAGCCATCTTTCCCAATGGGTATAGAAAAGAATATAGCTGAAATATATATGGGTCACACAAGCAGCTGTCTACAAAGTTTGGCTGAAGGAACATTAGGGCTTAATCCACTTTTTTGCATGGTATGTGAAATGTTAATACTTAGGACATTTTTGATCCATGCACATATTCACAGAAAATTGTTGCTTTGTACAAAAGACATGTTAATTAGTTAATATTAAAGCCTTAACGTGAATAAGTTTGTCAGATTAACTAGGTGTCATTTGAAGAGTTAGTTGTACTATAATGAAATGAGAGATAATCTACATTTAATGAACTGCTGAGAATAATGAGGAGTAGTTATTTTTCAACTAAAAAACACAGTTATACTTTTAAATTTTAAGTCTGTGACATCGTTGCTAATAGCAAATGTTAGATGAGTGAATGAGAGGAATTATTGAACTTTTTGTGGCATAGCTATTAGCATTCAACATCAGTATTTTGCACATGGTTATTAAATCAATGAATGAATTAACAGATGCAATAATGTAATTGTTTCTAGATTGGCCACTTTTATGACATGACATACTATACAAACCCAGAAAAAATTGATACATTTATAACCTCTTAATCTCTAAATGTGCAAAATGAAAATTAGGGTTTTTGTCCTTTTTCTTTTCATTACCAGAATTAAGTGAAGCTGAGGTCTAAAAGGGAGAGAAAGATTAACTTCCCGAAATATTTTCCAGGTGATCTAGATCTGAGTTCAATATTCATTTCCTAATGTAACTTTCTAAATTCTAACTTATTATATTGGGTTATATTAGAAAGGTTATTTTCTTAATCAAAAATGAACCATTGCATTCTTACATAAGAAATGATATGTAAAATTCCAAAATACAAGACAGAATAAGTAGGTGGACAATGTAGGTTTCCTTTAGCACTTTTTCATGAATAAATAAAGCATATCACCTTGATCCTCCCCAAAGTTTCATTCATATCAGAAATCCTAGGTCTAAGGATGTATAATTGGTCGGGAAGAGCTTAAGGGAAATCAGACACTCCTTTAGATGTTAAGAAAGAGACTCCAAAGCACTTTCCTAAAAGATTTTTTCCAGACCACAATGTCTCTCGGAAAAACAAATGTTGAGGGTTGGCGGTTAAATTAGTTTTGGAAACCCTGAAATACTTTATCCCCTATGGAAGATTTAGAATACAAGTTGACAGGGCAATTACACTACACAAAGCCAGCAATATCATCCACATCATAGATTATGAAGAACTGCCTGAGTGTCCATAAGTGGCAGTAACTTCATCTAAACCCAAGGTAATGTTCACAATGCACTCAACTGCAGGCATAGAAAAGCCTCACTTAAGTTGATTAAATCATGAGGCATGCATTGTCTTGCTTGAAATGGGAAACACGTGATTCTAGGTTTGTTTGGTGGATCAGTGATATCATACCTATGCTTTGGTTCAGAACTTTTATAATTCCCCTTGCCTTAGTCTTATGTTTAGAAAATAGCCACCACTGCTTCCAACATCAAGGCTCAGGTCTTCATATAACAAAATTAAAAAGCACTAAATTAGTGGTTACACAGTGATCACAGTGACACAATGGACAGAACATGGACAAATTATTTTATGTATATCTCCTTGATTATTTTATCAGAGAAAGAAAATATTTCCCAGAACCCCTCCACTGAGTCTGATGGTCTCATTGGCCAGAATTTGAATAGAGGCCCACTGGTAAACCAGTAACTAGAAAAGAGGGTGCAATTACCATGTTTGATTTAGACCAATTGTTTGTAACCATCCAAGACTGTTGGATAGACAGTAGTCCCTTATAATGTCCACTGTACTGGGTATTTTCTCAAGCTGAAGGAATAGTTCTTTCACAAATTCCCAATCATTAAACATGCTTTGGAGAATATCTTATTTTGTTTTTATGTGATTATATGTAAATGCAATGGGTAAATATTTTATCTAACATTTACAAATATAAAAGTATTTGGTAATGCAGTTAGCTATTACTACACAATAATACCACCCCAAATAGTAACAAAAAATAGCAACCATTTTAATTTGCCAACAGATTCTGAGAATCATGAATTCAGTTGGGGTAGTGGGGTTGGCTTATGTCTGCTCAAAAATGTCTGTGTCCTTAGCTGGGAAGAACTGAATAGCTAGAAATGACCCCCGTGGCTGGAGGCTAGAAGTATCTGGAGGCCTCTTCATCCATATCTCTGGCATCTCTGTTGGCAGTAATCAAGAGGTAGTGCATCCAGGACTCATGTCTACGTCATCTATACATGGCTTTTTCCTGGAAAATGGGGAAAAAACAAAACATCCTGAGCAGAACAATCTGAGAAGTAAGAATTATAAAAGAAGAGAGTAGAAACAATATGGCTTTCTTTGATGTATCCTCAGATTTCTTGATTCATCGTTTCCACCACATTCTATTGATTAGAGTTACAGTAATCACTAAGTCTACACAAAATTTCAGAGAAGGGGAATTAGACTCCAAAAGTTTATCAGGGATTGGCAAGGCCTTCATTCAAAACAATAAGTGAGGTGCAAGATATGGTTTCCATGTTAGGACAATGCAATCTGCTGCAAGTTGTTTGAGGAAAGTGTAGAGAAATTAGGTGGAATTGGTAAAGGCCTTATGATTGATCTTATTTTAAACTTTGCAGGTACAAACTTTGTGCAATTTGAACTTTCAAGTCAAGGTATAATTTGAGTGGAGAAGAAGGGAAGCCACCCCTCATCATGTTGACATTTAATGAATAGGACTGTCGAATGGAGCAGGATGAAATGTACAACCGTAATTCCTGAACAATGTGACTACATAAATCACCAGAGATATATATGGAATCTTATTTCATGGATCTAAGTTTCTGCTTAACTGCATCACAAATTCTGGTGACAAATTTCCACAAGTAATGTTTGTGTAAAAAACATAGTATGGTTAAAAAAAGAGGAAGTGATTACTAAATATGATTAATCAGTAGTATTATCTTTGGGAGCTTTTAAGAAAAATATCTTAGATTTTCAAAATCACAGATTCAACTAACCAAGAGAGAAAATATTTGGGAAAAAATGTTATACTGACAAGTACTATGTCATTAGGCCAATAATGGTGGTGTCTGTACTGAACATGTACAGACATTTTTCTTGCCATTATTCTCTAAACAATATAGTATAGCAGCTATTTACATAACATTTGCATTGTATTAGGTATTACCAGTAAGGTATAGGTTATTTAAAGTGTATGGGAGGATGTATGTGGGTTATATGCAAATGTTAGGTCATTTTATGTAAAGGACTTGAGCATCCGTGGATATTGCAATCCACAAAGGTCCTGGAAGCAATCACCCAGGAATGCCAGGGGGTGACTTGTATAAATCTTCAGACCCAGATGCAGAAAGTCTAATTATTTTTGTGGGCAGTGCAGTCTCTCTCTCTCTCCCTCTCTCCCTCTTCCCATCCCTATATATACATTTATAATATGTATTTAAAATGTATAAATATATTTTATAAAATATATAATATATAATATATAAAATGTATCTTATATATTATTTTATAATAAACACATATTATATTTTATATATTATAATATCATGTTATAAAATAT
This sequence comes from Trachops cirrhosus, assembly GCA_028533065.1. Classification (NCBI taxonomy): domain Eukaryota; kingdom Metazoa; phylum Chordata; class Mammalia; order Chiroptera; family Phyllostomidae; genus Trachops; species Trachops cirrhosus. The sequence goes on along the minus strand of CM052542.1, from coordinate 48,000,847 downwards.
ATAATAAAATATTTTGTTTATTTTAAATATACACTATATGTTTATTATATATTTTATGAAATATATAAAACATATTTTATGAAATGTATTTTATAATTTTAAAAATATATTTCATAAAATATATAAAATACCCAGCAAAACAAGGATGGCAGAAGTATTAACTAACATGATGTTTGAGAAGACAACTTGGCAAAAATAAAGATTCATGTACCCTTGATGCAGCCATTTCACTTCTGTAAGTTTGTGCTTTAGCTATAATTACATTGTTAATGTTAAAAGTCTATTTATTGTAGCATTAGCTTAGCAAAATATCTATTGGGAGATACCTAACAAAACTTCACCTAAAAAACCTGAAAGTTAACAGTGCTGTGCATTTTCTCTGTAAAGCAGAATGACTACTCATGACCTCTCAAAGCTCATAGGCTGCTTTCTCCTTCGTACACCCCTCCCTCTGATAAATGAATCTTCTAGGGTCTCTCCTGGAAATCGTTCATGGATAAATCTTCAAGCACTTAGAAGGAGAATGCATCTGCATGTAGGCATTGTACAAAGATATTTTAGATAAACTGTAAAGGTAAGCAAGGTATTTATACTATATTACATACAGGATGAACTTGTTTATGTTAAAATTTTTAAACAGATATAGGCATAGAAACATATTCTCATTTATATGATTTCCATGCAATAAATAATTAACAATTTCTTGGGGGAGTGATACTGAAAGTTTTAGAATAAGAAGTGGCTATTTCAATAAGATTTAAAAAAACCATGGGCATTCTTTGTTTCTAAAGTGAATTTCTAGTATATTTTTATTTAAAGTGCTACAAAGTTGATTCTGATGTCCATCTGGAGTTAAGAACAGCTGACATTAATGTCACCCACCTTTTAGATGAGAGCAAGGAGAAAAAAATGTATACTTACAGAAAAATACTTGGAAATTTAGAAGAAATAGAGTAAAAGTCCAAGATTTTTTAACAGTGTATCCTTTGAGGAAAATCAGTAGGAGACATTTTTGTTCTTCTAGATCAGCATTTGTAAATGTAATAATGAAATATGCTTTAACATGCTGTTCTAAGAGACAGGTGCATCTTAATTTCTAAAAAGGATATTTAAGTATATATTGTGGCATAGAGGCAATAGGACAGATTTTCATTATAAAGTGATACCATTATACCAATGATTGCAGGCTAATTCACCACTTACACAATTTAACCACTGACCGTGCTAGTTCAAGAGGGTTTAATTTCCTTTGTGCACATTTATTCCTGCTCATTTTACTTGAGAGCAAGTAAAATGGTAGTTTAATAAGGAAAGAAATCATTTTTAAAGAGAGAAAATATAAAAGCAAATGCTGTAGATTGTTGTCAACAATAATTATATACTTCCCTTTATTATCATTTCTGACATATCTGTGTAAAACCAAAAAAAATCATGTGTTCTGAATTGTTTCAAATATTTTTTAAATGATGTTCACAAATGCATTGACCTTTGGTGTTGACAAGAGCATATTTAACTGTTGTCTTCAGAAATAGGTTATAATAACATATTCCTTTCCTGTTGTCTTATCTGACATTTTTGGCATTCATTACTTTTTAAGAATGCATTAAATTTTTTCATGGAAGCCTTGCTTTATACTTGCCAACAGCTGAGTTTATCTGTCAGTTTTCTCCATTCCTCAGAATTTCTTTATTTTTCCCAATGTCTTATTTGTTTGTTTATTTATTTATGTATGTATTTACTTATTTATTTTCATTCAAGTACAGTTGTGTCCATTTTCCCCCACTAATCCTCCCCCATCCCACCCCTCCCTACCTCCCACCCTCAACCCTTCCCCCCTTTGGCTTCATCCATTGATCCTTTTTACATATTCCTTGATGACCCTTCCCCTGTTTTCAAACCCTCATTATCCCTCTCCCCTCTGGTTACTGTCAGTTTGTTCCTTATTTCAATGTCTCTGGTTGTATTTTGCTTGCTTGTTTGTTTTGTTGATTAGTTTCCACTTATAGGTGAGATTTGAATTTCTTATAAAATTAATATACTAAAATAACCTATGTAGATATTATCCCCCAGTTTAAGATTATTTTATTGATTATTTTAAATTAACTGATTCAGAGTTCTTTTACAAGTTCAAATAATTGCAGTGCAGAGAAGTTATATGACTTTCGCAACTCACAGAACTATTAAGTGGAAAAAATGGCATTCTAACCTAGGTCTGTCTGACTTCAAATCCCTGCTGTTATCCACATTATACTTATAAAGATAATACAGAAGTCAACTCATTTGGTCATACAACATCTCTAAAGCTTGCTGTTACTATTCAAACTTTGCAGAAGTTTAAAATGAAGAACTGAGAAATGAAATAAGTGCCAAAGATAACAAAAATTAAGTGACACACCTGGAGCTTGAATCCTGGCCTTTTGATTCCCATGACTCTTTCCATTGTGACTCATGTGGCTTAATGATTTTACACCCATTATATCACCTAATTGAATCCTCGCCATCACCTGTGTGGTCAGAACATTTTTTTATCTTGATTTTACAGCTCAGAAACCTGAAGTTCTGGCAGGTTAAGTGACTAGAAAAAGCAAGTGGCAGTCCCAGAGGCTGGACCTCACATGCACTGAACCCAAAGTCATTTCACAAGAATGCCCCTTATTTCAGCCTAATCCTTTTGACCTATTATACAGTGAAAAAAAAAACAGTGTTATCTATAAATATAGAATTTTCCTTTGAAGCTTTGCTTTCAATGAGGGACAAATAATATTCAATAGAATATGTATCACACTTGGTTCCAGCATTCTACTTCAAGAGATAGGAAGAGGAAATGCTGGACTTGGTATCAGACACAAATTTTGGGGATGAAAGTAATAAATAATGAGAACTTACTGGATTTGAACATACCCTTCTGATCACCCATAACTAAAGTTCAGCTCAAATTTGTGGACTTCATAAGAGTTTAGTTCCTTTGGGATGCTATAACAAAAATCACATAGACTGAGTTGCTAATAAAGAAAACCCAGAAATTTCTCACAATGCTGGAGGTTGGAAAATCCCAGATCAAGGCATTGGAGTATTTGGTGTCTGATGAGTGTCTGCTTCCTAGTTCACAGATCAATATCTTTTTGCTGTGTCCTCACGTGATGGAAGGAGTAAGTTCTCTAGGGGCTCTATTATAAGGGAAATCAATAACCACATCTTCCAAAGCCATCACCCCCCAATACCGTCACATTGGGAATTAGGTTTTAACAATATAAATTTTGAGAAGGGTGTCTATTGCAATAAGTGAATGATGCTTCTCATGAGCCTAAAATATTGCCATGAAATTGCATAGGCAAAATAAAAATATGATAAAACCCTACCTTGTGTGTATTTGAGAAAAGTCTGATATTTGGGTAATGTTATAATTTGTTTGTGAAAGATTTGGGAGTCATCAAATTATACAAACCATGAAGTTAATATACCAAATGATACCTAAAAAATAAGCATAATTTTATTTTTGTTTCTGGCATTTAAGGAATTTTGTCTCCATGGGAACATTTTTTCATTTCTATAAAACAGTTTATTTTAATAAAAGGTAATTTTATAAGAGTTGTTTCCAGAATGAGTTGAATTTACTACTATGACTGAGGCAATAAAACTCACCAAAATTAGATTTTTGCTTATTTATAAGTCTGGGAAAAGAGACCTTAATGATAGAACAAATGTTTAGCCCTGTGGATTAATTCTGAGCCTCCTAATGAGTCACTAATGTTCATGGGAATGCTGGACAGAGTTTAGGCAGATACAAGAAATGGAAGCCTAGTAACAGTAAAATAATTAATTTGAGAATATGCTCTGGCCATTAAAAATTCAACTTTAATGGGAAATGGAAGAAACTTACATTCATATTCATATTTTATGCTATGATGATCTTTTAGACAAGTATAAAACCCTTGTACAATTACATCTAGTTTATTTTTTATCAGATTTAAATTTGTATGGCAATGAGCATTTCTTTTAAAGGACAAACTTTATGAACAAATGCCATCTTGTACCTTTGAACATGGAATATAAAACAAATTACAAAGAAACTAGTAACATTACTTTTAATGGGACAATTTGAAGAATATTGTCCCATTGTTATTCAACAACAAGGCTCAAAAGAAATTTCATAGGGCAAACACAATGTCTTCTACATAGGAGATGGTCAGGAAATGCCACCGAGTTAATTTGAAAAAGGTGTTTGAGGGTTTTTTCAACATTGATATAAACATAAAGAAAACACTATAGAGTATGTTTAAAAAATGTTTTAAAGTTCATTGTGTTAATCTGAAATCATACCATCCATGAAGGCCTCTGTCATCTTTTGACACCTTTCAGAGTGAATACACACTTGCCTTTGTCCCTACCTATGAACATTGTTTATTTGAGATTTGAGGAATAGAGGAATGTCTATATAAGTTAACATTGTTATCATTTTTATGATGTGCAATTTTTAGAAGAGCTGCTATAGAAAATATGTTATATAATCTGGGCTAAAATTTCATCTGTTGATGATGCTCTGTCTGGGGTTCTTATTTATCAAAATTATCTAGATGATATTGGGAAAAATGTTTTCATATATGTAAAGGTTTTCAATTCACAGAGTATCAGTCAAAAATAATAAGTATTAGATGACTTAAAGGAATTTTGTCACAAAGATAATTAAAATCAAAGTAGATGTGAAGAAATAATTATGAGATTTAAAAGTACTGGATTAACCTGAAAAATAAATTTTTGACAATTAGTTATTAGGAAATGCAACTCCGGGCAGGATGGAGGCATAGGTAGAACTGTTTAGCTTCCTTGAACAACCAAAAGAAGGATAACAACCAATTTAAAAATAAAAAACAACCAGAAGTGCCAGAAAATTAAACTGCATGGAAGTCCAATAACCAAGGAGTTAAAGAAACATTCTTCCAGACCAGTAGGAGGGGCAGCAGGGCAGAGAGGATGGGTGGCAAGGCCATGGACTGCAGGTGAGGCAGGGACTTACTGACTGGGCAATCCCACATTCACACACAAATAAACTGGGAGGAACAACTGGGGAGCAAGACAAATTGCAAAACCCAGGGTTTCAGTGGCTGTAAAAAACTGGGGGTTAAGGGGGTGGGAGAAACTCCCAGTATCACAAGAGAGTCTGTTGGAGAGGCTCACAGGGTCCTAGAATGTATCCAAACCCACCCACCCACAAATCATCATCTGAAAGGGCACAATCCACTTGTGGGAAACAAGGGAAGTGACAGAAAGTGGGATGAGAGCCTAGCAAGCAAGATTGTTCCCTCTCTGACCCCTCCCCCACAGACAGCAGCAGTGCAGCAAAGAGGGTTGCCCTGCCCTGGAAAAAACTAAGGCTCCACTCCTTATTACATAACAGGTGCACCAAGACAAAGAAATATGACCCAAATGAAAGAACAGATCAAAGCTCCAGAAAAAGAACTAAGGGACAAGGACATACACAACCTATCAGCTGAAGAGTTTAAAACACTGGTAATCAGGATGCTCACAGACATTACTGAGCTCATTTGCAAAATGAAGGAAGAAATGAAGGAAAAAATAACAGAAAATATTGTTTAACAAGGTGGATAGTGGTACCACTTTGAAAAATAGTGAAAATAGGAAGAAATATAGAAAATGAAATAACGATTAGTTCAATTTAAAATAAATTCAATATGAGATGTGGATGCTTGACTCCAAAGTTCTGGAATTTAATGTAGAGATCTTGGCTACATATACAGATTTGTGAACCATCATGTTAAAAAAGCAATAACAAAAGAGTGAAAGTAAGTTAGGTAACCAGGGGGGAGAGATCAGTTTCTTGTTTTTGCATTGATATAATAAATGAGATTGTAATAATGTAAAAAATGCTAAGATAATATTAATAAAGAATTAATACAAGTAACCTGTCTTTTGAAAAATATTCTGAAATTTATTTTTCAAGTAAAATTTGTATTAAAAGATTAATTAGATCTTGTATCTAATTTATCAAAATTATCTGATGGTACTGAAAGAAGAAAAATATGTCCTAAATTGGTTTGGTGCTCCTGAAATTTTTGAGACTAATACTCTACTCATCAAAAATTTAAAATAATGGCCCTGGCTGGTGTGGCTCAGTGGACTGAGTATTGGTCTGTGAACCAAAAGGTCAGTGTTTCAGTTCCCAGTGAGGGCATATGGCTGGGTTATGGGCCAGGTCCTCAGTAGAGGGTGCATGAGTGGCAACCACACATTGATGTTTCTCTCCCTTTCTTTCTCCCTCCCCTCCTCTATCTCCAAAATAAATAAATAAACAAACAAAAATTTAAAATAATTTTTAAAGTAATGAATTGTTATTGTGTTATATTAATATAGTATATTAAGTTGGTCTTGGCAGTAGTTATGATTCCCTGGACTATGAGGAAATCTTCTCTTAGTTTATCTCCTTTATTTCAGTGTTTTTATTTCTATACCCTTGTGAAGAGACAAAGAATTCAATGACTAGTTAAAATTAAGCTTAAATATGCAAATGTCTGGTTGATATACTAATGTCTATATGTGTGTGTATATGTATATGTATATCTATATATATAATGAAATCTGTTTTCTCCTACTTTAAGGACAGGATTAGAAAATTGGAAGGTGTGGATGCTAAGCAACAGGTTGTCCTGAAGGGGAAAATGCAATAGAAAGAGAAGGCTAGAGACATTAAATTTCATCCACAGTTTATCGTCATGAAAATGCTATAGTTATACTCAGGACATATGGGCAAATAGAAAAACTTTTAAAAAGTCCCCCATGACTTACACTAATTGCACACATTTTAGTGAAAACTCTTTCATGTGGCATGATAAAAAAAGAGAATTTCAAAGAGGAAATTTGTAATGAATATTAAAGGATGAAAGAGGTTCTGACATGTGGTAGATGACATTTCAGACAAATTTATTATTAATGGCTCAGTGCAATAAAATTATTTGTGGAAAAGAAAAGGAACTATGTTGCCTATAACACAATGGTTATATTGGAAGGTGGTAGGAGAATGGCTGAAAAGTAAATAGAGGTTATATTATAAAATATCTTTGATTCCAGGATAATGCCTTTGGTCTTGATTCTGTGGGCAATGAAGAATTATTTGATGGTGTCAAAATTGCATAGTAGAACTTAAGACAATAATAGTGAATCAAATGGAAGTAAGGTGGGAAGGTTATTCTGTTATGTTCATTGAGTTTCTTCTTGTACTTAGTAGTGTCAATTATAACGTTTTTACACTTACTGATTTGTCAACAATAGTTTTTTGTTTATATGGACATTTAGTCTATGTTAAACAATTTCACAGTACCAATGAGATGGATAGATATGTTGAATTACTTCCAAAACTCAATTGAAAAATTCATGTGATTATAATTTAAGGGTGATTAGTGAGAAACATTTTGATCTCATAAAAAGACAGTATTTCATGGAAGAACTTAATTACTACATGCTTTATTCCTCTCAACTGCATAAACATAAGCATTCTCTTGATATAAATCTTCAAAAATGTTATATTTATAGCTTATGATCATTATATTGATTTGTATTTATCTAAAAATATCAGTTATATTCCTATTTGGTTTGATTCATTTTTATAAAGAGTAGACTAATTCTTTGTCTAGAATTGATTTGATGAAACTTTGATGCTTATAAACCTGGATTATAGAGCTTCAGATTACCCAAGTAGAGAAAATAACTGATGATATCATGCTTAGCCTTGAATTTAATCCTAGTACCCTAGCTATTGGCATTTAGTCTTCTGCTCTGTAGACTAAGTTTCTAAATGAGCAGAAGGAACAGAATGAAACTGGCTGAAGTATGTCATTTTTCCCACTCTGTGAAACACTAATTCTGCAAGATTAATTTTGAACAGGGTGCTAAGAAACAAACCACTTTGGGAATACCTATGTAGTCTCTCTTTTGGAGAGTCCTCATGGACATTAATATACTAAATGTTCTGAGAATTCCTGTGATAAGGAAATCTATTTTAATTCATTTATATGCACACAGAATAACAGCTGGAAGAGATGCCTGTTAACATCTCAAGAAGGTAGTTCCATGGAACCCACTTGGAGTTTCACGGTACCCAAGTGAGATCAGTGTTCTCACTTGGTCTCACTTCACAGATAAAGCACAGAGACTAATTTTGGAATAACAGACTGTTGGTAGACAGCAAGACCTAGAGTCTGAGTCTTCAGATCCTGTTTTGATCCCTTTATGCTAAGCTGTGTTACCAAAAACCCACATACCCTGCAGTTAGAATTTAGACCAAGTGTATTTACATGACCGTTAAAATTCACAGAAAGTAAAATAAGAATATTCCTTGCTAGTATAACTAGCATGCATTATCAGAAAATTTCACAAACATTGTATAGCTTTTAACATATCAGTGTTAAAAACATTGATTTTCATTTGTCATTTTGACTTTAATAAGTGTTTTATTAACTGAGCCTTAGGGTTTTTTTTTATTTCTCATTACCTTGATCATATATTGAAAGAATTCTCCCTCCTCCACTATTCCTGCAGAATAAGCAATAAATATATTTAAAAGAGAAAATTTAAAGTTGAGAATTTAGCTTTTTAAGAATATGCTATTTCATCATTATCTCTTTTTGTTATGTGTTTTTAATCCCTTTTAATAAACATAGATATGTTTGAATTTATGTTAATAATCATGCTGAAAGATGATTTAATTAATACCTTATTCAAGCAATAATCGTGAGCAATTGGTAGATGTCAGACACTGTGCTAGGCTCTGAATCTCTGAGCAGCAAGAAAATGCTTGAACTGAAGGAGTTGGTAATCAAGTTCACATATTGAAGCTGTGTTTAGTGTTAAAATAAATCAGAGCAAATACATATATTTGTTGGAGTATCCTTTGGTTGCCCAAACTACTCAATATTTGCTCTGCCTTCTTAAAATATTTACTTATATCTTGAGATATACATGGTTTACAAGTAAAATCAAATGAAAAGAAATTGAATTTGTCCATTTTAATGCTGCCTTCAGCACATCTTCATCTTTAAAACAGAGTAAATGTTCTGTATAGACAACGTGTGAACATTTGCCTCCACACAGAAGTGTGATTTGTTGATAAGCCCGTTCTTTCCTTGGTAACAGCATAGTGAACTGAACCTGGCTGAACTGTGGAAATTAAATTGCAAGGACTCAACCACAAAAGCACAAAAGAGACTGACATCAAAGATGTGTATCATGAGCTGGGCCAACTGAGGTTTGGAGATTTTAGCTAACCTTACACCAATACTTTTTAATGCCAAACCCTTTTGGAAAAAAGTGAATACAAAAATACAAACAACAAAACTAATAAAATGTCTTCATTTAATACTAATGCAGAAGACCGATCTAGAGCAAATCACATATGACTGATACTGGTACCTTGGGAAGAAGGAGCTGGATTCTGTTCCTGCTCCTGAGAGTACCAAAGTAACGGTTAATAAGGCAGAAAAATGTAAGAGAAGAGAAAGCATTCTACTCTTTCTTCCATTTTTCTGTGAGGGGGCCTGCCTGACATTTGCTGCCCAAGTCTCCTGTCAGGGAGTTGGCAATCTGTCCTTTCAGAGGATACCAGAGCCCAGAGTTCACTGCCCTTTATGTCTGTAGGCCAGGAAAAGAACAATATTAATATTCAAGAATTTAGCTGCTACCACATAAGAACATTACTTTCTGCACAATGTTATTTGTCTTTCCATTCTATTATTGTTTTATTGGGCCCACGCAAGATCTGACAAAGGCCTACCAAAAAATATCATTTCCTGGACTCATTCAGATAGTGCTTAGTGGCACGCTCAGACAAAGAGGGTTGCCCACTGGCATGTGGGTAAGTTGAACTGTGCCTGTGAAAATCATAGTTTTATAAGCTTGGAAAATATGGTACAATGGGTCAGGTATTTGGATTCAGTAGGCCTTGAGTTCAAGTATCTAGTTTGTAGTTTTGTAGTATTAATATCCTTGAGATTTTCTATATTTTTATGTAAAACATAGGAACAGCAAAAGCTTTATAAAGACTGTTATTCACCATTGAGTCAACTCTGACTCCTGGGTTCCCTATGAATGAGTGATGTCCACATGTCCTGTCTTCAACAGCTCTCTCTACTCTGCTCCTGTCTACTCATACCCAGGCCTTCTTTTTTGGAGTCTAACCATCTCATACTTGGTTTTTCCTCTTTTTCTGCTGCCTGCATTTTCCCCAGCACGACTGTCATTTCCAGAGAACCCTACTGTCTTATGATATGCCACAAGTAGCACAGCTTCACTTTTGTCATTTTGTCTCCAGTGATGCTTCTGTCTTCATTTGTTCTGGCACTCCCTTGTTCATCTTCTGCCAGTCCAGGGTATTTGTAGAACTCTCTTCCAATACAATATTTCAAATGAATCATGTTGCTCCTTTTCAGCCCTCCTCACTTTCCACTGTTAGCCTCTACTTATAGTCATTGGAAGTATGAGGGTGTGGACGATCTTTGCCTTGGTCTCTGATGACACATCTCTGCACTTAGTTTTCTTTCCTAATGTCTCCATTGCTGCCCTTCCAAATCTCAGCCTTTATAAAGTACTTTTGTGTAGTTGGTTAGTGTTTAGTATATTACTAATGATGAAATAATGGTAATCATTATATGATCATTTACTGTGTGTGGTTGACAGCTACAAGACTGCAGTACTTTTTATTAGGATTGATTTTATGTTTGGACTTTGTATTTTCTGCAATGTGCTTATATGGATTTTTGTTTTTAATATCTTTATTCCTCCAATTACCTTTTTGGAACACAGAAAAGTGTGGATCATTGAAAGTGATGATGATTTTTCCAACACTTCCCTCATTCTCAATTTAATGTTCATTAATTCTAGGTTCATTATCTGTGTGAATTATCCTGGTAATTACTTAGGTCAGCAAGATTTTTTGTTTTTTCATTTTATTTAGGCTTATATCCAGCCAACTTTAAAATACATCTTTCAGTTTCTCAAAGCCCAAATTTGTGAACTGTAGTGCATAATCTCTCAGATAACTTGGATTCACCATAATCATTATGCAGTAAATCAATTTATGTGAAAACCCTTTTCCTTAAAGAAATTTCACCCTTCCTTGGCTTGACAAAAAATACTCAGGATAGTTGGCTGTTAAATAACCATTTTTGATATCAACAAGAAACAGAGACATACAGTATCAAGTAATAAAAATACTCCTCCACACACACTAATTGAAAATGTAATGATGAGAAAAAAATGAACAATTGAAGCACTATGCTTTCCTAAGGCCCTAAATGAGTAATAAATGGCATCAGGTGCTGTCCTGCATCATACATTTAAAATTATCCAAATAAGTTAAATGAGGTGAAAATAGAATATTCAATAATTATATTATTTTGAGGATAGAAATATTGGCTAAACTCTAAAAAACCTTGTACAAAAATATTAGTTGGCTGAAGACAGAATTTGAATAAAATGTTTAAAATAGTATTGTTGGTAGTGAAATGATGCTTTCCAACTCAAAAAGGCCAAAATGCGGGTTTGTGTTTTAGAATTTCAAAGGCTACAGGTTAGTGCACAAGATCATCTAATTGGTCATTTTTTTCTCTAATTAAAGCTCACTGTATATAAGTAGTAACCTAAAGGAAGAACACTTAGTGACATTAAAATGCAATGAGGTTGAAAGGGAGGAAGCTTGAGAGTACTATGAAAAGTTTCAATTTTACATGAGTCTAATTCTTATAAAAGAACTAGAGATTATAGTTTCTTTAGTTTTCTGTTGATTCTCCACTCCACTAAAACCTCTGAAAATGCTTACATCCTTATACCATCAGTCTACTGAAACTGCTCTCAATAATGTCTCTGAGAAATAACTGTCATTTAATGACCTGTTTTCAGTCCTTCTTTGACTTCTCTATAGTATTAGACACTTAAGGACACCAATTCTTGTTAAAATTGTTCTTGGTTTTCATTTTAAAATCTTTTCCTTATTATTCTCAACACTAAAATTAGTGGAATCTCTATGTTTCTGTTCTTGAAACTCCTTTTTATTTATAATGTCCAACAGGATAACCCTACTCACATCTATTGTGAATAATTTCCATATATGCTTATTTACTACTGATTGCATTTATAATTACTTGTTGACCATCTCTTCCCGGTGAGGGAACCTATACTTCAAATGCAGTATGTTTAAAAAGTAATTATTATCTCTGTCCTCAAATGAAGTCCTCTATATACTTTGCCCAAATTTAGGGAGTACGTGCATATTTCTAGATATCCAAGTTCAAACGATTGAAAAGAATGCTATTTGCTCACTCTTGTTTTGTACTAGACCCCTCATCTCTTTCAGACTAACAATTCCCCCTTGATCATGACTCTCCCATCTATCTTTGAATTTTCTGTTGACAAGCTAGTGTTTCATAACCTTTGGTGAAGATAATAGCTTCTAACTGAACATTTTGTCTGTTTTAGGCAACCTCACTATCTTGGCTGGGTAGCTCAGTTGGTTAGAGCATCATTCTGATATGTCAAGGTTGTGGGTTTGATCCCCAGTCAGGGCACATACAAAAAGCAGCCAATGAGTGTATAAGTGGGTGGAACAACAAATCAGTGTCTTCCTCTCTCTTCCTAAAATCAGTCAATTAAAAATTAAAAAAGGATAAACCCTCATTTCAAATCAGACTACACAAGGAGGATTTGTGCTTTTCCTCTTTTATCTTCTCGTTGGGCTTTTTTACCTACATACATCCCATATTTTTTTATAGTTTCCTAATTTTTCTAGTGCAATGAAATGTGTTCTCACCTTCAGAAATTTCTATAAACCATTCTGTCTCTTATCACACTCTATCACAGGTAAATATTTTGTGCATTCTCCATTTTTTTATTATAAACTTATTGGAACCAAGGGAATTGTTTCGTCTTAATTTTCTAGTATACTTGCATAGTTAGAACTCAAAAGAAAATTTGTTTAGGGAACTGAAGTGGGAATTAACTCAAACTTTATCTCAAAATAACAATCTTGAATTTATCTTGAGGTATGATTATTTCTTAATGAGATTAGACAAGTATAGCTCAGTTTCATCTTGTTTTCTGTATTTAAGTACAGAGTTCAATTAGTAATACTATTGGTGATTTTCCTGCCATAGTTGCCTACCCATTAGTAGCTTATTGAGATGCCCAATTCATTTCACAAGGGTCACTGAGCATCTATTAGATAATGATGACTTTCAGCCATTACTAAAGATGAGAGATAAATGTTTCTTATTATTTGTAAGACAATGTGAGTTTGGTCAAGATCAAAAGTATACATTGCCAAAAGTGGTTTTCTTTAATTATTGCACCAGGGTGTATTTCAAAGTAATTTAATCCATTCATTTACTTGTGACTCAATAAAATGTCACCTTAAAGTCTATTAGCTTTTCATAGTCCTGTATTTATTTTTAAACTCATCTTTTCCCTTGTGTAGTAAGTGCATGAAAACAAAGCTAGACCATCAACAAATTGCACTATGTTGATTTGAAATCCTGAAATATACATATGATAAACAAATGCTTTAGAGGAAACAAAGGGAAATATGATAGATTTTTCAAGGGTTCATAATTAGAAAGGCCAATTAAAGAGAGAAAAAGATGCATGTGTATATATATATATATAGGATGACATCCACAAAGTCCTTTTGAATCAGAAGCAAGTCATGAATTAAGGAGCTCAGGAGACAAGCAAGCCAGGAAACAATAGCCCCATGTGTTCAGTATTGATTGCAAAGACAATCATGAAATATTGGTAACAGAATAAAAGCTGAGGAAAGCGTGGTTCTATTTCTAACATGAATTTTACAAGGCAGTTTGTGCTTAACTAACTTGCTGGGCTGCTTGAAAATAATGCACTGTGAAAGATAAGAAAAGTGGGCATAGTGCACTTCGATTTTCATAAAAGATTTTGACAGCTTCACGTGAGAGATTAATGACTGAGGTAGAGAATTGTAGAGTAAACGGTAAAGAGTTTCTCACATAGGAAATCAGCTCAGGAATAAGAGTCTTTTAGGAGGAAAATATTTCAAGTAAAAAAATTCAAATGTAATAACCTTTAAAATTACAGGGGCACAACATTTTATATTTCTAGTTTCAAAAAGCATCCAATTTCCATTCTTACTCTTTTCTTCTCTAATTTACTATTACCATACATTTATTATGTTTAATTATGTTACCCAAATATGTATTATGTTAACTACAAAGTATGTTAAAATTAATTACTAGTGCATTCAGCAAGAAAATGCAAATAATTTTAAAGGCAGTGAATGACAAATTTACCTTTTGCTGAGAAATGAAAGACTGTTATAAAGTAAGAACTCTAAACTAGATGACATAACTACTGATAATATTTAACCATGAACATGTTTGTGGATCACCAAAAAATTCATAACCTAAAAACATCATATCATTCCACCAAATTAAAACCAAATGAGGAAGGTTTGCAATATTTAAACAATAAATTTATTCATTTATCAATAAGTTTTTATGACACTTTCTCATCCGCTCTTTATCTATTTAAATTAGCTCCTGAGTTTTTCTTACATGTTCCAGAAATTTAGGAAAGAAAATACCACTATATGAGTGACTTTCATTTGTTTTTTTCTGAGACAAGTGGCATTGGTTCTACCTGCAGTGCCTGAAAGCTAGAATTTTCACATCACTGAGTTATTTTTATAGTAAAATGGACAAGCAGATGCAAATAAACTCTGGAGACAGTGGGCATACACATTTGTTCCAAGTGGCATATTCCAGTTTTTGAACCACAAAGAAAATCCAGATATTTGTGTGTGTTCTTCAGTCAAGGATAATTGGAAGCCAAGTACAATGGGAGTAAGGTTGAATGTCAACGTTAACTCTGAGCTAAACCTGCCCTGACCTATTCCTACCCCATTCTTGTTTCTAACAGTTTGTGATTTCTTTTATGTGCCATTTTCACAGCACTTTATTTAGAGTTCTCATAGTATTAAAAACATTTTAAGCCCTAATTATGGGACAGACAATGCACTCTTTACTGGGCATCACAATGAATAAGTCAACAGCTAGGGCCCTTTACAGTTTAGCATAAATGATAAATGATTAAATAAAGGAGTTTGCAGTGTGGGGTAATGAAGCAAGATTGCTAAGGTGCTGGGGCAGTGCAGGCTTTAGGAAAGGTCCGCTGAGCCTGTCTAGGGGCATGGAATAGAGAGGTCAGGGACCGCTGTCCAAAGCAAGGATATCTGAGGTTGTGGGCTTAGGTCTTGTCACATGAATGTTTCAGTTGATCCTCAAAATAGCCCTTTCAAGGACATATTACTTTTCTCATTTTTGAAGAACCAAATGTGAAGACTTAGGAAATTTAAATAGTGCATAAATTTCTAAGGCTAGTAAGAGTCAGAAAGAGTTGTGACTCAAGCCCCTATTGTTTGAGTTCTGGGTACAATTATCTTTGGGGAAATCATATCAACATTTCCCCAGATCCCGTTTCACCTAATTTTAGAGAACATTATGGTGATGATTTTCTTTATTCTTCAGGCTGGCTTTTTGAATGACTCAAGGAAATAATGACTAACATCATAGAATTCTGACCTTGAGAATTCAGCCATGGAGATAGGAAAATAAGCAGCAATCTAGTGAGCAGAGGTCCAGCCAGAAATTCATGGCTGAAATTTCAGCATTTCATAAATCACAGCGGAATTTTACATCCCTTGGAGGCACATTCTTTCCCCAGCCAGCCAGGCACTGGGATATGACAGGTCCAGCTGTCCACTAGAGACTACTGCTAGATCCTCCAGCAAGAGATGCATTGATGTTTGTGGAGGTTCTGGTACTTTCTGTAGGAAAGAACTCAGATGTAATTAATATAAATTAAACATTGGTTGCATATTCAAATTTTCTTTCCTAGTAATAAATACTCATTTTTACTTCTTGTCAATCTTTGCATCAAATGTCTTCTCTCTTACACACACACACAAACAGCTCGTGAAACACACATAAATCTGGAGACAGCAGAGATTTAACAATAATAAAAGAGTTGATCATATAGAAGAGATAAGCATATTTTAGATTTCTGAAAGAGAAAACCAAGAGATTGCCAATAAATATATTTAAAAATAAATATTTAAAGTCCATGGGTACTGGCTTAAATTTTTTTTGTTTATTGAGTAAAAACAAATGAATAATTAAACTTATGGGATTTAGCAAAATTAAAATATTGTTAGTAGTAGTTTTAAGATATAATTATTTTTGATTTACTGATACATAGACAATTATTACACAGCCTGTCTCACCCAAGTTTTCTTTGTTTTCAACAGATTTCCAGCAATTTTAAACATAATCTTAAAACAAAGAAGGAAGTGAAAAAACTTTTTGAAAGAGCTATATTTTAAAAAAGTATACATTGTTTATGTAGAATGTCTTTAGGGCACTAAATTAATCTGTAAACTAATATTCCAATAATTCTTATACAAATTCAGTCTTCTCCTGTCCTTACTGCTGGGCAGGCAGAAGGTGAAGGTTAAAAAGGAGAAAAATTGGAGACAAATATGCTAATAGCTTTAAATAAGGAGTTCACTAGCTGAACAATAGAAAAAGTATTCCAGGTATCAAAAAGTCTTAAATTTTGGTATAAATACCTTAAGGGGTATGATGAGTTTCCAAGGCCTGTTAGGAACAGACAGTTTTTAAAAATTTCTTGATCTTAAATTTTCATATATGTTCTTTCCTAAAAGTGACCTGCCTGAAAGTAGGTCTGTGGTTGGATTGATTTCAGTCCCTAGCTCCTGCTTTTACAATCGTCTTTCACAAAATCCTTGGAACTTGCAGAGTCATATCACAGAGCATAGCCCAAAATATAAAATGTTCACATAACAGAACAAAGAGACTATTTAAAATATTGTTGTTGATGTTGAGACAATGAATAGACAATTTCTGACTTACTTTCAACATACTACAGGAAGTTTTAATAGGATTATACAATGACAAGGCATTAGGAATGATTTTTTGGTGATAGATTACTGTACTTACATCATTCTGAAGGAATTAAAGATTTTAGCGATATCTCTGTAACAGGACTTCTTCCATTTCTTTAGTCCAGTGTAAGGAAAGTAAATTTCTCAGAATTAATTCTGGATCCTGTTTCATGTAAGGAAATAGTATGCTTAAGTGAACAAGAAATTTTGTCCATGTATCTAGATAAAACTACTTCATTAAGTCATCCAGCATTAACTATGTAAAATATAAATATATGTTTAAAAATATTTATCAAAATGTGTGATACATATAATTTCATCAATTATATACCATTAATAATTGTACAAATAACTTCATCTGAAATATTTTTTATACTTAAATATTTAGTCACAACAATTTTTACAGACAATTATATACTTGATTTTATTTGCAAAGAAGATAAAGTATCAAGAAAAAACTTTAAAACAAAAAAAGGTATTGGGATCAAAATGTATGGCAGTTATGAAATGAAAATGTGAGTCTGAGGAGAAAAAGAAACCATGTAGCATTTCTTTTAAAGTAAAATGTGTTCATCTTTTTAAGTGGATGATAGTGAATATCAAATCACTGTTATTAGGCATCCTTGGGCATATTTAAAAGTGAGAATTAACTGGTTTGTTTTTTAGTAGTCATATTAATAGTAATATAGTAATTAATATAGTAATTAATAATCAGAAATTCTTTTTTTCAAATAACTCTAATTATTACAAAACTGTTAGGTGGAAAATTAAAAATGTAAAAGGGTTTATACAGTGTAGAAAATCATTTCATTGGCTCTAAAAACAAAAAGAAACAGGTTGGCAACCTTCTATGTCATCTCCCTGAGCTTGGGAAGGTCACAGCGGTCGTGGAACCTCCAAAGGAAGGTTCAGAGCCATGTCCTAGAGTTACGATAAACTCATAAAACCTTACAATAATTATAAAATATTTACATTTATATTTTGCTTTATAAGTTTACAAATTTATCTCCCACAAACAGTCTCATTTGATCTTATACAAAAAAAGAAGTTATTTAGGACAGGTGATGCTATCTTTATTTTGCAAATAAATAACTAAAACTTTAATAGAAGTTGTTACTTAACCCCCAAATTTTCTATTAAACTAGGGTGCTTGTTTCTAAACTTAAGGTATATGTCTTGATATAATTTTTTACTAAGTTAGGAGTAATTTTTAATTTTTCAATTAGAGTTGACATACAAAACTTGATTAGTTTCAGATGAACAACACAGTGATTATATATTTATATAAATTGGCAAAGTCTACTTTTCAGAAAATATTACACCTAAGCTCTCTTTTTCTACATGTTCTGCTTATAAGGTAGGGAAATATAAAGGGAAACAAAGCCTTTCTGGAAGTGATGTCTCATTTATCTGCAAAATCATTTCTTGTGAACCAACCCTACGCTCTCACAATGTAGGTAAACAGAGTCTACACATGCTTCAATTACTTTCTTCCAATTATATTTTGTAGTACAGGCTTTTGGTTGTTATTGGTGGTGGTGGTAGTTTGTTTTGTTTTGTTTTTAAACAAAGTCAACCATAACAAGGTAGGTTAATACCAGTTAATTTCAATTACACAATTACCTAGTACAGAGTACCATCCTGAACATATTAAATAAACTATTTTAATTCTCATAATAATAGTATTAGGTCAATAATTTTACTAATAACATTATATAGGTGAGAAAACTAAGGTGAATGAAGTTGCTCCATGTTCCAGGGATAGTACAAAAGAAAGCTGACATTTGTGTTCCAATATTAATTATAATTAATTGCTATACTATGCTGCCTCTTGAAGACACCTAACTTGTCCATGTGATCTGCTAAGAGTTAAATTTGAGGATATTTTTAACTTTTAACATGTTTTGAGAAAATACTATCAGTATAAAATTTGTTTGCAGGAAGCACTTGAAAAACAAAACTACATTACTTTTTTTCCCCTCTCTGGAACATTCCCTAGTACACTTTAAGGCATTGCTCATACTGAAGTATTGTTTAGTCAGTCTTTGCAGGAGAGAGCAGATAAGTATGGATTAATGGCTACTTTAGTTAATGATTGCAAATCTGATTTTAATTAATTGTGCTATGTAGCTATTTTTTATTCATAAAATAAATTTGTGCTCAGAATATATTTTATTAGGAAAAATGAAAGAAAAATCCAGCAATGATCAGCAGAATGTTTTAAAGATCAAAATAAGTAGAGATAATAATTCTTATAATTTGTTTTATTTAAAAAATATCTATATTCACTAATGCACTAAAGAAGTATGTATTTTTCTGTATATCCATTTTTATTATTTCATCATCTGCATTTATACACAAATAGAACACTTTCTAATGACTTAAACACAATGATGGTTGATGTAATGAAGTAGAGTTGGTGATACTGTCTTAAGCACAGAATTCCATGTTGTTTTTCCCCTTGTTTTGGGAACAAGGTGTCTGTTGTACCTGGCTTCATCCCAAAGAGGACAACGACAGAACAGAGAGGTTTGCCTGGAGCTTAGAGCTTTAACTCAGACACTTCTCCAGCCTGATTGTGTTTTCCCTCTCTGATGGGGTTATTTTCAACATCTCCTGCATGCATTTTGAATGTACTGCTCATTCCCTTTATAGCTCCTGAGGTGAAAGTCCAGCTTCTTCAGGAAGCATCTGCCAGGGACACAGCACTGCAGACAGAATTCTCCCCACAGCGGTTCAGAGCACCTGCTAGTTTACGGAAATCTTGAAGCCCTTCCAGATCCACATGTCTCACATTCAAGTCCATGTGGGAGAAAGCAAGCTGGTTTAGTTTAATTCAAAAACTAAAAAGTAGAAATGACAAAAAAATTCCAGTTTGATTCTTGAGTAATGTCATGTGAACGAAACTAGTCCTAACCTGACTTCTTAAATATGTAACACCTTGTCCTTTTTATAATCTCTGCCTCATTCATCAAGCCTGCATTCACGCATGCACCACATTTAATGTGAAGACAAGACCTACCTACCTCTTAAAAGGCTTTTGTGAGGGTTAAATATGATCATGTATTAACGTATTTCCTATTGCTCTTAACTCACAGTCATCATTAGCAAATGAAATTTATTATTATTATCAAGACAAGATGATGATAATTAGACTTAAGTAACAGGCCAATAACAAAGTTGTTTTACTATTCAGACTTTACTCTTTTCTTTGGTTATAATGTACCAGCTCTCTTTTACTCTTTCTGTATATGTTTTACTTAATAAATGCTAATTTATATGTTGAGTAATTTATAAATATTAAGCATCAGGAATGTAAAAATTCCTTAGTTCTGCCCTTTCTTAACACAGATATTTTGCTTAGAAGCTTGACTTAAATGAGCCCATGAAAAGAGTAAGATAAAGCAATTTGTAGTATTATAGAAAAGTATGGCTTAATTACAAGTTGAAATAAGTGATTTTAATGTTTGAAATTTAGTGATTAATCCAAAATCAAATGTTAATGATTTTCTTGGCTTTGAAAATGTTGGGTTATAAATGCAATTTTTTAATAAAGTCTTAAAGAATTTATATTTTGCAGTACAGCAAGGCTAAAAAGTATAAATTTACACTGTCACTTCATTGCATTAAATTTTCCATCTTTTAGGAAATTAGGTATAGTTTTCATTAAAAAAGCAAGAAAAATTTAATTGATTTTAGGTTTTTTCCCTCTGATTTATAATAGTAAAATAATTAAGTTGTTTGAGGGTTTGTTCTTATAATTAGATAGCAGATGATAACTTTCAGTCTCTTATCCAAGATATTTTTAATATAGCTTTATTATTATAAAGAAGTGCTAGAAGAAAATACACAGGAAATAAATTTCATTCTCTAATTGTTTCTGCCACAAATAAGCTTTTGTCATAATAGTAGTAAAAGAGAACTTAAAATATTAAATCAACCATAATATTATATACAATAGCACTATGATCTGGCAAATATTAAATATAAACTAATAAAAGTTATGTATGCATATAGATGTGTAGACATATCAAACTATCTCTGTGTCTATATACCTATCTCTCTATCTACCTGTGGTATCATCTAGTAAAAACTTGCATGAAAGACATTAAGAAGAGAGTACTTTAAAAAACAAAGGCAAGTGGGAGAGGCAACAGATTTTTGTGTTTCATTTAATCTATCTATGGTTTACTTCCCTTACTTCACTGCGTCCTGGAAGCCAGGATATCAAAGCTCTCTTTGTATGCGGAATTAGCCTGAAGGTTGTATGGGGTTCTGAATTATTTTTTTATTTTTTCTGTATTCTTTTGAAAATTCTGTCAAATTTAGAACTTTGTGATACATGAAAAGACAGCTGTGAAGGGAGCTAGCCAATTCCTTCATAGGAATATTATTTTCACATGATTTAGTTTTGAATCCAGGGAAATTGCATTTTTCTTCTTTTATTAGTTAGTACCTTTAATAGGTACTTTCATTAGTCAACATGTCTGGAGAAAAGCTGGTCTCTTTCCATAAAGCTGAATAAATGCTGCTGTGCGGGGTATCAATAATGGTGCTTTGGCTTATGTTTTTGGAAAGTGTTATAGGGCATTGGAGATATGAAAGTGAAACAAATCATTTCTCAGTGGCCATAGGCATTTTCCCTAGTAGAGCTTTAAAAAATAATAAATAACCTAAATATGCCAATTTCTACTAAACTCTCTGATGTTCAACTTTCATATTTAATTACCACAAAAGATAATATCGCAGACAATGTCCGTTAGAGTTATTCCAACATTAGTTTGACCAACTCGCTTTTCACGAAATAGGACATATTACCCCCCAAATAGGGACCTGCCTAACTTCATGTAACATCATTTATAAAGGAGCTTCTTAAGAGAGTTCAGAAGTAAGTGCAATTTTTATTGGAAAAACATTAACTATATTAAGCTGGGGTAGATATAATTAACAACTGTGAAACAAAATGAAATATTCAGGCTATTTTCTATATATCTCCAATAACCAGATGTTTGAAATTATATATGCAAAGCATCCAGGTGATTGACTGAAAATTCAAGTATTTGTCATATATTTATTATAATATTAATACAGCTTATGCTGAGGAGTGTATTTTTGAACTGCTTTATTCATTTCCCTACAAAGTAGGTCATCTAGCAGATTTTTAAAAAAGAAATAAAGAAAACACTTTCAAGATAATGCATACCATACTAAATTAAATGACTCATTCATTATTAAACATGTTTATTCTGATTATTTTATTTTATTTTATTTTAAAAAAACTACTTCAGGTGCCACTGTTACCACTTATATCTTTTTTATAAATTTTATTTCATTCTTGTTTATCCTGTTAGAGTTGTCCCAATTTTCCCCCTTTGCCCTCCTCCATCCTGCCCCACCCCTGCTCCCACAGTTCATCCCACCCAGTTGTCCATGTCCATGGGTCATTCATGCATGTTCTTTGACTACTCCCTTCCCCTTCTTTCCACCATCCCCCCCACTCTCTTTCCTATGGCAGCTATCAGTATGTTCCCTGTTTCTATGCCTCCAGTTCAGTTTTGCTCATTAGTTTATTTTGCTCATTCAACTCCTTTTATAAGTGATATCACATGGCATTTGTCTTTTACTGACTAGCTTATTTCACTTAGCATAATAGTCTCCAGTTCCATCCATGCTGTTGCAAAGGGTAGGAGTTCCTTCTTTCTTTCTGCTGCATAGTGTTCCACTGTGTAAATGTACCACAATTTTTTTTAATTTTTTTATTTTAGATTATTCAGTACAGTTTCTATCTTTTATTCCCTTTCCAGCCCACCCACCCATCCCTCCCACCACAATTTTTTTTAATCCATTCCTCTACTGATGGGCACTTAAGCTGTTCCCAACACTTTGCTATTGTAAGTAATGCTGCTATAAACATCAGGGTGCATAAATTCTTTTGAATTGGTGTTTCAGGATTCTTAAAGTATATTCACAGCAGCAGAATCTCTGGGTCAAAAGGCAGTTCTATTTTTAATTTTTGAGGAAATTCCATACTGTTTTCCATAGTGGCTGCACCAGTCTGCATTCCACCAACAGTGTGCTAGGGTTCCTTTTTCTCCACAACCTCTCTAGCACTTGTTTGTTGATTTATTAATGATGGCCATTCTGACTGGTGTGAGGCGATATTTCATTGTGTTTTTAATTTGCATCTCTCTGATGGCTAGTGATGCTGAGCATCCTTTCATATGTCTCTGGGCCTTCTGTATGTCCTCCCTGGAGAAGTGTCTATTCAGGTCCTCAGCTCATTTTTGATTGGACTGTTTGTCTTCCTTTTGTGGAGTTGTGTGAGTTCTTTATATATTTTGGAAATTAAACCTTTGTTTGATATATCATTGGCAAATATATTTTCCCATACAGTTGGTTCCCTTTTCATTTTGATGATGGTTTCTTTAGCTGTGCAGATGATTTTTAATTTGATGTAGTTCCATTTGTCTACTTTTCCTTTATTCCCCTTGCCCTAGAAGATATATCATCAAATATATTGGTACGTGAGATATCTGAAATTTTTCTGCCTATGTTTTCCACTGGGAATTTTATGGTATCACAATTTATGTTTAAGACTTTTATCCATTTTGAGTTTATTCTGAGGTATGGTACAAGTCAATGGACCTAGTTCAATTTTTTTTTAATGTACTAGTCCAGTTCTACCAACACCATTTATTGAAGAGGCTATTTTACTCCATTGTATGTTCATGCCCCCTTTGTCAAATATTAAATTACCATAGAGACATGGGTTTATTTCTGGGCTCTCTTCTGTTCTATTGATCTATGTGTCCGTTGGAAGTCCTATCAGACAAGAAGAAATAAAAGGCATCCAAATAGGAAAAAAGGAAGTAAAACTGCATTGTTTGCAGATGACATGACAGTGTACTTAGAAAACCCTATAAGCTCCCCACCAAAATCTACTTGACCTAATAAGTGAACTTAGCAAAGTAGCGGGGTACAAAGTCAATATTTAGAAATCAGTGGCATTTTTGTACACCAACTAAGAAAAAAATACCATTTACTATAGCAACAACAACAAAAAATCAAAGTACTAAAAATAAACTTAACCGAGAAGGTAAAAAACCTATACTCAGAAACTGCAGAGTGCTAAAGAAAGAAATTGAAGAAAATACAAATACATGGAAGCATATACCCTGCCCGTGGATTAGAAGAATTAACATCATTAAAATGTCCATACTGCCCAAAGCAATTTATAGATTCAACTCAATGCCTATTAAAATATTAATGGTGTATTTCACAGATCTAGAACAAATATTTTGAAAATTTATATGGAACCCAAAAAGACCCTGAATAGCCACAGCAATCTTGAGAAAGAAGAACAAAGTTAGAGGGATCACAGTACCTGATGTCAAACGATACTAGAAGTCCACTGTAATCAGGACAGACTGGCACCGATCACTTTACTGTCTATACTGCAAAGGGGTCCTAAACTCAGTAGCTCCTAAAATGTCCATTTTGAAATCTAGGGGAAATAAAGGTCCTAATTTGTTAGCATAGAATTTTTGCTTCATCCTGCTACCTTAAATGACCTGACTGTCTTTGCTTCACCAGCCTCTCCCTCACATACGAAGTCCTCCATCCTAAACAGAGAGAACGCCTCATCCTTGTGGCTATCTGACTCTAAGAGTACATAGCATAGTCTAGCACCATAGCTTATAGCACCACATAAAAAGAGTTCAGGCTGACTGTCTTTGTTCAAGATACAATTTCAGTGTCTTCATTTCTTCATCAGTAAGATGAAGATATAGGTCTCGGGTCATAGGGTGATAGGAAGGTCAATGTAAAGTGCCTAACAAAGTGTGTAGCACATACTAAACAGAATATTTAATGGTTTAAGGTGGTTTCTGAAGTACAGAATAAAAGGTTATAGTTTTTTTTCTTATTTTAAATTGTTCTGAGCCCAACTCACCTCTCCCCACACCCACCAATTTACTTCGCTAGTTGAGTGTGGTCTGTTGACTCAAATTGCTTACTTAGTTCATTCTATGTCTCATACAGAAGGTTTTTATGTGCCACAGGTTTTTGCCTTTAATTATGTCTTATGATAATGCAGACATTCTTTGCTTTCCCAACTACATTGCACTTTGGAACTTTGATACACTTTACCATATTATTCCTTCTTCTAAAAATGTCTTAATTTTTTGTCTTCATTTATCCACTCAACAAATATTTACATTTATTTCCATTATGTGTAGGCCCTTGGAATATACAGAATTGAACATATAAACACAGTCTATAGATCTTTTAACAGGAAGAAACACTAAATAATCAATCAGGTAAATGTTAATTATACCTTAATATAAATAAATAAATAAATAAATAAATAAATAAATAAATAAATAAGTCTGGTAGTAGTGTTGAGAACAGTTTTTGCTACTTAATACATTATTAGGTAATTCAGTGAGGACACAAAGATAGGAATAATTAATGCAGAACTTTTGGGGAAGAGAGGTCCACATGGAAGAAACAGCAAAAGCAAACTTGCATGGGTGAAAAAAATGCATGACTTGTTGGAAACACATCCAGAGGGCCACTGTTGAGAGCAGAGCACATTGGGAAAGAGTCATAGTGGATAAAGTCAGAAAAGTATCAAAGGACAAAATGACGTAGGCTCGTTGGTTGCTATCAAGAATTGAGTGTTATGTGTGAAATAGGAAGATGATCTGGAGTTGATGATCTGATTGTAACTTTAAAAAAATTATTATGTAATTGTGGGAAGAATGGTCCTGGCTACAAGGGTCATGGGGAGAAGTTAAAGAAGCTCTGGCAAGTACAATTATAACAACAATTTGATTATATTTACTAACTTCCTTTCTGTATTATGGCTATTCATTCATATACTCTATCATCTTTGCTAAATTATAATTTCTGTGTGAGGTAGGATTACAAAAGATTTATATATTTAGACATTAAAATTCTTATAGCAAGAAAAAAGATTTCTTGGTGCCTAAAGAGTGCAAAGCTAAATTACCACCACTTCCCGTCCTTCTGCCTCCTCTCCCATACCATGATTACCTTCCTTGCATCCAGAATTCCTTGTTAATACAGCATACTCATGTCAGGCAGTATCCCTTTGTATTGTAAAGGGGGAAAAATAGGGTTAAATGTGGACGTAAATATGTAGAAGACATAGGTCTTATTCACAAAGAATCAGATTTGTGTGTTTGCCTATTTTATATATTTTATATGATTATCTTATAGTTGACCTTATAACACTTTTACTCTATAATAGTATCTTATGTTTCTTTATAAAATATAAAACCTGCCTACTCCTAATTTGTAAAATTTCATATATGACAATTTAAAGTATTCAAGTTCTAACTAAGTTTAAATTAAGAATAGTTCTATAGTAATACAAGAAAATAATATAAAAAATGTTTTTTTTTTCTCCTGAGTCTCATTCAAGGGTTTTTCTAATGTACGTCTTAAAAAGCTTTGGGTTGGGACCAATACCAATTAGGAAAGATAGTTATCTAAGCCCAGGAGACATAAAGGGGTCTCTTTCACCCCTTTCACTGCATTCTTTCACCATGCAGAAGTTAACTTCTCTCCTCCCTTGATGGCCTGGCATGCCAGAAGAGAGGGAGAGTGCTCATGTTAGAGCTAGAAGTTATAACCCAGATCAGGCTTATGAGAGTTCTAGTGTCCAAAGGCTCGTCAATCTCCGTGGTTCTCTAATCCCCCCCACCACACACACACACATAAAGGCAAAGCTGCCGCTGCCTCCAGGGAAAGGGAAATACCAGTCAGTCAGAGTGTTCAAAATCAGACTTCATGGTGAAATGTCCGTTAATAATTAATTTTCTGCTTCTTTTAGAATAGGACAGGTTAAGCAGTTGGTCACATTCAGTAAATAAGAAATTACTTGCAGTAATTTCTGCAACATTCTAATCATCTTGCCATTTCTGAAACCCATTTTAAAAATCTTTGATCTGCATTATAGTGGAAAGGACATTGGATGTAGAAATACTAAACTTGATTATAAATTCAACTTTGCCACTCACTGATAACATGGTTAGGACAAGTCATATAACCTACACATTACAGTTGTTTTCTGGTGGTGAATTGGACATAGCAACCCATATCCCCCAAGGTTGTTATAAGCACCAGATAGAAGAACATGTGAAGGCCATGAATGCAGAGGTCACACAACAAACACTTCATGAATCCAGATAGTAAATACAAACATGGGAATTATCACCGCCCTCATACTGATATCTTAGTGTTCTACCCAAATCTGATCTTGTGAAATGGGAATGATGTCTCCTCTATTTTCTTTCTGCATATTATTAAGAATGGTGATGTGCTATAATTGTTTAATTATATCATTAAAGTGGGTTTTATTTTCTTCATTAAATACATAAGAAAAAGCTTTCCAATTAACAGTGACCTTTATGACTTCTACTAGTTTGGATTCTGTAGATGGTGAAGCTGACTACAAATTAGATTCTGCAATGTACCCTGTTCCTTATTTTTTTTCACCCACTGATTAGTTTCATACAGTCCAAAGCAGCCTGCCCTGTTGTATTCAGCTTGCAATTTTGTAGCAATCTCAAACACTGTGTTCAATCCCCGAAGGTGTTCTGTAGAAATGCTGTCAAACTATTTCGATGTATGTGTATTTTCATTTTGTTAGCTGTGCTTTGTACTCATTTAAGAGAATCAGTCTTTAATTTGTATCAGAACATTTTCAAGATGAAACACAAAATTCCAGGTCTCAGCAAAATCACTGACATGTGACCACAGCCTTCTGTTTTAAATCTCGAGTTGCCTGACTTCTATTAGATACAAAGCTATATTTTTGAACATTGTTATAAAATACAACTTTGAATAAATGGCTTCAAATTTGGCCTTAAAATCTACTATATGTCATCATGCTTACGATCATCATCTGGTTCCAGTTTACCTTTCCAATTTCATCGCTCATACCTCCCCTTTCCCAAGCTTATTGGTACCTCTTGGTAGTGCCTGATTCTCCCAGCTTTCCCTGGTGTTGCCCACATACAGCACCTGTGTCCAGAAAGCCCTGTCTTCCACTTCTCACCCGCTTTATCTCAGGCATCTCCTGTCCTATCCCCGAAAGCTTTTTTCTATACCCAAACACCTGTTCTGAGTCAAGTAACCTTCTTTTGTCTCTCATGATCATTTTGTTTGAGTTAATAAAATTATTTTTCTTAGTGTATAGTATTAAATGCATTGCTTGGTTGTCTTTCTTACTAGACTAAAAGAGTGAGGACAATACCTTTTTGAGTCCATAAATAGTAGATGCTTCATAAATGTTTATTGGATAAATGAATGCTACCTGGAGAAACTGTTGGTCAGTTTACTGAAAAGACAGGAAGAATTTGCTACTAAAATTATTATATTGAAATTGCTATATTTAATCACAACAGGAATATTATCAGTGAAATGAAGTGTATAGTTTTAGCATGCAAACTTACCGCTCTGCTAATGCAGGTGATTTTAAAAATAACCTGTATGTACCATTCTGTGCTTTCTGCATCTGGCTCATTATACTTAGGGTTGGACTGGATTGAACGAGGCTGACTCATAGACTTTTCCTACTACTTACAATTTCAAAGAACAAAACGTGCTAATATAAAAAATTTTATGTGAACTGATTTAACCTTGTTTTAATTTACTTGGCATCCACAAAAAATGAAAACTGATTTTGACAAGACTTTCATTGAAACACACAGACATACAAAACAAAACAAAACTATGCAGGTATTGTCTCATGTTTGTATTGGGAATGAAGACGCACCAGTGTATTCATGTCTCCTCTGTTTATGTCTGACATTTGCATTTGATGAAGTGCTATAATTCAGCATGTGAAAATACAGTCAGAACAAAGATAATGTCTCTCATTTTCATTTTGATTAATAGTGTTCTGTTTCTGATAATTTGCAGGTGTTATTTGGAAGATGGAGGTTCAAAGGGTGCCTGGCTGAACCGGTCAAGTATTATTTTTGCTGGAGGTGATAAGTGGTCAGTGGATCCTCGAGTTTCAATTTCAACATTAAATAAAAGGGACTACAGTCTGCAGATACAGAACGTAGATGTGACAGATGATGGCCCGTACACGTGTTCTGTTCAGACTCAACATACGCCGAGAACAATGCAGGTGCATCTAACTGTGCAAGGTATGCATTTCCATAACCATTGTATTGTGAAGGACTACAGTTAGAAATGTTCAATATTTAGATATAAAAATGACTCGGAAGTAACTGACAATGTTGAACGATATGTTGTCACTGTCTTCAGGGATTTATGTTCCTAGATTCCATTAAGTATAATGGCTATTACAGTCATATTACTCCTCACTTGCCAATATCAAAATTTATCCATTAACACCACATTACAATTTTTTGTGTATGATTCACTTTGTATCTTTTCTTGAGTTACTCTTTCAATACATTGTTGAGAACCCATGATTGATACATTAAAATAAATATTTGATAACCCATCATGGATACATTAAAACATGAGAACTTTTTAAAATATGGATAGTAACTCCTTAGAAGTGATTCTCCAGCTTTCTAACACTCTGTCTCAATCCAACTTCTGTACACTTTGATTAAAGTCACAATGAAAAGAAACAGTCTTCTATAAATACTTAATTTAAATATAGTGTAATTGAAAAAATATGGTACACAATGCTTTATACTTTGACGTACTTTCAGTGGCTCATTTATCATTTCAGCTAACTTGCAATCTCCAAATACAAACAGAATCATTAAATTATATTATTTTTCTTGCACACTAAAATGTAAGAGCATATTTATCTTGAACACAAGTACTTTTCAAGAAGATGAAATTATATTGCTAATAGAATAGAAAATGTATATTTTTAGCCCTTTACATTATTTTCTCATACATTTTAGATTAATCCTGTGTTCATTGCATAGAAATATTGTGCTGTGGAACTCAAAATGACATTGCAGCATTTCTAAGAAAAATTAATAACAAATTATATGATAATGTGGTACAAGCGAATGCATGTTTTATTCCTAACTGGAACGCTGAGTAAGCAAGTTCTTTGCATTGCCTCTGAGTTTACCCTTTAAATAATTAACACTAAGTGTTAATTTATGTGCATGGCTTACATCTGGAAAATATTGTTAATCTATAATTTTATTAACTGAGCTTTATTTCCTTACATAAATGTAAACCTAAATTGAAATACAGCTTCAATTATTAGTAAATATTTTAACTTCATGATAAAAATTAAACTTATTAATTAAACAATTGACTTTATGGAATAAATATAAATTGACAATTACATCAGTGAATTTCCACAATGGCTTTTCTTATTGCAGATCACTGCAGACTGTAAAATGTCCCTCATTTAAGAGCGTAGGAGAATATCGTAGTTTCCACCAAAGTCTATCTTTATTCAGAGATTGTCCAGAGATTCCCAAGGGCAAGAGTTTGTCTAGTTTTAAAAACTGACACAAGATTACAAGTCAGAAACACATTTCTCCTGTTATCAAGGCCTAACCCTAACCACTTGTTCCATTCAGGTCCCTTTGACTTGAGTTTCTCGCTCAGGGACTACAAAAGATTCTTATTATATAAGAAAAAGTAAACTTGGACAGTAATATATTGGAGTCACTTGAGATACAGACTTTTTACTTCCTGTAGATTTAAATGATATGTTTGTAGATACATTAAGTCCTCTTTTCTTTTTTCCATTCTTTCTTGTTCCATGTTAGGCCTGGATCTTTAAACCAGAATATGGATATGCAAACCCTGCCCAGGCACTTGTTTAATTTCCATAGGATTTCTTTTTAACTTCATATTACATAGATTGTTTTAATATAGTACACATTTTTAAGGCTGTTACATGCCTTACTCTGTCACTCTTTTTCCTGCCCATTTGATGATGGTGAAAGTTTGGGCACTATTTCATGGAATATGTGTTTGGAATGCACTTATTGAATGTTTTATCACTATAATATTTTGTTCCTCTAGAAAAAGAAAATTTCTGTTACTGTTTTGAAAGTATGTACTTGGGTCAAATTAAAAGCTGATAATTTTACAGTATTCATGAACATAATTACATATTAGAAGTTGATTGGCATGTGAACCGTTTTCCAATTACATTAATAAAGTTCAGGGAATACATACACTAATAGGCTTGTCAGTCAATTCAAGAACTAAGTAAATGTCATAAAAAGTCACCCCTACTTAAGCTACATTTCCGTCTCAAAGAACGAAAAGAAACTGATATGTTCACCTCTTCAGTCTCTAAATTGGTTTGGTTGTCTGCTACACAGATGTATCTGGATAGTTTTGAAGTGCATGTTCTTTGCCTAACAATTTGTTAAGCCTTTACTTACCAAGATAAAGAAACTTAGCAAGCAAAAGAAGAATACGAATCACTGATGCTGAACAAATATTGGCTGATAAAAATAAAGCTCATCTTTAATTGTTGCAGCTATGTACTCAAGGGAGCTACTTAAAAATAAAATCATTTTAAAAATGGGATAATAAGAAGGATATCTTGTCAAGGCAGACATTGTAATGGGAAATTTGTTGGTGCTATTGGTTTCTTAGAGCTATTAATGTCGATGAATAAAGCAATGAGGAAGAACAACACCAGAATACACATTGGAAAACCTGGATTCCAATTCTGAAATTTTTCTCATGAAATGGGTAATTATCCAGCCTCTCTAAACTCTAATTTTCTCATTTGAAAGATGAGAACTCAGTAAATTTTAAGGTCCACAGCAGTCAAAATCAAAAAGACCGATGACAAAAAAGAAAGTGCACTTTGATTTTCTGCTTTTGATTTGAAATGAAAAAAGTGGTTTAAGTTAAAAATGAAAAAAATATTCCACAGCACTTGTATAACACCTGTATTATGCACTGTGCAAACTAATTTTTACACAGTAGCACCTAGTGTTTAGTCTGCAAATATGCTTTGTTTATCTCCATGTTTTTCTTTCACCATCTGAGCAGAACAATGTATGTACTCATGGAATTTGAAGAATGTGGTGAATTGGAGTTTTGCTTCAAGAGGATGGAAGTTGGCTTAATTACTGAAAAAATTACTCCATGAAAAAATATTTATAATGCTGATAAATCGACTCACCTAATTGTTCATTGTTTCAACTCATTTTGTGCAAAATTTACTAAAAGCAATCTTTCTTGGTGTTGAGTATGAAAATGTACAAGGCTGTAGCACTAGCTATGAAGTCAGAGATTCCTTTTACAACACTGGAATGGTCAGAAACATGAAATGTAAACACTGCCCACTCAAAAAAGGATAGTCTTACTTTGAGTCCAGGTTGAAAGCCTAGGTTGTTTGCAGCACATAGTGGACTCTGGCAGGTGATGTGTAACAGCTAAATACATACACAACAGCCCCAGACAACACCTTGGTTGCAGCCCTGTGAGACTATGAACAAGGACTCAGTTAAGATGTGCCTGGACAGAAACTGAGATAATAAATATATGTTGTCTTAAGACCCACCCACCCTACCACTCACAATATATCAAATGTTTATCACTCCACTTGCACCCTTTCAGGGAGATGCATTATAGTTTTCTCTAGGTAGAGTGAAAGATCTGACTAGCATATAACTCTCTGGGCAAAATAACTCTCAAGTGTATTTAACTTCTCCAGGGATCACTAGTTACATCAGGATATGTGATTACCTAAAATATTTGTTGTAGATAGGGTGCTATGCTTCCTTTTCCAAGGAAAGGCTTGTGAAGTGTCATCAGCGGACAGTATTTAGTGGTCAACCCTCTCAAAGACAGCCTCAGCACTAGCTAACCTTTGCCTAGGGCAAACAACAGCTGATGACTGAATGAACCAGGGAGTAAAGAGTCCCCTCCGTTTCAGCCTAAGAAGGTAATTCAGATGGGCCATGGGCTCCAGATAGCTGAAGCTGTTAGCTTATCCTCTTCCTTTGTTCAAACTCATTTTCTTTTTCCTCCAGGGATTTATCATAACGATATTTCCTAATAAATGCCCTGCACTGTAAACTCCATCTTATTCCAGTGTTTGCTTCGCAAAGATGCTAAACTATGACAATGTTAGATCCTTGCCTCTGGCTAACTCATTGTTTTGAGAAAGTCTTTATAAAGTGAAAAGACAATGCATTCAACCACCATTTATTATTAACAGTCTGTTTTATATTGGAAGGGATTTAAAGTGGCTTCTAAAGAAGTGTTTAGTACACCAAGATAAATAGGAGAAATCTGGAGCAAACCATAAGGTAAGAAGAGTAGGATGGCGTCAGAGGTGAGGTTAGATCATAACATTTGTGTCATGATTTCTATATGCTGTTTTTCCTTTTTTTCTTTTTAGTTTATTCAGTACAGTTTCTATCCTTTATTCCCATTCCAGCCCACCCATCCATCCCTCCCCTCCTCCCTCCCCTTTCCAACCCCCCTAGTTTTGTCCATGTGTCCTCTATATTTGTTCCTAAACTCTTCCCTTCTCCCCTGAAATTCCCTCCCCTCTCCCCTCTGGGCACTGACTACCTGTCCTCTATTTCAGTGTCTTTTGTTATATTTTACTTGTTTCTTTGTTTTGTTGTTTAGGTTCCTGTTAAAGGCGAGACCATATGGTATTTGTCTTTCACTGCCTGGCTTATTTCGCTTAGCATAATGCTGTCCAGCTTCATCCATGCTGTTGCAAAGGGTATGAGCTCCTTCTTTCTTTCAGCTGCATAGAATTCCATTGTTTAAAAATTATATTCTTTGCTTATGCTATTAACAGCTGTCCTGATTTTCCCCCTTTGCCCTCTTCTACCCAGCAGCCCTCACTTCCTCAGGCAATTTCCCACACCATTGTTCATGTCCCTGGGTGATGCCTATAAGTTCTTTGGCTCCTCCATTTCCTGTACCGTTCTTTATATCCTCCTGACTATTCTGTAACTACCTATTTGTACTTCCTAATCCCCTCACCTCTTCATCCATTCTCCCTTCCCCCCTTCCCATCTGGAAATCATCAAAAAGATCTCCATATCCATGATTCTGTCTCTATTCTTGTTTGCTTATTTTTTTTTAAATTCAATTATTGATAGATATGTATTTATTGCCATTTTATTGTTCATAGTTTTGATCATCTTCTTTTTCTTAAATAAGTCCCTTTAAAAATTCATATAGTAATACTTTGGTGATTATGGACTCCTTTGTGTTTTTTTTTTTTCTTTTGTGGGAAGCTCTTTTATCTACCCTTCAATTCTAAATGATAATTTTGCTGTGGGTAGAGCAATCATTGCTGTAAGTCCTCGTTTTTCATGACTGAATATTTCTTGCCATCCCCTATAACCTGCAAAGTCTCTTCTGAGAAATCAGCTGACAGTCTTATGGGAACTCCCCTGTAAGTAACTCACTTCTTTTCTCTTGCTGCATTTAAGATTCTTTTTTTATTTTTAGCCTTTGTCATTTTAATTATGATGTGTCTTAGAGTGGACCTCTTTGCATCCACTTTGTTTGGGACTCTGTGCTTCCTGGACTTTCGTATCTATTTTGCTTCACAAATTAGGGAAGTTTTCTTTCATTATGTTTTCAAATAGATTTCCAATTTCTTGCTCTTTCTCTTCTCCTTCTGGCACCCCTATGATGAGAATGTTAGAATATCTGAAGTTGCCCCAGAGGCTGCTTGCCCTATCCTTATTTTTTTTGGATTTTTTTTTCTTTTTGTTGTTCTGATTGGTCTTTTTTTTCTTTCCTATGTTCCAGATCATTAATTTGATTCTCAGCTTTATCTACTCTACTGTTGTTTCCTGGTAAATTGCTCTTTATTTCAATTACCGTATCTTTTATTACTGACTGCATCTTTTTTATGCTGTTGAGGTCCTTACTAAGCTCCTTGAGCATCCTTATAACCAGTGTTTTGAACTCTGCATCTGATAAATTGCTTATCTCCATTTCATTTAGTTCCCTTTCTAGAGTTTTGATCTGTTCTTTCATTTGGGCCATGTTTCTTTGTCTCCTCATTTTGGCAGTCTCCCTGTGTTTGTTTTTATGTATTAGGTAGAGTTGCTATGACTCGGTGTCTTGGTGGTAGTATGGCCTAATGTAGTAGGTGTCCTGTAGGGTCCAGTGGCACAGCCTCCCCTATCACCCAAGCTGAGTACTTGAGGTGCACCCTTCGGGTGAGCTGAGTGCACTCTTCTCTTGTAGGTGAGCCTTAATTGCTGTTGGCAGGTCAATGGGAGGGATTTACCCAGGCCAGTCAGCTGCAAGGACCAGCTGTGACCACTGACAACCAACCTCCACCCTCTATGGAGATCAGCAGTGCAGGGGCAGGGTGGTGGTGCTCCAGTGTGGATTGTAGCTGTTCACTGGCTGTGAAGGCGCTGGGGTTTCCTGGTTGTTGCAGGCCAAGGTCACCTCCCACCTGTGTCCTGCCTGGGCCCATATATGCTTTTGAAGTTTAATTAAAAAAATGGTTCTAAGATTTCTAGCAGCCAACACAGCAAGAAAAACAGGATCAGTTATTCATTTTATGATCCATAAGATTAAAACTTGTAGTTCTTACTACCCTGATCCTGTTACTCAAAATGGAGGAACATTTATATAGACAGTCATCTCAGAATATCACTGGGACCTCTAAGGAATATTAAGTGTATAGTTCTCATAGCCCTCATTCATAAGATTGTTCCTTAAAACATGTTTCAGTATAACCTGAAGTTCAGGCAGGTTAAAAATTATTTAAAACCTAAAAATAAATTCAATAAGATAGTAGTTCAATAACAGCATAATAGCTTTTCGATTATTGCTTAACCTATGGGTAAATTTTAGGACCTGTTTTTTCTGACTCAGACCACTACAAATATTATTTCCCAAAGTGGGTCTTTGAATAGAAATTCAGGTGCTAATATTTGAAAAGTATACTTAACAATGAATATCTGGGGAGCCATTATTCCATATGGCCACAGTATAGACCCCTATTCTCTAAAGAGGAACACATCTTAATCTGACAGTAACATCCTTTTCATGAATACTAAGGCCTCAACAAGGTACATGCTGGAAGAGGATGATTTCACACTTGAGCTGACAGGCAATAACATAGCATCACAAGACATAGGCCTGCCTTCCTCAAAAGACCTAAAGAAAGACAAAGCTATAGTGCTCAAAAAAGCATGTCAAAATGCCACATACCTTAGAGAATTCAAGTCACTGTTCTGCAACAGTAAATATTTCAGACTTTCAACAAGCAACAAAATGAAATCAAAGAAAAGTTATCAGCACTAAGAAAAGTTTTACAGAGCTCATAGATGTGAAAATAGTCAATGCCTGAATGCAATGATGGCCCAGCACCAGGCCCTTGGACTGGCCCCTGCTCTGCTTTATTCAATTTCTATTTATAGCTGTGGGGAGATTAAGATTATATGTAGAAACCCAATTTTGGCCATAGTTTAAAACACAAAGAAATGGTAAAGACCCAAAACTTGTATCTTTAAATATTTTTAGCATGGAGAAAATGATAGTTCACCTAAAGTGAAAATGGCTTCTTATCATAATGCTATTTCATCAACACCACCAAATAGCCTTTAGTGGTAAGGAATGGAACTTTAGAGTATACCTATAGAATAAAATAGTTATAAAGTATATACTTTTAAAAATAGTGTTATTGAAATATAATTGACATATAACATTATATTAATTTCATGTGTAGAACATAATGGTTTGATATTTGTATATATAGGGGTAGGCAAAAGTAGGTTTAGAGTTATAATACACATATATTATACAATAATTAGTAAGTAGTAATACAAGAATAAACTCTGTGTTTTGCATACTCCCAACTGTAAGGCTACTTTTGCCCTCCCCTGTATTGTGAAATGAAGAATAAGTCTAGTTAACAGACACCCATCACCATACATCATTACAAGTTTGTTTTCTTGTGATTAGAACTTTTAAGATTTACTCTCTT
Organism: Trachops cirrhosus; assembly: GCA_028533065.1. NCBI lineage: Eukaryota > Metazoa > Chordata > Mammalia > Chiroptera > Phyllostomidae > Trachops > Trachops cirrhosus. Next base: position 47,963,912 of record CM052542.1, on the reverse strand, counting down.
AGCAACTCTCAAATGTACGGTACAGTGTTATTAAGTGCCAACACTGTTGGTTTGAAACCTCAGGAGTTCCCCTGGTGAAATCTGAAACTGACCTCAGCACATGGAGGGAAATAAAAGATCAAAACAAAAGAAAAGAGGCAGACCACTCCAGATTCGTAGGTGACAGTTTTAATAAGCAAAGGGACTCACACACAAGGCTTCACTTCGGGCGGCAAAAAAACTAGATCTCCACATCCATTTGCCACAATATTAAAAGTTTATATAGAGATTCAGTAATAATGTTAATAAGTTTCAGTCATATATAAAGTAAAGATAGTCTCAATAACACCTTACTCTCAGTGACACCTTGTAACAGTTCCTTGAGTAGAAGCTGTGGGCAGAACCTTCATTCCAAGGACTGTGGAGGGGTAATGACCCTCAGATTGCTCAGATCCAGCTTGATGGTCAACCTGGCATCACAGTCCTTGGATTACCTCCTCCAGCACTCACTGTATTGTACATTACGTTCTTGTGACTTGTTTATTTCATGGCTGGAAGTTTATATTTTTAAACCCTTTTGCTCTTTTCTGCCCACTTCATCTCTGGCAAGCACATATCTGTTTATGACTATAAACATTATTTCATGCTTGTATTCATAAACTCAGTTTTGTTTTTGTTTTAGAAAAAATTGAGAAGAATCTCTCCTAAAAATGTCTTAGTTTTCTGTACAATCTATACCTGTATTGTATTAACTAGATAATAGATCAATTTTACCATATATGGGATGATACATACATATTACATCATTTACTCTCTAACATTAGGTTATAAAGAATATCAAATAATTGAGTTAAAAGTTACATGAATAAGGGTTCTCATATTCATTCTCATTCTTTCTGCAGGGATTCCCTACTTATTTTTTCTATAAATAACTCTTTGCTTGCCCCAATTCAATGGGGGCCAAAATATACTGACCTCATACAGACTAATCAATACCTGAATATTGATGAGTGGGTCAAAGACCAGCTGAATACATCAAATGATGCAAACAGGGTTTTATGAGTTCTATAGATTTTTTCCACAATGATGTAGTGCTAACACTGGAACCATACCTAAAACTTCCCATTTTTCTATTTCTTTTGATCTGGAATGTCAACATTTGCAAGTTAGGAAGACTGGAATGCGCAAGCACTTTGGAGCATATGCCTCATTATCTAATAGGACTCTCGTATTCTCTAAGTGCTTTATCCAATGAGAAATATTTGACCTGTTGAAATAGATGAGGTAGTATTATTGACATCCAGACAAATAATGGTCTGGTATATAAACAGTTTAGAACAATTTTGCCTAATTTGTGAATCCTGGCAAAAATAAGTCTTTCAGACTTTTTTTTTTTTTGTAATCTAGACTTCAGTAAAATTATTTCCTCAGACATACACACTCACAGACAAATTCAGATCCACGAACCTGGATTTATGTGAGATAGGCTTTCTTAGGCAGTGAAATATTACATAATTTTTTTTAATTAATGCATTTTCAGGTGGATTATTTCTGGTTTTAATCTTTTTCAGACAACACGGATTGGCTACATTTGCTACAGTAAGCTGTCAGGACAGCTTCTAGCAAACCATTACCTCACTTTTGTCTGTGGGCTTGTTGACATTGATAAGGTTATTGGGTTAGTTACTAGGGACCATGAGGAGTGAGGTGATTTGAACTTATTTTCAGCAAAATTCTTATTTGAATATTGGCACTTTTTTCAGGATAGACATTTTCCTTCTCTTCTAAATATTCTTGCTTCAAATATATATATATATATATATATATATATATAGCCTTCAGAAAAGGCTGTAAGCCATTATTTTTCTGTGATTGAAATAAAAGCAAGAGCAGAAAAACAAGTTAGATTTCAATGAATAGTATTTTATATTGAGAAAGATTTTTGTAAATGTAGTAATCAAGTTTTCTTAACCAAAAATTAGTACATAAAGTTTTAATATAAAAATCCATAATGTACTGCCTACCATACACAGAGAGAATCAATAAGTTGATGGTATTTTTATCAACTTTCAATGTACTGTTATTTGCAAATGAAAGAGAGGTGGGAAAGAGCAAGAAAAATAATATTGATAGATATTGAAGTAATTAACCCTTTAAACAAAATTTTCTGTCCTTTATACAACCTTCCTATGATTCATGAATATTTCTTCCAGTTTTTGAAGTGTTTAGTGTGATAAGCATCTCAAACCTTAGACTGATCACATTTTGATTTCTTGGTAGTAATTCTGAGTTTTGTTTTGTGTGATGCATTTCAAAATAGTTGTATTTGTTGCCTATCTTACAGTATCTTTATTTTTCCTAAAAAAGGAACAAAGAAAATAACTATGTGAGTAATACATGTCAAATCCCAATGCAATGTACATTATCAGTATGAAAAAAATCTCTCTATAAATAAAAGATTACCAAGCTTTAGCTTGTCCACTTATTTTGAGAAACCCTACAGATAAAATCTGTCTGGTGAAATAATTTGTCTTCTCCTTGGGGATCATTTGCAATAAGATTTGATCTATAAAATGGTTTTACTTCCCCCAATTTTATGTGTAGTTAAGAAATTACACCAACATGATTAAGATTTTGTGTTTTCATTTAACTAATTTCTAAATGGCATGCCCTTTGTAAATTTTATGTAAGACAAAGATAAAATTTAGCAGAGGAAAAATTATGATTTATAGTAGAACAATAATAATTAATTATGTGTTGTGCCAAGAGGAAAACTGGCTTAATTAAGGTTTGTGGCAAAATTCAATTTTCAGAATCAGAGTGACTGATTGTCCCAACATCCCTCTGCCCCATACCACTTCACTTCCCATGCCTTCAGCATCTTCTAGTTAGTGATCTAGGGAGAACAGTAGAGAGACTCAGGAAAGGTGGACCATGCACCTGCATTTAGCTGTCAGAACCTTCTAACCTATAGTAGTAGTTTTGCATCTAGGCCAAAGGTTCTTAAACATTTTGAACCCATTTGAAAATTTGATGAAACTGATAGACTTGTTTTCTAGAAAAATCATATAAGGTCCAGCATAAGTATGCCCTGCTTGAGTGTGGTTTGTAGGGTAATAATATGAGTGCAATAATTTAGTTTTAATTTGAATATTTCACCTAAAATGTCAAATAATGTGCTTGAATGTGGTATTATTTTACAGTATTACATGCTTATGATTTTGTAATAAAAGTTTGTAATAAAGAAGGGGGGTTATTTTGTGCCAGACCCTTAACATTTTCCATTTTTATGTAAGCAAAATGATCATGAATTTCCTAAATCTATGTGTGAACTCTCAATAAGAATCCCACCAAACTCCTTTAGAGTAGGAACTGGGTCTTCATACTTTTTTGACTCCCAAACATCCAGGAAAGTGCCTGACAAATGTTAGGGAGTCAATGGAGGTTTATTGGTTGTATATATGTGCATAATTTTTCCCAGCTTCACGCCAATCACTTTTACTTAAGCTGTGACGTAATGCATTGATGTTATCTTTAGGGCATAACACCAGGAATGCTGACATAACAGGAAAAAATTTTAATTAAAAGGATTAGTTTGGCATTCATGACTTAGGTTGCTTATTTTCACTTCAGGGCATAGCATCCTTATCCTCTGCTAATCCCCATGTTTTCACAGAAGCAGAGTAGAGACTGCATGCTGTAGTGAGAAAGTCATGAATGAGATACCAAAATTTTGCAAAGAAAGTTTTCTCCTAGCCATGTTATTTTGACAAAAAATATCTATATGGGACAGTCTTAGCTACAAAGATCATGACCAATACTTCCTCATGGCCATGCCATGTAAAGGGTTAATATTTTAAAAGGGCCAGATATAGTGCAATTAGAAATTCCTCTCACGTATTTTACTCATTCTTTAAGATTTTGATTTGAGGACGTTAGTGGATGAACACATTTTAAAATGGCATATTGAAGACTAAAGTAGGGACATATTTCCAAGCTCTTTATAAGTGCAGTTAGGCAAGACATATGTATTGTTTTTGCTGTGCTCATGAGCCTTTCATTTGAAGGAGTCCATTTTAAAAGGACACCTAAGATGAATTCAGTTTAATTCAAGAAATATTAAGTAGTTCTACTGTAATTCAATACCTACTCTGTGCACATAACTTTGCTAAAAGTGGCAGATACTTTCCTTCTTGTAGTAAGCAGAATAATGGTACCCGAAGATGACTGTGAAACTTATGTATATATTAAGTTACATGGCAAAAAGGAATTAAAGATTGCAAATCACCTAATCTTTCATGGGGATATCATTTTGGATTATTCAGGTGGGCCCAATGAAATCACAGGGGAGATTAACAGTGGAAAAGAGAGCCTGAAAAAGATAATCTAAGGGAGATATGACTATGGAAGTAGGTCAGAGTGATGAGATGTAAAAAGGACTCAGTCCTCCATGAAACACAGAGGAAGGGGATCGAGAGCCAAGCAATATGACTGGCATCTAAAGGATGGAAATGGTAAGAAAATGGATTCTCTACCATAGATATCAGAAGGGAACACAGCCCTGGAAACACTTCAGTTTTCACTGAGAGAGCTTATAGTGGACATCTAACCTACAGAACTGTAAGATAAATTTGTGTTGGATTAAGCTGCTAAGTTTAGAGCAATTTAGGGCAACAAATAGAAAACTAATACATGCACTCAAAATAAGGATGTTTTCCTACATACCTAGGACAGGCATCCTCAGCCTTGGCACTACTGGTATTTTGGACCAATATAATCATTGTGGAACACAATATTGTTATTTGGACCAATATAATATTTGGACCAATATAATCATTTGGAACAATATAATCATTGTGTATGTATACATGTGTTATAGGAGGGGAGGAAATGTCCTATATGGGATATTTAGGAGCATCTTTGTTTGTGCCCCCCCCATAATACGTATGTTGAAACATAATTCCCCATGTGATGCTGTTAGGGTTTAGGGCCTTTGAAAGGTGCTTAGGTTGTGAGGATGGAGCTCCCCTGAATGGGACCAGTGATCTTATAAAAGAGACTCTACAAATATTCCTCCATCTTCCTATCATGTAAGGTTATAACAGTGAAAAAATGACCAACTAAGAGTGGGCCCATACCAGACATAGAATCTGTGAGTGCTGTGATCTTGGTCTTTCCAGGTTCTAACACTGAGAAATTAATTTTTTTGTTTATAAGCCACCCAGTTCATGATATTTTGTGATAGCAGGGCAAATGGGCCCAACATCATAGACACGAGTAGCATTTCTTGGTTGTGACATCACAAAATATCTCTGGACATTGTCAAATGTCTGCTAGGGTAAAAATCACCGCAGGCTAAGAAACACTGAACTGGTAGAAAAGATAGACACATGCTTCAGTGCTCCAGGGAATGGCAGGCTGTGGCAAGCTCCATGTAAGTATGGATCTTATCTATCTGATTGCCCTACCCTCAGTGATTAGAACAAGGGCTGGCATGTGATAGAGGATAAAATAAATATTTAATAATTGGTACAATGAATGAGGGAAGTATCTTGGGAGGACAAGCTAGCCAATGACCAGACAAAATTATTCTTAATTTTTTCTCATTTAATAATGATTTGGGCAATTTTCCTTCTGAAACTGGTTAATACCAGTGTTCTTAGCAGCTTAGTATGACATATGTGTTTGATGTGATATGGAAGGTGACTTCCATCTCTGATATTTATAGAGGATATAAGCTTGGTTAAGAATTTCTATCTCCTTAATGCTCATTTAAATTCTCTGAGAAGTAAAAAATAATACCCAGTTCTCGGGATTGCTGTGAAAATTAAAAAAAAACAACAAGTACATGAGAAATTTCTCCAAGTGTCTGATTCAGCGTAGGTATTCAATAGATGTTACTCGCTGTCTTTTTCCAATGAGCTAATAATATACAGATAGATCCTTTCCTCTTTCTCTGTTTGAATTAGGATGTAATTGAGATTGCTTTTATTGATTCTAAGTGATTTTTATTTTAGCATACAGATAATATAGTTAATAGTAAAATATTAATAAAAGTAATTATTTCTCCTGTAAAAAGTTCCATGTGAAAAGATATAATAAGTTTATACCAGTGTTAAGGTTTTAAGCTACAATAATTGAAAAGACTTCTACATTTCTACATTTTTGAAAACCAATTACTATCTAAAATTAATGAAAAGATATGGGGGCAATCCGTTTTGCCTATTGAATCTCAGAATCGTTCTTTGTACCCCTCCAGCTGTGCTTCACATCATGGGATGGGCTGGCCCCCACGGGTGTGCTCCCCGGCTGCCACGTTGTCTGGTTTCTGGCAGGATTCACCCAGTGGAGACGCGGGGGAAAGATCAGGGACAGGAAGGAAGGAGAAATCGGGCTATTTCCCCATCCTTATTGCCACAGATGGTGTCTCCCTCAAGGACGTTCTTTCCTTGGCTCTAGCTTCAGCTGGACAGCCAGCCAGTCCTCTCAATGACCAGCTCACCCTGGGCAGAGTCAGGCTGTGGATCTAGTTCCTGATCAACAGTCCCAATCTCTGGGCTCTGACAGTGATACCTCCTTGTAGGAGTTAGTGGCTCCTTGCCGTTACAAGTGTCTTCTCTTTCACTGTGCTTTGCCTTCTTAGCCCTTCATCATTTGTGCAAATAGGTCCCTGTTAAAACCCCTTTATTTGAAATATTTAAATTGGTTTCTATATTCTCAACTGGATTCTGACTGATGCAGATATTTTCCCTAAAATTTCAAGTGTTTCCTAGTTGTAGATATTCACAAGAAGTATGTTTTAAGCTCTCTCTCCTGTATAGGTAACCATTTTAAGCCCTCTCTTTACATTCTGTGGGGAAAAAAATCTCATTCCTGAGTACATATCCTAAATATAAAAAGCAAATTTAAAACAAATTTTAAAATTAATTACATATACATTGGGATCTCAGATTTACTAAACTAATTATTAGAAACTAAAATAAATTAGGGAGAAAAGATAAAAGTATGCATAATCATTAAATGCTGGCATTTATGTGAGCCTTGGGCTTCTCTTTATTAGCTTTTTGGGTGCAATTATCATTAACATTTCAGTCGCATCTTTAATGAATACACAATGGCATGAGTGGAAACAGCAGTCTTTCGTTATCCACACAGACTGAAACTTTAAGAAAAATAACATATGTAGAGGCTGTGGAGTGCTGTTGTATATTTACCCTGGGAGCTAGGAGCTGTCCAGCAATATTCTGGCCTTGATTTTTTATCGCCACACCTGTGCCTTGTGGTGAAACAAATAAAAAGCAATTTGGAACTCTTCTCCAATAAAGCAGGTACCTGACTTTGGAAACTAACTCTAATGCAACCTGGATACATTTGTCTTGTGCTAAGCATTGTTTCAAGTGTTAGGGAAGCAAAAATCCACTAGCAAGACTTAGCTTTCCCCTTCAAGGAATTTATAAACCAGTGGGGCAATAATGGCACGAGGCAAATAAGTGCACTCAAATGAGGTAGGAGCTAGGACAGATGTCTATGCAGGGTGCATACAGAGGAAGTAGTTCTCTTTTTATGGAGAGGCATGCCCAACTTTTGCAGTGAAGTAGTTGAATGGGAGAGGGGCTTGAGGTTTGAATACAAGGCAGGAACTAATAGTTAGCTATAGGAAACTGCTTGGAAGTTGCTCTTAATGTACATAGCAAATCATTTAGAGCTGAATGTGGAGCTACTTCAATACCCAGCAAGCACTGAAGGAGCAGTTAGAAGTATGACATCATATTGTCTTGTTCTATAAAGTCGAACAAGGGTCGGGGGTTGGGTGGTTTGGAAACAGGACCAGCTCTTCAGATTGGGGGAATAGCTCCATTAGAACATTGCCATAGGACATCTTTTAGAAGTGGTGCTGATAAAGAAATGCTCAAATGTGCAGTTCCCGAGAGATCAAGATGCTGTTGGGGGTTGTTTGAGTGTGTGAGAAGCAACAGGACTCTTGCGGAGCAGCAGTGGGAGCTTGTAATTGCTGGGCTCAACTGCTGACTGGAGTCATTCATTGCTGAGAGGAGCAGCTGAGGAGAGTTGAAGCAGGGAGCCCTGAGGAGCCGCAGCTGGGAGCTTCCTCAGATTAAGAAGCTGCCATGGGAAGCAGCAGTTATGAGTATCATCATACAGGAACTTCAGAGTTATTCATCTAGTTCCATCTTCTTGGCAGGTGGCAATGTTGGAGACACAGTCTTACATATATACAGAAATGATGAACAGTTAACAAGATTGACAAAAATCTTGTTTGAGATTTTTAAATAACAAATTTTCTCAAACTCTGACACAGACTTCCTTGGTTGATAAAAAGTATGATTTTTGTTTTTTTTTATTGAGGAACATTTTTACCCTAAAGAATAGCTGTTACACTAGCCAAAACAAGGTGACATGACTTTAAATTGATGGATTATTTAATCATAAAACTCATGCGAGTATAAATAAAATTTAGTATATTTTGATATTTTCTCCTCAAAAGAATGACTAAAATTTTATTCTGTTATCAAAGTTTCTGACACAGAAACACATGACATTTTCATTAAGAAGCCAGAAAAGAAGGTCAGCTGATAGAAAACTTGGTAACATCTATCAATTTATCTACAAAAGGCACTGTTGTTTAACTGATGAATTTGCGTAAAAACCACGTTGAACATTATCTACCATTACAATGAGGCTGTCTTCTTGAAATATCATGCAAAAATGTATTTTTATGCATTAGTAATTTAATTTGCAACTTTTTGGACCAGCATAGGCTCTGTTAAAAGAGGGTGGGGGAATAGAAGCAAAATAACAAATGATTTTTATTTTTTTTATTTGGGTGATACAAAATTATGATACAAGAACTTGCAAAAAATCCAGTTGGGAAAATATTATGATAGTTCACACTTGAAAGAGGCTGAGAACTAGTTGTAGACACTGTGAAAATGGCAGAAACGGTGTGGAGGTAGAGATGTTGTGAATGAGAGCATTTCAATTTTTAAATTATAATATATCTAGTAATACTTTTGTTTTGCCGAAATCTTATAATGTTGCTGATTTCTGTCAAAATCACTCTATGTACAGAAATTCCATGTGGATTAAGCCACATGGGAGTCAGTTACCCTGGCTTAATAGATACTTCATTTCTGTGGGTTTTAATCGATAAACTTGACCTTCAATCTTTGCCTGTTATACAATCTGTGCAGAGCAAACAATGAAATGAAGTGAAGTGAGTCAGGTTTAGAGTGTATTAGTGAATTGGGGTTTGAGTGACCAAGAATGAAATGTCAGAATAGCAGCACGAAGGAGAAGACTCAAATTTTTAGGTTTGGCATGCTCACTTTTTTTTTTAGGTTTGGCATATCATACTCGTTTAAAAAGACCACTTTAAACATAAATTACTATGTATATTTTTCAAAGTAACATGAAGCTTTTACCCTTGAAGCTCCTGACCTTCTAAAGGCTCCTGGAAAGATTTACTTTAAATCTGCTGTAGACAAATAAAAATTGCTCTCAAAGGTATTTATTTAGCTAACGAAAACGCCTTGCAGAGCATTTGAACAATTATTTGAAGGCAGAAAACATTCCGTGGCTCATCCATCTCTCATGGAGAGTTGTCGGCTTTGCATACCTTGAAGTGTTTTTTCCCATCTCCAAAGGAGACACTGCCCCACTTTCTGAGACTTGGCATGTGGTTGGGATCACTGCAAGGCTTTTGAGCTCGCAGTTCACACAGCCTACTTGTCTTTGACAGTATGATATGTTCCTCTTTTAACTTCTCAGTACACAGCAGTGAGGTCTCCCTTAAAGGCCAGCCTAACTCCCAATCTGTGCTTTGTGAAGTGTGGTTTGTTATCCACTTTGGCTGCTGCCAAAATATGGTGTGACATACTTTTTGCATTTGTATGTAGTTAAAAAAAAAAAGCATGGACTTATGAAGATCAAAGGAAGGGAATGTATGAGTTCCTGGACCCTTCAGTTCATATATAAGGCTTAAAATATGGAGTTAATCAAATAAGAACAGCTATATATTTCAGGAGCAAAATTATCTCCTGTTTTGTTCTTTTAAGATAAGTGAAGGGGTCAGCCTTCTGGTTCATCACATTCTGAAAGATTAGGAGTTATTTGTTCTACTTATTATTAAAATGTTACATTACCATTCAAAGATAAGTAAATATACCAGTTTGATTTAATATGCTTCATAAGTTTTCAGTCCTCTCCTCGTCCCACTGCAGTAGTTAACATTCGAAATCATCACCACCATGATATTTATGAGTAGCCACAGGCATCGAGTGCTGCACAGTGCACTCTGCCAAGTGCGGCTTCAGTCCTCTCTTGACCGCTACATAAAATCAAGAACACTGACACAGCTAGAGATGTAGAGGGCGTGTGCATACACATGAAATACCAAGAAGAAAATGTTATACCAACCTCTACCTTTCTCTCCTTCCCAGACTCCTGTCATCAATCAAATATTCAAAAATTGCCCATCATACAATCCCATGGAGGTCCTTTGTTTGAGCCCCAGCTGAAAACTTTGTAGGTGGCTGAATAAAACACTAGATATTTATTTTGCTAATGAAAATGCCTTGCAGAGCATTTGAACAGTTATTTGAAGGCAGAAAACATTCCATGGCTCATCCATCTCTCATGGAGAGTCATCGGCTTTGCATACCTTGAAGTGATTTTTCTTATCTCCAAAGGAGACACTGCCCCACTTTCTGAGAGTTGGCATGGGATAGTCTAATGAAAAGGCTATTGCATATAAAATTGAAAAATCTCTGGGATTTGGTATTTCGACCTGATGGCTCTACATGTATCTTTTCATTTTCAGTGTTTCATGATGAATGGGAAATTTTTAAAGGCTCTCCATATCGCCTGGAAATTGGCCACCAGTTTGGCTTTTACCTAACATCCTGTTGGTTAGTAAGGAAATTAAAAGACATTTATTTGTAGTAAAATTCATTTTGCTTTTCACTTTGTAATTTATCTGAATTTTAAAATTATAATAAAGACCTATAGAACATCAAATAGTATATAATAGACTTTTAAATAAATGATTAGGATTTGAAGCTCTCTCTCTCTAAAAAGCAGCTTAGACAGAATGGCAAGCAAACTGTTCACCACCTGCCCCCTACCCCATGTGCAACCCCGTCTCCCGCTTCTCTCCTTTGACCAACCTTTCCCTATGGATGTCCTGAATACATCATTGTTTCCTTAAAGAACCCTGGTGTTTTGCATCTCTGCATTTTTGTTTTTTCTCAGACCCTCTTACTTTCTTCTGATTAGAATTAATCATGTCTTCTCTGTGTCTTGTTTGACCTTTTCCACCCTTTTATCATAGTCCATTATTGATTAATATATCTCTGTTTCAGGCTAAAATGTAAACCATATGAGAATAAGGCACATGCTTTACTTATAATTAATAAGCATTTCCATAATGAATTTATTCTGGCATATAGTTACTGGGAGTCAGCTAAAAGAATCATGTTTGTAGAGAAAATGGCTTATCCAAAATAATGATGCCACTACACAGCTTACACAGTGGAAAGGGCCGCAGTGTTACACTAAGACTCATCTGAACCTGGGTTTGGCTCTCCCACTTAGTAGCTACGTGAATTCAGTTTTGAGACACTTAATTCCTTTGGGGCCTTGTGGATAATGAAACCCTTGCTGTAGAATTCTCTTTAAAATTAAGAGATGAAATATTTTAAATAGTGGACACAGAGTCAGTTCTCAATAAGTGTTATTATTACTATTTGTAATGGAAGTATTTTAATACATTTGCATGTATGTTCATAGTCACTGAAAAAATCAAGGATTCATTTCAACACCTCAACCGCTCCTCTCCTTTGTCAAACTTCTTATGTAATAGATGTAGTATTGAGAGCGTCTGTACAAATATTAAATGCCTGTTTCTTTAACTGTTGGTTTTTTATTTTGTTTTCTTTTTTTTGTAGTGGGGATAACAACATAAACATAGAAAAATACATATGCCAAGCCAGTTTTTAACTTTGTAATGACAAAAAGATTTTTGTCCAACCTAAATTTGTAAAAATGCCAGCCAGTCACTTTATTGGAAGTAATGAGATTTTTGCCAAACTTTTTTATTTTAAACCAGTCATTTCCCAGCCTGACAAAATAATTTAAAAAGTAGGTTTAATTATGTGCTGTCTAAGTTTCCTAATAACATGGTAATTACAGACCATACTGTAGGAAATACAGGGTCTGGCACAAATAACACCCCTTTTTATAATGAAATATTTTATTACAAAATAATAAGCATGTAATTCTGTAATATAACAATATCACACTCAAGCACACCACATGATGTTTTAAGTGAAATGTTCAAATTAAAACTATAAATTATTACACCTATATCACTACCCTACCAACCACACTCAAGCAGGCATAACTTCTGCTGGGCCCTGTACTTTTGATGCCAACTAAATGAAGAGAAAATGCTCAATAGCAGCCAGAGGACTTTTATGTACAAAACTATAGTCATTAACAATAGCCAAAATAAGAACACAAGAGCAAATAAATTCACCAGTTAAAATAGCTAAAAATAGGCACAATTTTTATACTAAAATGATGGCTGCATGGGTCTCTGTAGAACTACTCAAAAAAGTACCAAACTATTTTCTTAATTTTTGATATTATGACACATATAAGAAATAAGGAGAAATAGTAGTGAGAGAGACACAGAGACAACTACTTGTGGTAGTTCCCAGCACCTATCTCCCGTCAGAAGGCTATGTTCAAGAACCATGTTTTGAAATAAGACCAAATACTGCAGTGCTGTAGTACTTAATGCTTGTGGGAAAATATTGGAGAAATAAACTAACACTGTGTATTTCTATAAGACAGAGGGGACTTAAGAGACAGCACCAAATTTAAAATCATATGAACGTTGGCATAACCAGATGAATGGTAATGATTTAAAGCATCTGGTCTTCATTGCCTGGGCCTCTTCCATATCATCAGCAGATGTCCCACACTCTTGGGAAGTTAATAGGGGACAATGGAGCATAAAACCACAGGATAGTATTTCATAAATAGATGTTTGCTTAATCTATAAAGAGATTCTGACCCTCTACAGATTCATTTTGCCTGAATTCCCAAAGTTTTTGATTAATGGGGAAATATATGTGTCTGTTTCTTTTTTCTTGGCTAATTTTTTTTAATTGTAAGATTTCCTTGTATTAATTTGATGTTCTTACGTCTCTTGAGAGGTAGCCTACAGAAATGTTATGACTTTGCTGGCATCCAGGAACAAATCCAGGAACAAGTGGTATTTCCAGTTAATTTATTCATTCACAGCAATAATGTGGTGCCTCATTTACCTCCTCTGTAAAATATGAATGGAAGAAAAAAATAAGGTTGATCATGCATTAAAGTAACAATTACCTACATTTTGATTGTTGAACTAAAAGAGGATGAAGACTTTTGGTGGAGAGATTTGCCCCAGGATCCTGTGCTCCTGGGTTCCCTGCCAGTGTCTTCTTCTATTATAATATATAGATAATGCTGTAGGTTGATTAAGAAAGAGTTAATTCTCACTCAGATTTGGTGTTTCAGTATTTTATTCTAGATTGATCATAACTTCTGGTCTCAAAGTTCAGAAATATCTCACAATCTTCTCACATTGTTGAAACTGAAAGGTCTTTGTTTCAAATTTAGCATTTGTTATGTTAATGAGAGAGGATGTTGGTTTGTGATCAGCTCTTCACAGAGCTCCTGCCACTGAGGGATTAGAGCCCTGCTGTAAAAATTCGGTTTGCCTGGCGTACACCGAGGGTGTACTTAGCTATCAGCTTTTTCATTCTTTTTCCCTTTTCTTCAGAAGAAACACTTTGTGTTACTAGAGTTTATATCCATGTGTTAATGACTGGAAAATAATGAAATTCAGGAATGGCAGCTCTATTTTTTTTTCTTCTGTGTGCACGTGCCATCTATTCCTTTGTTATAAAAGATTAAAAAGTGCTGAACCGCTAGAAAGAAAATAATTGGAAATGAAATCAGGGTAAAATGAATGGAAAAAATTCTAATCAGTTGATGAAGGCATGTCATTTGGCATTGGTTCTTTTTTCAGTTTTAACATATTGTCTCATCCTTCAGAACCTCATCTCTAAGACAGAAATCCAAAAATAAGAACAACATGGGAACAGCACACAAAAGCATGGGTTTTGAAGTGACATCATGCAGGTTTATTTTCTTTTCTTGTCCATTCTAATTAAGAGTGGACAGTGTAATGAAGGAATGGATTGCTTTCATATTGTAGTAAATATGCGCGACTCAAAATATATACATTTAGCATCTAGTGTGTACTTTCAAAACTACTCAAGCTGATAAGGATTTCCTCCAGAGAATTGCACTGAATCACATGTATCAACCAATTATAATGACTGCTAAAGATATGTCAAAAAAAAATAAAATTATTTTAAACAGTAAAATTGGGAATTATTATAAGGCATATGAAAATATCTGGTAATAAATTTGTATACACATAGATGAAATGTATACATGCATTCATATATAAAATAATAGTTCATTATTAACAAATTTATTAGAAGAAATATGGTAGAATACATCATTTCCTAAAGTGTATCATTTGGAGCAATAGTTTCAAAAATGATCTGCAATAAATGGGTCTCAAATAATCTTAAAAACCATGAATATTATAATACTCTCTAAAATATACATATAGCTTGAGCATATAGGAATCTGTAAAAGCAGTTATTTTAAATCACAGCATCTGTGTTAGTCAGAATAATGGTCTCCAAAGATGTCCATCTCCTGATCCCTAGAGCCTGTGAGTATGTTACTTTACATGCAATAGGAGTTAAGGTTGTTTATTAGCTGAACTTAAAATAGAAAAGTTATCCTGTAATATCTGGGTACATTCAGTGAAGTGACAACGATCCATATAAATGGAAGACAGATACAGAAAATGAGGACATGGTGAGCTGTAAAGGCTGAGCCAGCTTTGGACCCCAAGGAAGGGACCAAGACCCAATAACTGTGGGCAGCCTCTGGAAGCTGGAAAAGACAAGGAAATGCATTTACTCCTAGAGCTTCCAGAAAGGAATGCAGCTCTGCCTACACCTTGCTTTTATCCCCTTAAGACCAGTTTTGGACTTCTAAACTACAAAATTGTAAGATAATGCATTTTTTTTTCTGTTGTCTGAAGCCACAGAGTTTTTGGTAATTTATTGCAGCAGCTTCAGACAACTACTATGCCAATTGTGTCTCTTTAAGTGATTACTATATGCCAGATACCATGCAAAGTGCTTAATATCCATTATATTATATTTAATCAACACAACTTACAATAAAATGTAAACATTTTAATTATTGCTATTTTATAAACAAGGACATTTGGAGAGGGGAACTCACACAGGTTTAGCAATTTAGGCAAGAGAGCACAAATAAGAAATATCAGAGCCAAGACCCAAATTATGACTATAAAATGTATGCTTTAAATTTCTTATTTTTCAATTTAGCTTTTACCAAGCTTACTTGGCACTATTATTTTTTTTTTCATTTCTCTCCAAATACACCTATTTATTTTTGGAATCAGTAGTTATAGTGGAAAGAGATTATACCTAAGATTCTATTTTTTTTATTTTTTTTATTTTTTTAATTTTTATTTTAGTTTATTCAGTACAGTTTCTATCCTTTATTCCCATTCCAGCCCACCCACCCATTCCTCCCCTCCTCCCTCCCCTTTCCAACACCCCTAGTTTTGTCCATGTGTCCT
>CM052542.1:47822066-47947667 GCA_028533065.1 Trachops cirrhosus | reverse complement strand
TCAATGTCCGCTACAATTTGCGATCTCCTATTTTCATTTATGGCGTGATAATGTTGGCTCTTTGCTCTGTACCTACTAAAATGACTCAGATTTTTTCCCCCTGGTTGTGGGAGAGTAGAATCTGCTGCATCCTACCACCCCGCCATCTTCTCCCCCTAATCCATACCTAAGATTCTAACTCCAAATTTGGTACTAAATACCCATCTAATCTGGCTAAGCAATCTTGTGTTTCTTACCCTCAGTTCCTTCAGCTACTTATGTGCCCAAAATAGTCCCTGGTCTCCTGAAGCTTAGAGTCCATTTCTTGGGTTTATTCATGCCTACAGTTAAAAGTGTTTTGCATTTATTATTATGTTTGTGTTATTTACAATAATCCCATAAATACCAATGAATCAGTATCATTATTACCATTTTATGCATATGAAAATTGAAGTGCAGAGACATTTAGTTTCTTTCTGTAAATCAAAGAGATAGTAAATAGCAGAGCTAGGTCTTTAAAGGATGTCATCTACCTTCTGAGTAGAAAATACAATACAAACAATCTTACAAAATGCTTTATTTTTTTCAAACCTAAGAATTGATAAATTAATATAGTGCCAGTCAATGTACATTTTAGTAAAAAACATTGAAATGTTATTGACTAACATACTGCCTTAGTTTTCTTTTGTAAATGTTCTATATAGTTACATATGGAGAGGGATTTCAATAGAAGAAAAAGAAAATGACATTTTTCTTACTAGGGAGGTGCTAATACTTGGATATATTTTTTATAGCTCTGCATGGAATTCTGGTTGGAAGACAAGACTCTGGAATGGCCTTAGACCCAGTCACTTAACCTATTCCAGAGCTTAGGAGTTTGTCAAATAACCTGAATGTAACTTTGAATGTAATTTCAGTTATTAATTGATTAGAATGTTAGAGCTGTGAAACAGAACTAGAGTGGAATTTTAAGTCAAATTATGTATACTTCAATTCCCACTCTATCACAATTAACATTGTTACCTTTAGCAAACAATTTCAAATTATATAATCATTAAGGGTCAGTTTAATCACCTGTAAAATGAGGATAATCAGGCCTGCCTTGGAGGATTCTGGGTATCTAATAAATGCCCAGGTATTTAATTTCACTACCCATACACCTTTAAAACTGGTTTGGACTAAGAGCCTTTCTAAAGCATTCCAGTATTTAAATGTTCACACTTCGATGTTAGTTGTTTGTTTGCGTATATATCCCCTTGGTCCTCGATGTCTTAAAGGTTGAAATGATGTGTTATTTGAAGTTCATCATCAGCATTTAGCATGGGGTCTGGCCTCCAATAGACAATTGTTAATAATTTGCTGAATGAATGCGAATCATCAAGAAAAGTCCCTTAGCTAAATTATAATGTCTGATTTTGTGGGGTTACTTTTAATATCAGTGAGGAAGGAAAGAACCTTTATAAGTAAAACTGAGATGCACTGTCCTATTCCATCTGCCAACTTTGGTTTTAATTTTTTCTCTTCTATTCTATAAGTATCTAATCATATGAAGACTGAATTTATAACATATTTAAGTAAATTTCTACACTATGGAGTCTGTACATAACTACAATTGATGAGTGTATTTGATTAAATATATTTTTGATGTAATATGTGCTGTCCTTTTGTGGCTGATATATCTTTCAAACACTTCCTCAGTGTTAACATATTGATTCAGTATTTATTATGTTTGTAAAGTCTAATTTATTTTCCAGATCTGGTCAAGAGAGACATACATTTGGAACTAACAAGATAAATCTTATACAGATTTGTGTAAAGTGGAAAAAATAAATATTCAAAAGAGTTCTAAAATCACATAAAAACCCTTTCCAGTTAAAACTAACAATTTACTACTCTTTTACATTTTGGGTACTTGAGTATGATGTCAGTTTTGGTCATAAAATTAATTCATTAATGTCAGCCACTGTTATCATCTTGTCCTAATTCAGAACGAAAAGAGCAAGATAGAAGAAAAAATTTTTCTTTAAATTTAGAAGTGGTTTGGTGAGATTAGCTAAACAATACCAAAGCAATCGAGTTCCAAAAACAAAAAGAACATTAAAAAGCTACGTTTTATTCCTGGATAGATCTTTGAAGAAATATAAAATCGTATTTTCAAAATCCTGCCCAGTTTCTTTACACTCTTCCATTTCCAGTTCTATTTTGCCTGATCTGTGGAATACTTTTATGAAAGAAAAATCACAAACCATTTCAAATGGACTTCTGCCTCCGTGGCCTGTAGAAGGCAGCATGAGGCAATGCCTTCTCTAAAGCCTACTCTCTGTGTTTTGATCATTGACTCTTTCATCTTTAGGATTGTGCCCACAGGGCTCTGTAGCATAGACTTAATTGTTTTGAAAACCTCACAAGCAATCCATAGGGAATTCTTTAGGTATCTTAGCCGCAAGAGTCTTTAAACTTCAAATAATTCTACTGGGAGTTTCAGATTTAAAAACCTGAGTACTTCCAAATCATTTGCCCTTTGTCAACAGTGTTAAACTTTGCACTATTTAAAAAATATATATGTATTTAATAAATAAAGGAACATAAATTGGCTTATTTTCTTAGATTTGAGAAAAGAAAGGGAATAGAAATAGTTCAAAAATTATTTAGTGTGTACATTGGTAACAATGACAAAAATAACATACGAATTAGTTTGGGATAAAGAAAAATAATTATATATATATATGTTGCTCTTAGTGACTAATAACTGAAACAATTAATTACACAGACTTAAAAAAAAAAGATTTTATACATATCTGTCTCAATTCACAGATACAGCCACTAAGATTCACTGGAGTTGAATAATTTTCATAGCTCATAGGGTAACAAGAAGTCGAGTAGACTTAAATTTCAAATCTGTTTCCGTTTCTTCCGAGTTGGAGGACCTCTTGGAGTCTCCTTTCTTCAGCTTTTTGAGGTGCATTGTCTGCCTTCTGAGGACATTATATGGGTTCTGAAAACTTTAAGACACTTACATTGCTGACTGGTTTCCTGTCACACGTGAAGTGTTCGACTCATTTTAATTCCTTTCCCTTTCTGCTCTTCTCTTTGTCTGGACTTCTTTCAACTACAGCACAGTTGCTAGAATTGATATATGTTTGGATTAAATCTTGTCACAATTCAGATTTATAACTGTGGTTAAACTTTTAGAAATGTTTGCATTAAATTAGAATAAAAGCTGTGCTACAAAAGACTCTAAGGCATGTTGTACATAAAAGATCCAGTGACTGTTTCAAATGGACTTAAGTGGTATCTTTTCTTCAAATTCTCCCTCTGGTAATTTTGCATCTATTCTAAATCATTTATGTGATGTTTATAACAATGGTAAATTCAATATTTTGACCAATTATCACACATTGGAACCAATAAGCACTCTGTAGATTCTAGCCAGCTACTGTGGAGACATAGTAATGAAATCAGACTAGACCTATAAATTACTTTTAAGTCTTAATGAAAGTGCCCTCTTTGGGCCATGTTTTAAATCTTCATTAAATTAGAATGGTATTTATTTCTATAGATATTGATCATCACTTTTAGTTTAAATTTTTTTCATATAAAGTCAAGTGCAGATGGAGAGTAGGAGGACTGACCATGACAGTCCACAGTCAAGGCAAAATGATTGATCCATAATGCTTTTCCCTGGATCTAACCAGAGTTAACCAGTAGACTGGTGGCAGTAACAACTAAAGCAAGAAAACTGTAGAGGTGAAAATAAAAGGGGAGCCTTCTGACTTCCAACTGACATCCTAAGGACTTTCTTCACTACTTGTTTCTTAGGGCTGGGTAAGAGTTAAGTATAGCTAAGAGGTACGGGGCAGGTTTAGCTCTAGAAATCTCTTCTGGAATCCAAGTTTTAGGATCAAAGTATAAACTTCATTTTATACTGTATTATATTGTTTAGTTCGTTTTTATTTTGATAGAAAGAGTTAATAGGCCATATATTTCTAGTGATCCTTTATTGTCACTTTAATAAATTATAAGTGTATTTTAATGTTCCTGCTCTATTTGCTCAGGAGAATGATGTGCTAAACCTCTTATCATATGTGGCTTCATTTCTTTGGAAAGCAATTATGAGTGGATTCTGTTTTAAACACATTCTCTTTTTGTTAGCCTTCTAATTTTTCCTATATTAGAGAAACTATCTCAAACTAATGACCAGTGAATTTCATATTGTGAAACTTAATAACTACTCTTCATGATTTTGATTCTTGTTGATTATATTTACATTGTTTTCAGAATTCGATTTTGGATAAAAGGAAAATTACAACTACATAATGGATTTCCTTCATATGAATACTATATAAATGTAAATAAAAGTATTTATCTAACAATATAAGATACATTGGGTTCAACAAAATATGATTTTAAAATAAATGGACTATATCTAAACATTGCTTTCAAGGAAAAAAGTTAACTTTTTGTATCTGCAGACAAGTAAGCATTAAAAACTGAATTGAGAAACTAAATCAAATAAAATCATAATTGACATTATTTTTTCAAATATCTCAACCCAAATATTGGATCAAGTACTTTACTCTTATGACAGTTACACAATGAGAAAAAACAATTAGATTACACAAAGATACTCTGATCAATGAAGAAGAATATTTCACAATCCTTTGAAAGCTTTCTAATTATTCTGAAATTAAGGTGGCTGCTGTAGCATTCATTCGAAAGCTGTATTAGAAATGGATTGAATTACTCTCTCTGTATTGGTAGCAAAAGCTCACATACAAGCTACCATCTTGGGTATGACATGTGCTAGAATCCACACTGCTGATTGTAGGATCACACAATCTTGTTCTTTTTTGCAAATTTGAGTATTAATGGTAAAATCAGCAGATGCCATTGTTGCCTACATTTTGAGTTCTTTCTGGACACTAGATTGAGTGGGTAGATACCAAATAAGCAGAAATACCACTAAACATGACCATTTTTTTAATGAGTTTGCTTGCAGAATCAGGCAATTGTACAAGGACTGCCTTATACAAACATTAGTAAATTTGTTCCCAGCCACCTTTACGTAGACAGACATTACTTCTCTTTTTACAAAGAGACAGCTGTTCTTGCTAAGCCCTATATTGGAAGAGACATAGAGGTAGATCTTGAATGACAGTGTTCAAAAGCTTAAGGAACATTGTTACTACATTAATTTTGTATTATTCTTACTGGACTTTTTGTTTTGACCATGGCAAATACTTTATTTTTTCATTTATGAATGATAGAATTATGTAGTTCTATAAAGCAAATATGGAGATCATACCACGATTATCAAACATTTCTGTCCAATTACCTAGGACTGACATATAAAAGTTTTTAACCATGCTATTTTATAACTTGTATTTTCTTCATCAATATTATAAATTAATTTTAGTAAGTAGTATCTATTTGAAATCACATCATTAATAAACATGCCCAAACCCCCTCTTTCTCTCTTTGTGTAATGCTGATACATACAGTTGCTATCCTTAGTATTGGCATCACGATTGCTTTCACTCCCGGAGGCACTGCTTCTTATTGGGTTTCATTTTGGGTAGATAAAAGATAGACTAAAAGATTTTAATATAATACATAACAGAAAGATGACATGGAGTCAGTACTATAAGCTCTTGTATCATATAAATAGGGAAGCAAAGTAATAAATCAACTGTTATTAAATGAACAAAAAGACTGATACAAATTATAAGGCCAGAAACCTGTTTCTGCACACTAACATTAAACTTAATAAATAATAGCATGCCTATCATATATCTGCCTGGTTACAGGAAAATAAAATAAATAAATATTTAAATTAAAAAATACATGTAATCCCTCAAAAAGAGATAAAGTATGTAATGGATATGTGTTTGGGTACATAACAAAGTCCATAGATGATCACTCTTGTCACAGAATTAAATGTACCACCTTCGTCATGGTGCTTTGACGACACCTCTAGATGAAAGATTAAGGTCACTGTGGTGCTCTTTAACTGCTTTAAAACTAACAAATTCTGACATACTAAATATCTTAGTTGAAATGCTATCATCATATAATTTTTTTGTCAAATTTGGTTAATGTTTTCTAAAATGAAGTGCATAAAAATGGTGTTGAAAATAAAAATTCTGCTTTAATTTTTTAGGAGAGCAAAAGAATGTTAAGCTAAATGAAATGTATTTCTTATTTAGTAAAATTGTGAAGATATGAGCAGGCATGAAAATGGTTAGATGTCACCACAATAGTATCAAAAGTCACACATTTGTGCTGGCGTCCGAAGGTGAATGTGGCCTTATGTGATAGCGATGTGAAGACAACTCGGTGTACTTGTTTTTCACTCGTGGTCTCTGGAGTCCTACATGGTTTGTATTGTGTCTTCCTTTTTATTTGGTCTAAAAATCCCTATGCTTAAGTAAAGTCAATTTCATAGATAGATAAAAATAAAAATGGAAAATTAATAAAAGAGAATTAATCATAGCATTTCAATAATACATTAGGATGTTCTAGCCTCAATAGATTTTTTCTATGTTCCAATAACATAGCTAATAAGTTTTATCACAAAAACACAGGAAAATATAATCTACTAATTAAGATCACCCAGAAAAATAACATTTTATAATTCAATACAAATTTGGAAATATATTTTAGAATAAGCAATAACATCTGCCCATATCATACATATGTACCAAATACATTTATTTGTTAAAACAATGTGCAAATTGTATATTTTCTGATAGAGCAGTTAGCAATGAATATTTTAAACATTATTACAGTTGTGGTGATGACCTTACAAATATTGCATTAGAACATGAAAAAGGAAAAATTAATTTCTGAAGTGACAGATTTATATTTGAGGTAAAGTAACAGGTTAAAGGTATTTATTTCAAGTGGGAATAGCAAAAAGTGGGTAGATCTTAAATAGCACTGAACTTTTGAGCAGAAAAATATGGACAGTATTTGATGAAGCAAATCATTACATAGACTACAGCTGCTACAAATATAGTAACTAATGTTGTAATTTCTCATAAGAACAAACAGTTCTGAATAGGTAATATCTTGGGAATTAAAATAGAATATATTTAGAAATATATAGTCAAGCATGGTTAATTTCTAGCTTTGTGGTGCAGGGACAGCAATAAAAATGCATAAACCGGTAAACACCTTTGTAGTAAACAAGTCTCAATGACTTCATGTCTTTGGAGTCCTCAGAATTTATTAAATCCAAAAGCACACTGATGACATAAAGACACATGTTTTACCTTCTAGTAAGTAAGCGTGGAAACAATGAATTCTGAGGCTATGAGAGCCTGCCTTGTCATTGCCATTGGGTCCTGTGCCCCTACACTCGCCTCTTCAATTTCTGCCTCTGTGAAATAGGACTAGGAAGACCTCTTCTTCCTTAATTTCCCTGGGCACTCAATTAGCAATATAAATAGTTACGAATTTTGTAGAAAAATAAAAACCATTTTCATCACATATCCTTTTCAATTTTTGTGATATTATGGTTGAAAATCAAGTTGAAGAAGCATGTATCTCATTTGTAGGAAAAGCACCTTTCAAAAGACACTCATTGAGTACTACAATGTTCAATTGTAATTAGAAGACAACTCTAACCATGTGGTCCCATCATGGGGCTGCTTTCATCTTCTGTAAACCAATTGCTCATACTGTAAATCAATGAAAATGATTGTTTATTCAATAACAGTGTTCTCATCTCATGGTTGGTACCATATATATATATATATTGCAGGAGCTGAGATTTGGCAGTATACAAGGTAGCCTCAGGAGGCTGCTCTCATGGAGCTTACATTCTAGTGAAGGAAGATGCATAATAAGTAAGAACTGTATCAGATAGCAATAGTACTATCAATACATCACAAGTAGTTAATAAACGGTACCTACAATTATCAGTAGCAGCAGTCCTAGCAGTAGTAATGCTAGGCTCTTAAGGAAATAAATACCAAAGTTATTCCTTATTTTTGGATCATTTTATTTCTTCTTACTGTATCTCAAATTCAAACCTAAATTTCAAACTTTTGTTTTGTATTGATAAAATGCTTTGGACAAATCCCAAAACCAAAATATGGCTGCTTCACTGTTACCTCAACAAATACAGATTTAAAAAACTAACAGTGCCATCATAGATGATTTTAGGGTAGAAAAAAATTAGCTTTAAGTCAGATGCATCTGTGTTGAAATAATTTACTTAACATATATATTATATGAACATTAATTAGGAAATATCTTAATGTTTTTATACTGCTTAGCTATGATGATGATGATATATTCTCTTTCACTGTTCTTTATTTTATACCTAAACACAACTATAACCTAGTAACAAATTTTATTTCTGTTTCATAGTCTCTTAACTTCAATGTATATTTGACAGTACAAATTAATATTAATTCAACAAAAGACTCACATTTTGTGTGGAGTAATTCTGTACATATTTAGAGAAAATTTAAGCAAATAAATGTACTTTCTACCTTTAGCTTCTATAATTGTAGTTATAGCTTAAATCTTATGTTTCCTCTTAAAAGTTATTAAAACATGCAAACATTCTTTCCTCATATTAATTGCAGTCCTGCCCTCATTTTCCAGTACATAGTTGGCTACCCTGGAAGTTAAATAATTCTAATTATTAAGATTCAAAACATTACATGTATCAGTGAAGGCAATTAAGATGATTTGAATATTATTAAATGAAAATGAACTATTTCTGTTTCAAGAAACTAAATAAATATGCTTAGGGATTTTTACATTGTTAAATTGCCTCAAAAATAATTGTACAATTCAATATAATAAAGTGAATACAATAAATAATTTTAATTCATAACAATAAGTAATGTGCTTATTTGCATGACTGGGATAAAGAATGTATTGTACAAATACTAAACAGAGACTAATAAGGGAAAGCATAGGTTATTATACTTCTAAACCTCTCGTTCATAATTTATGACACTTTACTGTGATTAAATTTGGTCTAACACCACTGTGGAATCTCATGTAAGAGTCCTTAATCCCCTCCAATTTATCATGTGAACAAATCCCCATGTATCAGGTCAGAGAAACTGCATAGGACTTTCCTTAAGCAGGATTTCACACTCAGTAGCATAATGCGTATTTGGTTGGAAATAGAGAAATGGAAAACTACCTAAGCCAACAGTGTAACGGCAAGGGTTTTTTGGTTGTATGTAACTCAAATGTTTTCCTTCACTGCCCTGTTTTCTCAGTAGCTCTTTGGAAGGCTACTCCAATAACTATCCAGAAAAGAATTAGCACCAATGAGAGAAGATCCTTTGGCCAATGGTATTGGCATGTAGACATGGGTGAAAACAAACAATAGTACATGTTTGATGACACATGGGGGAAACTAAAAGGGAAAAGTAAGGGAAATTTCAGATAAACCTACTGTGAGAAGAAATATGATGGTTTCTGCTCCTCATCATAGAGTAAATAGTTCTAACTGTGACTAACATGACCTTGCATTAAAGACATTCCAACACTAATCAAAAATGTTTCTACATGTTACATTAGATCAAATTTAATCAAAACATAAATGTTGGTTTTAATTTGGATAAATGAGACTAAATGTTGGTTTTACTTTGGATAAATGAGACTATAGGCAGATACTGTATAACTGAATTGAAATTGTGTAACTTTTTAACCAATTCATGGAGTTGGAGGTCTTAGTGTATTTGTGCTCTCCACAGTTTCTTTCTCAGTATTTCTTCCAGCTCACAGAATCTCAGGCTTTAATTCCTACCTTCTTTTCTTAACTTTCATTCCCTGCTCTAGTATTGCAGAATCTCTGTCCAGTGTTTGTTGGTCAGACCAGCCCCCATAGATTGTCTTGCTCTCACTGTCTTCTTAATCACTCTCTCTCAGATCATCCTCCATGCCCTGAAACTCAGAGGTCAGCCTAAACCAGCACTAAACCCTCCCCTTTCCTAGGGGTCTCAGTGTAAAATCTACATTCTGAACTACTATACATCTATGTAGACAGTTCAGAAACAGTGATAAAAACCTTGATTCAATTGTTTAGCAGATATCAATGCAGGAAACAATGATTTCATTTCTCAGTTTTCTGAAAGAGAATTTTAAAATTGACTTCTTCACCATGAAATTTTTCCATTGTAGACATCTTTTACAAGGTAGTCCCAGGCATATATATAAATGATTGGTCTTTTTCACCCAAGCAGAACTTTTAGATCTCAATTACTTCAAAGTATGTTTTAAACTTCTAAAGTTTATTTAAACATTATATGAAACAAGCAAACTGCATAGTTTTTTTAATTTTAATATACTGTTGATTTTAATGTCTTTAAACATTTTATGAGGTAAATTCTTCTTAAACAGAGGATAAAATGTATTAAAAAGAGAAAATAAAAAGACACAGCCATACCACTGAGACAGAACATATTAGCCTCTCTAATGACCTCTATTATAAATACCAATCAAATTGACTTCAAAATGTCATCAAGTGCCTTTAGCCAAATTTTAGAAGATAAATTATGTACTATTTACAGCCTCTAGGTCATTCCTAGTTAATGAGTCTTCTTCCATTATTAGCCATGGCACACTAGTAACTGTGGCATTTGAGAACTAAAATTTTATCATTTCCAAAAAAAGAAAAACAAGTCCTAAGCCAAAACACTCTACTGCCTTTCTAAAAGAGCCAAGACTATTTTAAAATTTATAAATTAGAAAAACTTTTCTTTTTTCTGCCTTCATAAATATATTGTGTTTTTTCCTTCTTTAAAATTCTGTATTGATAAAAATTATTAGGTAAATATATTATACAGTGAAGCCTGTAATGATAGATTAGACCATGTCAAATTTTTTACAGGTATCTAGTAGGACCAGAGAGATTGACCAAATTTGGGATAATTTTTTAACCCTAAAGTTTTCATGAAGATTTCATGACTTTCCTTCTAGAATTATTTTGTTTTTAATTACATAATTACCACATGGACCAGAAATTCTACTCTTAGGTATATTTGCAATAGAACAAAACTATGTATCGAGGTAAAAACTTGTATATGAATGTTCTTAACAGCTTTATGGATAATAACCAGAAAGCCAAAACAACCCAAATGTCCATTAATTGAAAAAGAGATAAACAAATATGATATATACATAGAATGGAATATTATTTGGCCACAAAAAGGATTATATAATGTACTGACATGATATAATATGGCTAAATCTTGAAACATTATATAATACTAAGTGAAAGAAGCCAGACACCAAAGACCTTATACATAAAAGGTTTTGAATAGGCAAACCTATAAAAGTGGAACATAAAGGTTACCATGGACTAGAAGGAAGGGAAAATGGGCAGTGAATACTAATGGTTATGGCATTTCAATAGGGGGGGTGACAGAAATATGGTGATTGCATAATTTTATGAATATATTAAAAAGAAGTCAACTATATATACAAAAGGGTGACTTTTGTGGTATATAATTATATTTCAATAAAAATGAAAAATAATCTACTCAAAGGGACTATTGTGAGAATAAATGAGATGATATATGTAAAGGGAAGCAATATACCTCTTAAGTAATAAGTACTTATTAAGGTTACATGATAATGATGATAACAATAATGACAAAAACTTGGTCCAATTAAGGCATACAAGTAGGAAGCACAAGTATAACCTAACTTTGCTATTAGCCAAGTCTCTCCTATCCATTGGTTTACAAAATGCCCCATTGAGTCCACAATGGCAGTTAACTCCAGAATCATGCCATAGGAGTGCCTGGAAAGAACTTATAGGCATTTCTTATATATTTTAGTAAATTGTGTATGATCTTTCTTCTAGTGTAGGTTTTTTAAAAAATAAAACTCAGTAAAAATTTTCAGGTTTTTGTTAAGAAAAAACATTTGCCTTTAACAAATTAACTAACTTTATTAATCAGGATCCTCTAGTACTGGTTTAATGTCAAGCAGTATGTCAAAAGTTACTTCACTTGCTAGATCTTATTTTCCTTATCTGTAAACTGGGGGTAGTAATTCATACATCTCAGTGTTGTTTTAAGGAACAGTAGTACCTTACATTCAGTGAATTTATTATAGTGTTTGTTTCATGGTAACTGCTCAACAAATGGAAAATATTTTCATCATTGTTACTCATTCTAGAAGGATCCTTCAAAGAGCTCCTGTTTCTGTTCGAATGTACCTCCTTTTATTCTGAAACTACTAAGGATGTTTTGGTTTTGAACTTATTGTAGTATTCAAGAAAATAGCAAAAGATGTTATGCTCTAGACTTCCCATTCCTTTTTCTAATCAGAGATTACTCAGATTTAAAACAAATGAATACTTGGGCTAATCTCTACTCTGAGCCAGTGGCAAAATGAATATATTGTGGGACTGTCAGGCTATTCAGATATATACTTGTCATTCTTTTATTATTGTTGTTGTTATTATTATTATTGATTTTAGAGGGGGGAAGGCAGAGAGAGAGAGAAACTTTGATTTGTTGTTCCACTTACTTATGCATTTATTGTTTGATTCTTGTGTGTGCCCTGACTGGCCATTAAACCCACACCTTGGTGTATTGGAACCATGCTCTAACTAACTGAACTACCCAGCCAGGAATGTGCTTGTCATTCTTGAGGAGTACAAATGGGTGGCTTTTCACAAGTTGGAGCTGCCCTGGCATTCTCTGGTACTACCCAATGCAGCAAGATTCCAGCAACAAATAACAAGTGAATTGGGTAGGGTTGGGGTCACTTAGACTCTAGGAATTTCATGTGAAGAAGGTCAGTTTCCACCTGACTTATCCTTAGGTAACGAAGAAGATTGGGAAGCAAGAACCATAGCAGTAAAAAAAGGATGGTAATCAAAAAAATGTTAACATGAATGATAGGACTTGCTTTGTGTTCCTGCCCTCATGAGTGGGATGAGAGTAAGGAAGAAAAGAAAAAAAAACCTTGAATTTTTAAAAGTTGCTAAGTTTTTAGATACATAAGTTGATATTTTGCACCTTGAAAGGAATTTTGTTGCTAGCATTGGTCAGTACAAAATAAATAAGTGAAAATGGCAGTAAATACAACTCCTCCTCTCTGCTCCTGTCTTCACTGGTTGGCATTTCTCTCTTCTCTGTTTCAGAAAACTATTAAATGCAATAAATGTAAAAATGTGTTTACCCTTTGAGACAGCATGGAGGGACCTGGAGAATATTATGATAAGTGAAATGAGCCAGTCAAATAAAGATAAATACCATGTGATTTCACTAATATGTGGAATCTAATGAACAAACCAAACTGATAAGCAAAATAGAGACAGATTCATAAATAGAAAACAGGCTATAGCCCTGTGGGGGTGGGGGGAGATTTAGGGCATGGTAGGATGAAGCAAAAGAAAATAAAGAACTCATGGACATGGACAACAGTGTGGTGATTGTGGGGTAACAGGGCAGGTGGAGGTGGAAGAGGACAAGGGGAATAAATGGTAGTGTAAAAAATGCAGCAAAAATTTAAAATATATACATGGAACAGGGTATAGTGGAGATGTATGGTGGTGGAAGAAATAAAATAAAAATTAAAAAAACATATGTGTAACAAAAGTCTCTCAAATAGCACTGTATCTGATTTATGTTCACTAAAGATATTTCTCTCTTTTTAAAGCAAATTAAGAAGTGGGTGGATAATAAGAAACTTGAATGTGTCTGGTAGTGCCTATATAACCATTTCAAAGGCTGACTGATGTTGAAAAGTGAGAGTGAATCTACCACCTAAACAAAACTGATTAAACATGAAAAACTAAGGACTAATTTATCTCTACCACCTCCAGTTCCTGCCTCCATCTGTCCCTTCTTTTCTTTACTTCTTCGATAAGCCTTGACTAAGTACATACTCGACACAGACCATTGTAGTATAATAACCTAAGGCTGCAATGACACATAAAATAACACACAGTGACCATGGGTTAATACCATGGAATAAAAATACAACATAAATTTTAGGTCTTATTATCCTTAGATTATTATTGCTAAAGTAAACACTAACATTTTAATTTACTATTCCTATTAGGGTACAACTTATAATTGTAATTCTCAAGGGAGAATATGTGTAGCAGGTTTTGACTTCAGGAACCATCTCTGGACTTGTCTAGATCCTTTTGTTACAATTTTCAACTCCTTTTGTTCCTTTGTGGATTATTAGCAACTCCTTTGAGAGCTTGCAAACATTAGAGTTCAAGCTTGTCATGAGGACTACTAATAGTGTTTTCCTAGAAGTGCATAAGTGAAAATGCTATCCTCTTTTGATATAGAAACTTCATCTCAAGATTTAATTAGCATTTCATGTATAAATCTTTTAAACTAAGTCTTCTACCTGCTTATTAAAAGCATGTCTAAATCTTATTCATTTTATAATATAAAAATATTTCTGTAAAAAACATAAATTTCCATGCTGTGTGTAAAGACCCATTTGCTTTATTATGAAAAGTATCAGGTGAACCAAGAACAGATAAAAGTTTAAAGAGAAACATACAGTATGTTACCAGATAGTTGAATAAATCATAATAATGCTAATGGGTATAACCAAGGAAAAATAATTCCCTACAATATTGAATACTTCCATATTCTCTAGTGTTTCTGTGGATATTAAAAATCATGTTCAGTATGATTAATTAATGGCTCATGAACCATTTCCTAGGAAGTTTGGAGATTTTATTGCATACTTCAGCTTTTATATGTAAACTCCATGTGTTTTTATTCCTCCAAATTGTCTTCCTTGTAGTTGTATTGCTAATGTTGTTCTTTACTACAGAAGTTTAAAAAAGGGCTAATGTGAAAAATTTTCCGTGTAATAAAAAATCATTAAAAATTTCTAAACAAGTAGAATTTCTGCAAGTAACATTGCAATGTGAGTCAGGTCTTGTGGGAGAAGTACAAGCTGGCATTCTGCCCACTTATACAGGGATTCTTAATTTGTTCTACTGTAAAATAATGTGAGTGTTCTCCCTAGCCGTAAGTACCTCACTGGTTTGAAATGCAGGAAGTGTAATTAGACTTGAAGCTGAAAAGGAAGGTACCTTGGAGAGTCCTGGCTCTTATTAGCTTTAGAGCTAGGGCCAAACAGATGCCACAGACTATTCGAGAGCTGTTTCTTGGATGATGCTAATTGTTTACTGTGCTCATTATCCTGTGACATCCTTAGAATCACCCAGGTGAGGAGATGTTGGACTGAAATTACTAGTATCTGTGCTAATATAAATCTGCCCTTCCACAGTTTAACTCCATTTTGACCGAGGCTGAGGGATTCAAGAGCAATTGAGATTTATGAATCAGATTAAGAAAGCACTTGACACTGGTCTTAGCTTGTCAAAGTGGGAGGCTCAGTAAATTGTTTCAGATCCTTTCACATTCCCAGCTCAAACATATAGAGTAAAAGGTTTACAAAAAGAAATAAGATTAAGAACAAGCTCAGCCTTTCTTCTTGTGAATTTAAACCAACAACCAGGCAATTGCTTTGAATCATTGTACGTGATTACCTATTGCCATATCTTCCAGTTTCATTCCGCATAATCATTACTTTTTAAAATATAACTTTGCTTTGCTGTACTTGCTTCAAGAAGGTGTTGAGTGTATCATCTAGTTCTCAGTTTTCCACATGCCAAGTATAGGTTTTTGCACACCATGGATGTAGAATAAGAAATTCAGTCCTCTTCTTGGAGAGAGAGACATGAAATTTGAGTTGGATCTATAATTTTTAGACATATTTCAGTTTTCAAATTCTGTGATTTCAATCATATGTTGATTTGGTTTGGTTGATTAACTTACATATAGAAGTGTTTATAAATTAATTGATTAAATATACTAATATTTGAATGATTCACATGTGCACTGGTCAATTATGGTATAAATTTAGACCGTAGGTGAGTCTGTGTGGGGGGGTGATCTAGTTATGATGAATAATAGATGACTTGCAAAACAATTGAAATTCTTTGAACAATTTTCATACTCCACCCTCCCAAGATGTGAGGCAAACTATCACTCTTGAAACAAAAGAAAGAACATACAATGAAATGCAAGATAAATGCTTCTCACCACCCAAGGAGGGAAACAATAGCCAATTAAAGACAATGTTAAGAAATATAATATGTTAGGAGGGAATGAATGGAACTATTTTAAGTAGACTTTAAGGGGCCCCATGCAGAAATTGAACCATTTGATTGCACTGATTTGAGTAAAGCATAAAGACAGAATGGCATTATGGTTAAGGGCACGAGAGTCATAATACTAAAGAGAGTAAAGAAAATTATTTTAACTAGGCTGTCGTCAACTCTTCTGTTTACTCTTTACAGAAAATTTATCTCATTTAAATCTTTGTTGTTTCTAACAATAGCACACAATTTGTGTCATTGTGTGGTTATCAATTGAGTCAATTTTAACTTTATGGAAAATATCTCCTTTGTTTCACTGAAAACTATATTTCAGTGTAATAACCTCTAATTATCAGTATGCTAGACAAGATTTGTTTTCTGGGGAGTTTATTGCATGGTCAGGGTTCTGTGTTGAATTATCTTCCTGTAACACAACTTCTAGTTGAATTCATATCTGGATTGGGAATCACTGACATTGAATTCTTGGGAAGTATTCATTCTCATTCATCAAGTATGTGGTGCTGATAACCTGTTATGACAAGTACTAGAGGGTGAGAAAACAGGAATACTAAACATAGGTCCCTTTTTAGCCTTATTAAATTTCACAGTGTCTGTTTAATTTTTAAGGAACTAAAAATTTTACACATTGTGTTTGCAAGAATGTCAGCCATGAAAGATTCAGTGTTCTTATGGGAAACAGTCTCTTCCCTAAATGAAAAAATAAATTCTCTGTTAACTCTCTTGAAAGGTTTTCTAATTGAGGAAGTCCATTCTTCTCTCATAGCACGTGGGCAGCTCCCATTAATAATAAAGCCCTTAGGGGAAAATAGTTCCCTAAGATGCTATAAAATGCTCAAATAGGACGAAATCTTCTGCTAACATTTATATGGACTCTGAATTTTGATATAAGCAACTCATTGTATCCTCCACAGGACTTAGGAAAATTTTATCACCAGTTATACAACTAACTGAATTAAACGGAAAGGAGCAAATGTGAAAGTCAACAGATTTAAATTGTACCCTTTAACTATAAAGCAACGTCTGCATCTGTTTATTTAGATGACAGTCCATCTTGGTGCCAGGCTTTAGGATTCAAGAACCTCGGAAAATGAGATAACACTGTTCTTAATTCCACAGGAAGGCAACATGTCTGTAAGAGAGTATTTCCAAGTTGTATTAATATGAAAACATCTGTCGGTTACAGATTAGTTTTCTTCACAGATTTTCTACCTTTGGAAACATCTGCAGCTGAAATATATTTTTCTAAAAATGTAGATTACAGAGGTCAACTAGTTTATCAGCCATTCTAAGAACTGGTGGCTTTCTATGCTACACAGATAGAGCTGAAATAGCAAGATTAAGTGCATACCTTTAAGACTGCAAGAGAAAAGCAGTTGGATGAAGAGAAAAGACTTTCGAAAAGAAAATATTAGCACTAAAATAATTCGGTTGGGAACTCACTTGTGGTCTGCCACATTTTTCAGTAGATGAAAGTCACATTATACTCATTACAGTCAGGAAATATTTGCACAGAGCTTCTTTCCCACATACATTTGATAGTAAAAATGTACTCCTTCAAATTTAATAATCAATAATCCAATGAAAATAAATTAGAAAACAAATGCACACTGCAGAATCTTTAAAATCATTTATTTATAGATTATACTTAAATAGTCTGTACATTTTAAAATGCACATGCATTATAACAAGTTAGAAAAATGGAAATGTAGAAATCTGTGCAAAGGCCTAATTGTAGTGAACCTTGCCAAAACTAAAAAGTTGTGATTTATTTTAGATTAAGATTTAAAACTCTTTAGGGAACTTGCATGTAAGCACCAGAAGGCTTGGTGATGTCACCAGAATGTAAGGAAGAAACTTTCAGTATTCTTATGAAAAGGTGAATTTGCCATAAAGTAGATAGTTTCCTCTTCTAATCATCTTTCTTATCATACTTCTTTTATTTTGCATTCCTTTCTACATCTGACTCTAAATTGTCCCAAACAAAAGCTTTTCATAAAACATCTGCATATTTGGGTATCCTGTTATCTATGTAAGTTTTATAGGAGAAATATCCTTGAAGCTTGAAACATGCTGCAATGTAGGGAGAATTCTAACTAAACAGAACTCACTTGAGAATCCTTTATAGGTAAAAAGCGTGAGTGAGATACAAAGGGAAGATGAGTCCATATAATAAACGTCTCATGTAGGAGAACGCCCTCTATCTTTCACTATTCTGAGCATTTGCCATTGTTATTATATTTACTGGAAAGGTTACCTATCACTCCCATAGAACTCCAAGAAGTTTAATTTCAGCTGGAAATCTAATCTAAATTTTCATCAATATTAATAACTAAACATTAGTCCCCTTTCACTATTTATTTTTTATTGTGGCAAGAAGATCCGAGGTCTTAAGGAAAATTCCAGCAGCCAGAAGCATAGAGCCTTTGGCCTATGCTCTTAACCTTTTTTTGAGGTTATGCTTTTCTGGTTAAGAAGAAAAATATTTATGCATACAGCCAGAACTGAAGGCAGTAGCTTATCTTCATAGGAAGCTGCAAAATAATATTTTACCAGAGGGTAGAAGAGTACTTTGAAAAACTTTATTGAGACTTTAAGGTTTTCTATCTGTATCTAGGTGCTTGGAGCTAATTTCTAAATGTAAAAAATAAATAAATTATGTTCGCAAAAAGAATATTCATCTAGAAGCAAAGGTTGTCTTAAATTTGAACAGAGAACAACAAACAAAATCAACAAAGAACCTTTGCCCTGCAAACACTAGTTTGCACATATTTTTAAAGGATTCATTTGGATAATTGGGAACGTCACCATTTTTATCTCTAGAAATATACCTTTAAGTGGATTAAAGTGATTATTGTATTAACCTTTAAGATGATATAACATGCGCTGATGTTCATACTTTATACATTTTATAACTTATGTGATGCCTAATAGACACGATGTGCATACATTACACCTGTGGCTGTTTTTAAGCTTTCAACAGTGTGCTCTAAATCTCACACATTGGTCTCTGGTAATGGAGACATTTATTTCATTGGACTAGCTATATCTCTTAATATAGAAATACACTGATAGTTTTGATCCTGATCTTTATCCTCTTTTATTGTCCTCACATTGTTGTGGCTAAGACCAAGGTGACATGTGGTCAAGAACAAATAGTTTAAATACCCACCTACTTCTTAGAGTTAATTCATTTCTTAATCAGTTCTTGGTGGTGATAGCAATAATTGATTTCATATCATCTAAGATACCATGCATTGCATGATTATTTCCACCAATTTCTCATCATTCATATCAGAGACTTAAATGATTTTATTTAGTTAAAACTATATATTTTCATAACAGAAAACACTTTTTGAAAGTAAAATGGCATCGTTTGATTTTCTGGTTATAAACAGCACTGTAGAGCAGCAGATGCACAGAGCTCCTCCTGGACCAGCAGTATCAACATTATTGAAAACTTTCTAAAAATGAAAACTCTGAGACTCTACCACAGCCTACAAGAAACTCAGGGTGGGGGCCAGCAATCCAGTTTAACAAGCCCCCCAGGCAGCTCTAATCTATGCCAGAGTGAGAACAGCTGCTGGGAAGCAAAATGAGGGCATTATCCATTTATCTGAAATGGATAATCCTTGCTAGATAGATAACTTTGTAGGGGAAGCAAATATAAATGCATATGTTCTAATATTTTTTAAAAAGTTAAAGAACACATTAACTACTGAAATTGGCCAGAATAGATTTTAGATTATTTATTAATTTAAAAAAGTCACTCAACTATTTCTTTATTTTCTACCTGCCAAATAAAAATATAATAATAAGAGAAGACAATTTCCATTATTTGAAATTATTATCGAGAAGATGATTTTAGAGTCTCTTCTAATATGAGTTAGGAAGACCAAAACAGTAAGTTATTACCCTGACATAACCACATGAAGTCTCAAGAAAGGTCGAGACATGATACACTTTGTTGTTGTTCTTTAGTTATAATATGAAATTTGTAAGAATATCCTCATCAAGGACTAAGGAGTTGGCCCTTATCCATTAGGCAGCCCAACAAGACATTCACATGATGTATGGACTATGGGCAAATAATTCCCCATTTTGTATTGTTTTCTTCTTATAAAAGTAATGTACAATATTGTAAAATGTATAGATGTTAAACTAACACCACAGACAATTCCACTCTTTTGTCTATTTTTTTCTTTATTGGTGGTTAACTGTGAATTGTGTTCCCTACCCAGGCAAGTATGCATTGAAGTCCTAACCCTCTGTACCTTAAAATGTGACTGTGCTCAAAGACATGGCAGGTGTGGTTGCAGACCACTGTAAAAAGAAAATGGTACTGCAATAAAGGGAGTCAATCTCTTCTCTGGTGGAGAGTCTTGCTTTACATTTGTCAAACATGTAACACCTGTGAAGTGCAATCAAGCATAACCAATAAAACAAGGTATGCCTGTATTTGGGCTCTTTAAGGTGGTAATTAAGTTTAAATGGCACCATAGGGTAGACTCTAATCTCATGACTGGTGTCCTTAGAAGAAAGAAATGAGTAGAACTAGCAGAAGTACAGAGATTGAGACCATGTAATGAACAGAGATAGTAGGCAACCATCTACAAGCCAAGAAGAGAGGTTTCCAAAGACCCCTTGCAAACCTGCTGACACCTTGGTCTCCAAATTCTACCTTCCAGAACTATGAGAATGTTAATTTCTGTTATTTAAACTATGCAGTTTGTGGTACTTGGTTAGGCAGCCTATCAAACTCAAGCAGTCAGTATTATTGTCCTTGTTCCTTCTTCTAAGATTATAGGTAGCTATTTCTGCTTCCCTGCTGGATTTTTGTCCATGTGAGCTGCCCCTCTTCCTTACCCACAGCCACTTTATTTGATAGTTTGTCTTTTTCTGTCATGGTAGGATTGTTTTGAGAGTGTTCTGATTCTTTTATCACTCCATCATCCTCACACTCCACCCCTTAACCTGCACAATCCTTGTTTCTAGTTTTGTATATTTCTATCCTCACTATTATTGCTACAGTTCATTATCTCTTTTCTGAACTATTGCAAATATTTTTCTATATGGTATACTTTCTCTAAGTCTCTTCTTGATCTATTTGACCTCCAAAATACAGGTAGCATGTGTGTTTTAAAGCATACATCTGATTTATCCCATTCAGTTCTTCATTCTCCCTATTTTTGAGTTTGTTTTGTTTAAAAGCAATGCTTTATTTCCCATTTATTATAAAATAAGTCTCACATGCCCTAAAGTGGAACTCTTACCTATAGAAATTTCTTTTTTTTTCCACTCCTTTACATGTTATGCATAGTCAGGCAATTCAAATCTCAGAGCTTTCCACTCCAACTGGAATATACTCCTCATCCTTGTTGTCAGTCCATATAACTTTCAGACACATCTAGGATCCTTAGATTGAGAGCTGTGGATGAATAAATAGCTATCTCTACAAAATATGTAAATAAAACTGTAGCAAAATGCCCTTTATGGTCTAACTCAATTTCCACTTTCTCCTAAGACTTTTCTTAACCACTGTTACCTATTCTCCAGCTTCTGAAATTCCTTCAATATGTATTATTAACTTAGCAGTGCAAAGTGAGTTTGTTTGTTTCTGATATTGCTAGCTTAGAATCATAGAATACTAACAGTATAGAATGGTGCTGAACTTTTTCAAAGAAAAAAAAACCTATATTATATGTAAGAACTGCTTATTTTTTTAGTTTTACTGTATTAAAATAATGCTTAAGGATGTTCTCCAAACAAAAGCTTCTCATTACCTTCATTAATTTAGAAAATTGAGAACCATAGAGAGTACCAGCCTCTGGAGAGAAGATGTGGCAGCCAAGTTGAGGAGATATTAAGACTAAATAGAAAGATCTAATTTGGCAGTGTAACTGTATTTACTTGGTGGACAACACTTCTGGATAAGGACCTGTTCATGAAGATAATAGGGAATGGTCTAATTAAAGGTCTAAAGCAGAGACCTGCTTTCCAGCACAATTAAAGCAAATAAACACAGTAGAGAGGAGATGACAAATTGGAGCTAGGATTTAGTTTTCTCAAGACTCATTATAAAATAGTATCTACTAGATTGTCATTTTAAAGGCTTAATGATTTATGCATATTTATCTCTGTGCTTTACTAAAAGCTTATTTTATATAGGAAATAAGTGAAATAAGCCAGGCTGTGAGGGACAAACACCATATGATCTCACCTTTAAGTGTAACCTAATCAACAAAACAAACAGGCTAGCAAAATCTTACCAGAGACATTGAAATTAAGAACAATCTGACAGTATCCAGAGGGGAGGTAGGAGGAGATAATGGAGGGGGAAAGGGGAAAGGGTCTTCAGGAACTACTATAAAGGACACATGCACAAAACCAAGGAGGGGGGTGGAAGCAGGGGAGGGAGTTTGGGATGGCTGGGGGGAGTGGTGGAGGGTAAATGCAGACAACTGTACTTGAACAACAATAAAATTTTTTTAAATGGAAGAAAAGAAGGAAATAAATGCTATGGAAACCAAGAAGTTTCCTTGGCAATCAATATCTGCAGAACATTTTCCTGTGATGTTATGGTAATGAATGAAAACCCAAATTTTCTAGGGTTTAACATCCCTTAATTGAAGACACTTGATCGACCCTCTCGGAAGCTACCACACTTCAGAAGCAGGCATGGCAGCTTTGACCCATTTCAGTAAAAGTAATATACATGCATTCAATCTTTTTCAGAGCAGGTGAATTATAATATTGGGTTGGTGTATTTAACAGGCAGGGAATGATTGTGGATGAGACACACTGCAAGGCAGGAGACTTGGACAATGTTGGCTTGTAAGCATGACATTGAGCTACAAGGTTGTGGTTAAAGAACCAGACCCACAAACCTAATAGACAGGGAGGGAAAATGAGAAACTGGTAAGAAGATAACTATTTTACACTAAAACATAAAGATAAACTTATTTCCTACCTTGCTCATCATTCCTGAGCACAGTGGGCAAGTCTTCTATTTTTACTCCATTAAAAATGCATTTTCCTAAGAGTGCTTTGAGATCCTTATGTGAGAGGTATTAAGTGCAAATTAATGGAATCTAAAAGCTATCTTAATGACTTCATAAGCAATAGTAGAATGGCTTCCAATTTAGTTCTAAATAGGTGTAAATCATTTCACATGAACAACCAAGTGAATTAATCGCAGAATAGTTCAGCATGCACCAAATCTATTAGGCTACATGAACACAGCTGCAACTTGGAGGATAAACTAGATTAGAATACTGTTTGCAGAAAATAGCAAATCGAAGCACTCTTTGAGGCAATTAACAAAATCAGAGCATCCTTTGAAGCAAATAAGCATGAAAAATGCCTTTTTTACTCTGATTTTTCCAATTGCCTAATTTTGCTACTGTCTTGAGGATCTTGGATTATGTTCAAAGCTCAACACAACAGCTTCTGTCATACAGATGAGATTTTGTCTTGATATGAACTATTCAACCACAACTGAATGCACATTTTCAACCAGAGCAATGATGAATGTGAAATATTACAGTATTACCACTACAGCTCTACTCACTGATGGCATTACTCATCATATTCAACTTATATTTTTCCATTAATTGAGAGTAGAAGAATGAGAAGGTTGAGGGAATAACTACAAAAAGTTATTATCAAAACAATAATAAAGTATGATATTTGCATATGTATATGCAGATTATGTAGAATATACACTCTGTCTTTATATACTTTATCTTAATTGAATATAACTACCATATGAATTAATAAGATAGATGTCATTTTTCCATATTTTAAAGAGAAGGAAACAATTAATATATATTAATTAATTGATGTGTGTTCATATAGTGAGACAGTTATATATCAGGGACTTAGAATTTTTATTCTAAAACTTTCCCACTAATCCATGCTTCAATACAATTTCTCCTTTTTAAAATTATATAGTTATTTTTTCTTGTTAGCAGATATTTTAGGTTCTCCACACTTTATAAATTTGTAAAACAAACAAAAATAATGTTTTGCTATGGGATTTATATATTTCATATATTTATTTCTATATTTAAATATTTGTTATTTTTTTCAAACCTGAAGCTCAAATTACTTTACAAACATAAATGTTATTCTGTAGAAGTAAATGAATGCTTACTTTAAAATCAAACAAACAAAAACCTTGAAATACCCTATTTGTCTTTTATACCTGTTTAGAAATGCATTAGAATTGAAGGACAGGGAAAGAAAAGATATATCTGAGTCATAAAATGCTGGTCATTTTGTCTTTGAGTATGAAAACTTGGTGAAGCCTAAGGGTAGCCCAGCTTCTGCTGAACTTGTAAAGCATTTTCAGGAAGGAGAATAAAGAAGAAACGAAGGAGAAAAAGGCAACAATGTCCACATAGGAATAAGCAGAACACAGGGCTAGTGGTAGTGCTGGTGTATCATACTTTGAAAATCTTACCTACCATAAATTATTTGCCTGTGTTTGTTCCAGGTTCCACACAAACTGCTTTCTCAGCATTATGGGCAGAAGTATGTTACTGAAATTTGAGCTGGGCACAGCCTATATCTGTCAGAAAAGGCTAAATGATTTACACTGCAATATTTTAACACCTTTCATTTTCTGTGGCTTAAAATAACTAAGTTCTATTTTTCACTCATGTTCTATGTATGTTGTGCAAGATAGAGGAGTTTTGTTCATCACAGATGCTGAGAAATCCAAGAAAACAGAGGAGCTACCATCTTGAACATCACACTATGCTGGAGGGAAAAGGGAGGATGCTTTAGAGAGTCTCCAACTAACCAGGAAGTGACACATATCACCTCTGGGGTTGACGCAAAGTCTGTTAGGTTCTTATTTGTTGAGTACAAATCAGTTTAACTTGTCAGGCATTGGCGTGCCAATATAAAGCATACTGTTTCATGGCTGACAACAAATGGACCAGGTGTGTAAAGTGTGTGCGACTGACAGGGCTGCTTAATATGCACTTTGGACTTGGAATGAACATAAGCAACCAGGAAACATGAGGCACAACACGCAAAAGTGTAGCCATCCATAAGTCAGTCACTTTTATTTTGGCTTTTCTCATGATACTTAAAATGGTGCCATTAGAGGTGCCCTGACAAAGCAAAATTATCTCAAAACATCATATTCCACAGTCTACCAGAACTACTGTTCTATCAATTTAAAGTCTTAAGAACTATTGGAATGTTAGAGATCTAAGATTTAGATAAGACCTCTAAAAATGACTAGGTCACTCACTTCTGAGTCCATTCCTAGGGCTATATGTCTTTTTATGCCCCAGAATACTATGCCACTACTTCCATAAGCCTGTATAAGTGGCACTTTACAAGATAGACTCTGCACTCCCAAGTCACTAAAACACTGATGCTAAATAGGAAAGTACTTGATATTCTTGACACATGTCGGAGGAAAAACTCTAAGACAGAGGAGACCTTCTGTATGACTCTTCTACTTAATGCAGCTCTGCAACAGAGTTTAACTTCTATTAGACTTGTTTCTCACAGCTCCCTTATCCCCAGGTGTTCATATGAAAGCGGAGATTCTTACAAACAAAATATTCCAGCCTTCAGGGTGAATTTTCAAGACTCTGCTTAGGCGAGGCAAATACAAAATCTATCAGTTTATTTCATTTTGGTGAATGTTAGCTCTGCAGTGTTTTGAACATTCACCCCTCCAGGTTAGTGCATTCATTAAAAAAACATCACATGAGTATGATATGAACTCAAATTTGAGCACACAGATTTGAATGAATAAAAAGGTACTTAGAGAGCCACATAATACTCACATTCATAGACCTGTGATTTTTCAACCTAGCTCTAGGCCAACATAAATTCACAAGTGTAGCAGAATGAATAGTAAAATTATTACCTAATCTTTAAGAGTACAATACCAAATTCTGGAATTATAAATATCAGGCAGCTATACTTAATTGCTCCCTCCCCCCAACAAAGCTCTAATCATGGTGCAAAAAAAAAAAGTAGGAATTTAGCCTTGGCTGATGTGGCTCAGTGCATTGAGCCCTGGCCTGAGAACCCCATGTTGGCTGGTTCAGTTCCCAGTCAGAGCACATTCCTGGGTTGCAGGCCAGGTCCCCAGTAGAGAGCATGTGAGAGGCAAACACACTTTGATGTTTCTCTCCCTCTCTTTCTCCCTCCCTTCCTCTCTGACTAAAAATAAAATAAATAAAATCTTTTTTTAAAGTATGAATTTAATTTAGGCCATTTTAATATATATATGTATACATGTATATATCTTCATCCCATTTCTGAATTTTAAGATGTCTTTCCTTTGACCACTAATGATTTATTCAAACCAATATCTGCTCTTTTACCAAAGTGCAGGAAAGGAACCTGTTGAACATTCCTTTAATTATTAATTACAAAACACCCAAATATAATTATGCATGAACTATTTTAGTTCCTTATATTTAAGTTAATCTTTTAAAATTATAGTCTTGTGTGGTAGGTCTTTGTCAATATTACATTTCTATTTCTGAAAATGTTTTTCAATCTGATACATTCAAAATGCTCAATTTATGACAAATACTTCATAAAATTATATAAACATGCTTTGGGACTCCATTAATATATATTAAGATCACTGCTACAAATCACAGATTTTTTGAAAAATGCTATTTCCTGACTACTAAGTGAAAGGGAGGAAAAAGGAAATTAAAATATTTTTAGAGCTATTATATTCTTTTTTTTAAATATTTTATTTATTTATTTTTAGAGAGGGGAAGGGAGGGGGAAGCAGAGAGAGAGAAACATCAATGTGTGGTTGCCTCTCATGTGGTCCCCACTGGGGACCTGGCCCGCAACCCAGGCATGTGCCCTGACTGGGAATCGAACCTGCAATGCTTTGGTTCACAGCCCGTGCTCAATCCACTGAGCTACGTCAGCCAGGGCTAGAGCTATTATATTCTTATAACCTGAATATATATTCCTTATTTTTCAAATGATGTTTTAATATTTATGTATACAAATATTGCCTCGGAAAATTCCCAACTTATACTTTGCTTAACTACCTTTTTAGCCACCTTACTACTCTATTACCTGAAAATAACAAGCCTCATATAGCTCTGTCAATGGTATCTATCAGTATCTATCACATTAAATAAATGTGAGACTAATTGCATTTCCCTTATGGACTGTCTGTCTTCCAGAATTTTGGTAAGGTAATCACTTTTGTCTGATACATTTTCCAGTAGGATTTACTTTAAATCATGGTGCCATAGTCTAGGACTTCTTTTCTCTATTTCACAAATATTAATTTCTTATCCTCAAAATATCATCTATATCACTTTTTCTATAAGTTCAAGATTTGGACAAATTGTATCAATTGACTTAAATAATTAGTTTGTCTAATTTCATCTAGAATTCTTTCTTCCCACCTGTTTAGTCAGTCATGAAATATGTACCTAACTACTACTTCAATCTAGGAACCTTACTTGATGATAAATATTAATCTTTAAAGAAGACATAGATCCTGACTTCATAAACATAAAAACTGGTGAAGAATGCAAGTTATAAGGAAAGTTAATGTCTATGCTAAAACATAAAGGCAGAGGAAGAATAAACCAGACAGAAGGCTGCCTTCCTGTGTGTGTGCACCTGGTGTGTGAAAGAGAGAGAGCACCTGTGTATGTAGATTAGCATACAGGAGAGCACAGAGGAATGCAGAGTGAAGGTGGCTGTAGAAGGAAACAGTAGAAGTGTTTTAGAAATAGGAAATAAACCTGGTCCTGGTGGCTCAGTTCATTGGAGCGTTATCCCATGTACCAAGGGTTGGGGGTTCTATCCCCAGTCAGAGCACATGCAGGAGGCAACTGATCAATGTTCTCTCTTACATCAATGTCTTTCTCTCTCTCTCCCCCCACCAATTTAATAAAAACACATCTTCAGGTGAGGATTGAAAAATTATTAAAACATACAAATAGGATATAGTTTTCACTGAACTAGAAGCAGTTTGATATAGTTAAGATTACATTAGAAAATACCTA
This sequence comes from Trachops cirrhosus, assembly GCA_028533065.1. Classification (NCBI taxonomy): domain Eukaryota; kingdom Metazoa; phylum Chordata; class Mammalia; order Chiroptera; family Phyllostomidae; genus Trachops; species Trachops cirrhosus. The sequence continues at coordinate 47,919,509 of CM052542.1, read as the reverse complement.
CCGCATTGCTTGGCAACAAAAGTAGATTTTCTGGGAGGCAGTGGAAGCTAAGCTTCAGGGCCCTTGGTTTATAGGAGTGTCTTATAAGGTCCTGGGGTGGTCTGTAGTCACGTGGTTATAAATACAAAACTTAACTGTTGAAGTTAAACTATTTTAACTCAATTGTCTAAGACCAATGTGTGTTTCTGCCTTTTTCCCTGTATCAGGAGATGTTGGAATGCCACCTAAAAAAAAAAAAATCAATTTGGTGATTTATTTGATTAAGATATAGTGAGATATTTTTATGTGATTCATAATTACTTCTATTTAGTAGTTATTTTTAGTTATTACCAGGAGAATATCTTCCAGGAATATTCCTACTAAGTATATGAGGAGGAATGGATTAAAAATATACATTGGAAAAGATTTTAATTTCTTGCTGATTAAAATAGAAATAATGGCATTGACAAAGATAATATAAAACTTATATGTCTTATTAAAAAAGGACATGAACCACTAATTCAAAGACCAAAGACTTGATATCAAAAACCATATCAATAGAGATTTTCCAAATTTGATAGCAGTCCTAAAATATTTTCAGTACAAACCATTAATTAATTTGTATGCTGAAATATATTTTCCTTAACTAATAACAATGAAATAAAATGTTAACAGTGTTGCTAAGGAGAAATTGGAAATAATATTTCTCTTCTCTTTATGGAAAATATTACAAAGTAATTGTCATGTAAGAGGCAAATATATCTAATTTGTAGAAAAAAGTTTTATAGAGGTGAGTCAGACAATGAAATAATAAAAATATAATTTTTCTGAGTTTCAATGTTTCTATTTGTCACATTTTTTAAATTTTGTAATTCATTTCTGTTTGAATTTTATTTTTTCTAATTTTTCATTATTTTTCTTACAAAGGGATATCAAAATTGTAAAAAGCCCTTCAAAATTCAGGACTTTTTCCTACCTGGCAAAATTTGTACTCAAATAGTGGTAGCTTTTACAAATTGGAGGACAGTTTTCCAAATCCATTAATTATTTCCTCAGTGTCTCAGCTACGCTGTTCTCTCCCTACTGAATCTCTATGCTATTTGTCTTTGGTGTCACTAGTTTTGGCACTTACCTCTACCGATTTCTCATTGTAGGACTATTGTGGCCTGTATGCACCTTGCACTTGTTAAATTATTTATTGACAATGATAAATTTATAAACACAAATCTGGAGTCTCTAAATAAAGCAAAATTTTTATAACTAAAATTTCCTCTCCTCACCTCTGCTCTCTGACATTTCTCTGCTTAAAATTCTATTTCAGATTGGACTACAGCACCATTTCTTTTCAAAGGGAATCTAAGTGGTTTAATTAATTTCAAATTCTCTTCTCATCCCTGTACCATGCTTCCAATAGACCACTCTTGATTGATGTAGAATTTTACTACTTAAAGATGACATTAGTTGGATTTTGGAAACCATATCTTCTAAGTCAAGAGGTTTATTTTGTTTTATTTTGTTTAGTTATTTTTGTTTTTCAATTTGTTAAGAGAGAATAAGTCTGCCCTAATTATGTTTCTTTTAATGAATCTGCATGCTTTCCTTTATTTGCTTGTATGTAAAATAATTAATTGACACTAAGATATGGAGGCTTGTGAAAAAAATTGAACAAATATTTCTGTTTTGATATTACTTTGTGTACATATTTGAAGGGATCATACACTTTTAAAGTTGGAAGGAGACTTAAATGTCCAGACCCAATAAAATAATTATTTCTTTTTTAGCATGTGTGGAAGTTTTCCCGTTCACTGCTAATATGTCTTTGTGGATGGAAAGTTATAGCATCTGAAGGGGGGAGAATTGGGGGGAGTGCAGACAAGTGTACTTGAACAACAATAAAAATTTTCAAAAAAAATTAATTAATTAAAAAAATAGTATGACAGTTCAGATCAGGAGGTTCTCAATTAATATATCAGTCCTCTGAAACACCAAAATGAAAGTCTACCCCTTACTCTCTTTTACCAACTTTCAAATATTTTAAAATAGCAATTAAATCCCTCTTTGCTATTTTTTCTCTAATTTAAACAACCCCAATTTCTTCATCATTATTCATATGACATAGTAGTCAAACAATTTTGGTTAATTCTCCCCATTTCTAAATTTAAATCCTTTTAGGAGAGGGATAATGTACTTCTCATTTTACTATTCCTACTTTCCAAAGTGCAATAAAACTGATACTTATCATTTATATGGCCTTCATGCCTCACAAACAACTTTAACTTACACTGTCATATTTAGTCATAATAATAAGAAGGAATTAGGTAGATTCTCATTTTTCAGAAATAGAAACTTCGTTCAGAAAGGTTAAATGATTTAGCAAACTCATAATTCTAGGGGTGGAATCTTGTGGAATCCTCTGACCCTGCACCCAAAAAGCATCCCTTTATACTCTCTCTCCTCACCAAATTTACCTTTAAAATATACTATAATTTTCTTTCATAAATATTGTTTACTAGCCATAAAATGAGGCTCAAGCTAAACATAAAAATAACCCTGTTCTCTTGAGATGAATCTACAAATTATCACCAACATTGGTGAGGATTACTAAACAGTACAGATTACTAAACAGTACAGAATATTTAAAGGGTCAAAATATTGGAAGAAAATTTTGATGAAACAATATAATGTCTTAGTCATTTTAATTAAAATGTGCAAAACTTGGTAAGGTCAGCTATTTGTGTCATTATTTAAAGTACGGTTTACATTATTCACAATAGATATGGCCTTTTGTCATTTTTTGAATACTGAAATATTAAAAGAATTAAATGGTTGGGAAAGTGTCTGCTCTTCATTATTATTTGATTAGCCTGACATTATAATGGATGGATATGATATGTTGTAGAACATGTCAAAAACAATTCTAACTCTGCTTCTGAAGCCAAAATTTATTTTTTAATAATTGCTAATGGTATAGTTATAGATATTTTACTATTCTTCTCATTTTTTAAATCATTCAATTAGAGATTTCTTACATTATTCAAATAGATTTTTTTTTTACACATGAGAAGTTACCATTGGCATTAAACTTGCCTCTTTCTCTCCTCATCTTTTCCTTTGACTGAGGGGAGAGAAACTTCTGCAGCCTTATTTGTGTACACTCAAATGATAGAAAATGAAGGTATTTCAAACCTGGTTTAGGAAACTTGCAGTATGTTTTAAATGTTAACATTTTTCAAATAACACTTTCACTACAAAAGAAAAACAAAAGAATATAATTCTATTATTCATAAGACATCTTTAACATGTATATGTCTTTTGTTCAGTACAGAAAACACTCAAAGTATTTTAAACCCAATGAAATTTTTATTCAGGGGATTATAAAATTGTTGGGAAAGTGCTATATTGAGCTTCCAAAAGTGGCTAGAAATACATTTCAGATCTGATCTACCAGGCGACCAATGCTGAAAATAAGAATGATGGGGAAACTAGTCATTTTATCCAGTCTACTACTTTCCATGTTTTAATTCACCATGTTACCGGTTGTTGAAGTTATGCAAACATCCAGATCAGATCTGACCTTGAACTTCTTTGCAAAACCTACCAGAAACTATTCTAAGAATGGGCCCACTGAACTGTTTTCATATAATACATTGCTTTTCTTCATATGAAGGAGCCCATGCATTTCTCCTGTTCTCAGTATGTCCCTAAATAAGAAGTTCTACAGGATACTTTTTTTCATGTTATTCAACCTATGAAATATAGTCATGTGCACCTAGAGCACCATATAAATAATAAATAATAATATTTATGTCCTTCAGGGGAAGACTGAAACTTTTCTACTCTAATTGAGTTCTTCTGTTTGTGTGTTTGATGTTTTATTTATCGCATGCTTTGTAGGAGGGATTTTTCTGTTTATGGTTCCTGTTCTATTTCAGCATTGGAAATAGCTCTGTCTTGTGTTGCCCTTTTCTTTGAAATTTTGTTTAATTTCTGTCAGATGAAGGTTCTTTGGTGGCTGGAGGGCACTTCTGTCAATAAATTAAGGAAATAAAAAAAATGCCATCTGACACTTTTTCACCTACTGTACAACATTTATCAATGTATCAAGAAAAATTGCTTTAGTCACAATTCCCTCACAGAGAAATTTATTTTCTTGCTTTTCTCCGATGACCTTCTAATTTTTAGGTGTAATCAAATTGTAGTGAAAACCAGTAAATTATACACATATTATTCCTACGTTTAAATTCTAACCACTGCTAGAACATTCAGGCCATGTCACAGTAGGGATGAACTGGGGGATGGGACAAAACCTCCCTTTCACCCTGCATCTCTGACCAAAAACTGCACATCTGTGTCCTCCAGAAGGGATAAGCTGCACAGCCTCAATAATAGGAAATCACTTAGCATGAGTAATGCAAAAAGACGACACTATGGAATCTATGGACCAGGAGTCCTTTTGCTACTGTAGCTCTCTGGCAACCTCGAGGGCAATCCATTGGTGAATGCTGCTCACCACAACTGAGGGCAAAAACAGAAAGGGAATATAGTTCAGCGTCATGTGAACAAACTTTCTTGTCAGAGAGCTATGAGGTAGTATCTGAGCTCTACTCTGTGACTTTGGTGATTTATTTACTTTGCCAAGTTTACTTTGCCATCTATAAAATCATGGAAACAAATACCATCTTAAAATGCTGTGTAGAGGATTGAGTAAGATAACATTATGAAGTGGTTAGCACATAGTAATTGATAAGAAATTATATTTAATATCCTATTAATAATGAACAGTCTTCCTGTTCATTATATAAAATAGTCACTTTGATTAGGTGCCAGACAAAAGTGATAGTCCCTGAAGGGACTGTAAAAGACTCACACTTTCTATTCTTGATTGTGGAAGTTTTTATCTGCTTTGGGAACTTAATAAACATGGTAGGAACTCTAATAGAAGAACAAACAAAAATAATAAATATAACCATTATTCTCTCAATCACCTATGTATTTAAATACATCTATTGAGGATATATTATGTGCTTAGCATTGTACTAGCTGTTGAGTCCCTAAAGATGAAAAACTCACACCCCTCTTTTGAGCAAAACACAGATATGTTAGAGGTTGATTTCAGTGCAGTAGAATCTAAAATGCACAGGAAAGTACATAAAATAGAAAAGAAAGCCACTGATCTTTTCACAGAAGTGCAGAGCAGAGGAACCCATGGGCAGTGCCAAGATTTTCCTCAGGATGCAGGTTGAGACGTTTTTGTAAAATCACTAGGCCAGAAGAGTTTCCGGCAGGAGATATCTAGGGAAAGAGAAAGTGAGGGAAGGAGAAGTTATCTCATGCTCATTTTTTTAAAATGGGAATTATGGCACATTAGAAAGGAGAGTGAAATGGGAACTTAAGCATATCTTTCTAATATAAAGAGTTAAGAGTGTGAGGTATGAAGTCAGCGCTTCTAGATTTGATTCCCTCTTTTGCCTTTTTCTAGCTGTGTCCTTAATCTCTTTTTGTTTCTTATCTAATACATTTGGCAGGGGTATTATGAAAATTAAAGAGTGATTTTTTAATTATTAGGAAAGGACTTACATATAATAAGCATTCCAAAAAGCTGTTGTTCACATTGAAACAAATTATTAAGCAATTTTATGAATTGCACAGAATGCAGGGAAAGATGCACAAAAATGTAAAAAAAAACATTAACTATTAAAGTATGTTCTGTCTTTTGTCTTAAATCACTAAATTATTTCTTCAGGTTGTCACCCCTGTGTGTGTAAAACGTACAGAAAAGCTGGTAGGACTTTTATAAAGGATGTCCTGGCAGAGGCTACTTTATCTAAATGCATAGTTTCACTTTTTATGGAATGAACCCTATTTCATTCAGTTCAACTTTGCTGAGTCAGACCTCTTAAATGGTTAAAAAGAAAAATGGAAACAGTGATAATTAATCACTAACTTGAATTAATGTGACTACATTATGCCCTAATAACTGTAGTTTACTCATGTCTCCCCTGTAATAATCCAAAATTAATTTCATTTTATGCTTGCAAATAATTTATATTATAAAGTTTATTTATTTATTTATAAAGGCCAGCCATCTTTCTTAGTGAAGTTATCCCTTTCTTATTACTGACTAGATTGTGCAAATTAAGCCAAGACTTAATTAGAGATGCAGGCCAATCTATTTCCCCTGCTCTTGAAGGGCAGCTGGGGAAGGAAATATGTCTGCAGATAACCAAATTTGGGGCCTGGAAATCTGATTCTAGTCTCAGCTGAAGTAGGCACTTCAGTTTCTCCTAGAATTACCAATGGAGGGGACCAAATGGCCTCTAGGGAAAAAGTACATAAGCACTGTGAACACTCCCAAGCAGCTGTGTAGTCCATCCCCTTAGACTGTAATAAGAGTGCATGCTTGGGCATTATTGTATGCTAGGCACTCTGCTAGGTGCTTTACCTTTAATTCTCACAATGACTCTAGGAAGTAGGTGCTGTTATTATCCTCATCTTACAGGTGGAGAAACTGACCTGCCCAAGATCATACAGATGTTGGGTATTGAAACTGTGGTTCAAAGCCAAGTTGCTGACTCCAGAGTCTGTGATCAGAAGCACTATGCTATGTGGCTTCTCCAATAATCTGTTTCCCTACTGTAAGGTGAAAATAAACTATCATTAAAAAGAGAAGAATTTCTACCCTGGCTGGATTGTGCTTTGGCCTGCGAACCAAAGGCTCGCTGCTTCGATTCCCAGTCAGGGTACATCCTTGGCTTGCAGCCAGGTTCACCGGTGCGGGGAGTGCAAGAGGCAACCACACATTGATGTTTCTTTCCCTCTCTTTCTCCCTCCCTTCCCCTCTCTCTAAAATAAATAAATAAATAAATAAAAATAAATAAATAAAATGTTAAAAAAATAGAGGCACTTCTTAGCTAGCAAACTAGTCACTGTTTTCTCTATGGCCTTTTCTTAGTTTTTGGTTTTATTACATGCTTAGTTATTCTACTTTAAATTAATTATGCCAATATGCTATTCTGTAAAATAATCTCCAATTTTTTCATGCCCTTGTGTTCACCATTCCTGACCACAAAAATTCTTTATGACTTGGGAGATCGTTTATCCTTTCTGGAGCTCATTTTCTTCAACTGCACATAAAAGGCAAAGATGTGATATACCTCTAGAGACTTTTCAATTCTAAAATGTTATCCTTCTGTGGTTACTGTATGAGAATGGGATCAAAGCTGCATAGTGCTTCTCTTCGGATGCATATTGCTTCGCTTTAGATGCATATTGCTTTACTTATCCATCCCAGCCAAACACATCCATTGTTTTGCACACAGTAAATTCTAATAAATCTTACTGTCCCACATTGTATTTGGTGATCATCTAAATTCTAATATGTAATTTTAAAAAGTATTTTAATTAAATAGCAGTGTTAAAGAGTTACTCTAATGTAACCACACAGTAAACTTGAATCATGATCTCTTCAACCTGAAGAATTCTAAAACAACCTGCCATCATGTTTAGACAATATCAGATGGTCCACAAGGTGATACACTGGGCAAAGGTGGTGAGTAGGCTGCCGAAAAGAGCACTATAAAGAGAGAGCAATAAAAAGAATAGTTGTGTAGTGCAATGATCTACTTTCTAAGGGACTTACAAAGTCTTATTTTCAGAAGTGAGCGTTAAAAAAGGAAAGAAAGCAAAAGTCTATTGTTTCTCACAAACTCCCCCTTTCTGGATAGTTCATGAGTGAGTTGATTTTCTCCCCCTGTCACAAAGGAGTACATATATCCGGGGGCTACGAGCTTCTTGGTGTACCCATACTAAGGATAACAGGTTGTGTTTGACCTGGATTGGCAGAATTTGGAAGGGAATGCTCAGGCATATTGCAAGAATTTGCAGAGCAGTAGGGATCTGGAAACAGACTCTTGGCAACTCTCCTTCCTTTATTAATCATTGTGGGGATGGCAGATGGTCCTTGTGTTATTTTCCATAAGAAGTAGGAACATGGGTATAAAGAGAGAGCCCCTCCTATTCTACTGTCCTCACTTAAAATATGAGTTGTTACCTTAAGATTTAGATGCATAAGTGAAAAACTTCTATTGAACAGTTAATTTATTGAGTGTCACTTATGTTCTCAGTACTATTGTGGCAGTGGTGGTAGAGCAAAGAACTAAACTCTTGCCTTCATGGAGTCTATGTCCCAAATGTGACCAGAAACAGATGATAGATAAAATAAGTAAGATATATCATATCAAGGGTTAGCTAATTAGGACCTATCAACCAAATCTGCTGTGCTTTCTGCTTTTGCAAATAAAGTTTTATTGCAGCACAGTCATGCTTTCATTTACCTGCTTTTGTACCAGCATAGAGTAGTTGCAATAAGGGCAATATGACCTGCATCTGTCCTTTCACAAAAAAAAAACATCTACGGATCCCTGAATTAGATTCTAGTAAATAGTATGGATAAAAGTGAATCCAGAAAGGAGAAGAACAGAGTATCCTTTAGATGGAGTCATCAGAGGAGAGTTAACTGAGAAGGTAACATCTGTGGAAAGCACTGAGGAGGTGAGACAGGAAGCCATGCAGCTTTTAAGGAGAAGGCAGTATGCTGAAACAATAGCAGGTTCATAGGTTCTGAATAGGAAAGCATTTTGAATATTCTAGAAACAGCAGAAAGGCCAATGTAGTTGGAACAGAGTGAGTAAGAAAGGGAAAGGTAGGAGATCAAGTAACAAGGCAAAAAGGTGTCAAGTAAATCATGTAAGGTCCTTTAGGCCATCATAAATCCTTCGGTTGTATTCTGAGTGAGTTGGAAAGCCTTTGGAGTGTTCTGACCAAGTGACATCTGACAACATTTTAGCAGGATTTTCTCTGGCTGCCAAGTTGAAAGTACACTGATAGAAAACAAGGCCAGAGCAGACAGAACTTCTTGAAAACATTGTAAGAACTAAGCATGAGAAGAGGGCGGCTTGTAAAATACAAGAAGAGGTGATAAAAAATAACAATGATAATAATAGAGACCTAATTTTTGATTTAATGTCACATTTGTTTAGATTAGGGAAATAAATAATGTCATTTTGAGTTGGAATAAAACAGTATTTCTTACTTTCATGCAAGTATATTTGTGGCATTTAATTTTTCTTCCATATACATCTGTTGAGCTAGCCATAAGGTATTTACTAATTAGGGTCTTAAAGTGTTTTTGTTTGTTCATTTGTTTTCCATAAGAAGGCTCTGATTTGAATGTCCCATGTGAATATGCAGGTAGCCTGAAACAGAAGGAAAATACCAGCTAAGTTCCTTTAGATTCTCTTTCCTTTAGTTTTCTTCAATTATCATTGAGAAACTCAGCAATTTAAAATAGGACTCTTCATCACTAACATGAATTAGCAATGTTCCACAGTAATAATTTCCCATTAAAGTCCATGAAGCTCAGGTTCTACAGGATGAGTTCAGAGATGGTTGCACAAATGCATTGCTCTGCAGGCAGTCTTTTTAATCTAATGTAAAAGCCTCCATGGCTTTTAAACCTTACCTGCGAGAATAGCTGGAAACTTCAGTGTCAACAATGGAATACTGAGTTTTAGAAAAGAATAAAAATAAGGAGAGCATGCTTCATTGTGAGCTTTGCATCAGTGTGTGAGAAGGACTCTGAATAGTCGCTCTCTAGGGTATTGACCCGAAGGATCATCTAGTCGAAAATGTTTGTGCTGCTGCAGAGTGACCACTGGTGATCAGCACTTCAGCAGGACACTGGGGAAAATATGCTTAGAAAAATGGAAATCAGGATAAAAGAAAGTGAAAGTCAAATGACAACATTTAGTGTTAGAGAGTTGAAGGGAAAAATGATGCCTGCCAATTTCAGTGCCCTAGAGAATATTGTGAATGAAAGGAAGTCCTGTAAGAACTTTTAGTTTTTCAAGGAAGAAAAAGACTACAGCAAGACTTTAAGAAAAAAATCATCCCATTAATTAGATTCTCTAGAGATTATAGGGCAACATAAATTTATACAATATTTGCAATAGAAAATATATATTTTGTTGAAACAAAGCTGGATAAAACTAATTTATCATAGCCACGAGATAAAAAACAACACCATATGTTTCCATTGAGTTTAACAATTCATAGAGCACAGGTGGCAAACACAAGGCCCGCGGGCTGAATCCAGTCCTCCACCTTGTTTTATCCTGCCTGGCACCTTGTTTCTACCTGGTGGCAGCACTGAGCTCCTTGCCCCTAGTTAAGGAGTGGTTACATTTATACAATCCTAAAATTACATTTGCCCCTTTGAAGGCCACCATCAGGCTGATGTAGCCCCCCGTGAAAATGAGTTTGACACCCCTGTCATAGAGCATTTTCATATGCATCCTTTCACAAAACCAGGAAGTTTAGGGGTCAGAATATTTTGCAGGTAAGAAAACTGTAGCTCAGAAAAATTAAATGACAAAGAGTTTTGGAATCAGGATTTCAATGCAGTATTTAAAACATTCTAACATAGGACATTTTTAACATGTTCTTTTTCACATCAATGGATTTGATATTGTTTTGAAAAACAATATTAGAGTTTCATAATCACCCAGAAGCTGGATTGAAGAACCATGAACCACCACCACTTGCACTACATGTTCCTGTTTAGAAGCCCTGCCTGCATTCTCTCATTTGCTCTTTTCAATTTTCAGATGAGGAAACTAAGTCTTAGATACATGGCTAAGGTTGATATGGGAGTAATAATGGAAACCAAACTCTTTTCACTACAAAGCAGTCTGATATATAATAAATATGTAGTTGATATATAATAAGTAAATATATAGTACAAAAGAGTAAATGAATGGATAGATGCATGATAGATGTTATAAGTATGGAATTATATTTATCTCACTATTGCTTCACTTCCACTCTAAAACCTTTCTTTGCATTGCCCTGCCTAAGCCCAAAAATGTTAGGTGCATAACCTATCTGCATCCATAACATGAACTATATTAGATTGTGAGTTCCTTTAAACAAGAAACTAAGTATTGCTGATTACTGTATCTGGCACACAACAGATAATACATAGTTATTAATGACACAACAATTCTTTCTGGGATCATGCTCTTCCTCATAGAAGAATCCCCTCTTTCATTAAGTTTTCCCTGATCATCACTTTCCCAAGCAGAGCTTTTTCCTTGTGATCTTTCAATACTGTACAGGTGGCTCTTTATGAACCTGTGTCTCTTCATGCATATATTATGTGGTAGGGCACTTAACTGGGTAGTTAACTGTCTTTTTACTAGACCATTTCATCCTTGAAAATAGGCACCATTTCTTACTCATTAGTTTGACCTCACTATTGTGGACATGGACACTTTGTAAATATCTGCCTTTTTCTGCCCCATCCTTAAAGCTAGAAGGGCTTGTAAGGGTGGGCGTAAGAAGTATAGCAAGTATAGTGAATGCAGCATGTGAAGACAGATTGTAAAAAGGCATCTTTGGGGTTGGGTGGGGGGTTTGTGTGGTATAGCTGGAGACGAGACAAGAATGCATTGATGACTTCTTATAGTAAGAAGTCATGGAGTCATGATCCATTATGATATCTTTAAGATGAAATTAACATGAGACACTTTAAATGCATTTTTGTAAATCCATATATTTTCCAATAGAATTAATTTTACCTTATTGCCACCCCAATAATCTACTAAAAATGATTTTTTCATGATAACATAAATAATATTTCTGTACTTCAAAATACTTTGAGTACCTTGAAGAAAGTATACTGCAAGTTTAAGAGAGAATTGTTAACTTTACTATTTTGTTAAAAGTACATAATTCAAAACTATAGTCACTGTACCATAAGGATGGTTAAGCATAATCAAAATAAACTTATTTTCCTTAATACATTCTAAGCCTCAATATTAAACATTTTTCAATTATATTTTTCAATATTTTCTAAATGTTAATACCTTATAAAAGACTGACTATACTTCTTCGAGAGTTAAATGGCTATGGCAGGTTCTTCCAGAACTGGGTTGCCTATTTCTGATTCATGAATCAACTGTTTTTCTCAAACAGAATAAGACTGAGGGAGACCCCCAATTTATGTATTCCATTTAAATACTTTTATTATTATTATTGTTATTATTATTATCATCATCATCATCGTCATCATTAAGGGTCTTCTAAATAACCTCACTAATGGCAGGGGGGAATGAAGTACTTCAAGGTCCATCAGAGAAAACCAGAGATTATACAAATGTTACTTGTCAGCAAATACATATCGATTGAATAAAAGCTGTTTTGCCTTCTAATTGCCATGTTGCCTCACAAGGAACTTGGCAGGTCAGGGATTTGAGTCTATTGAAGGAAAACGAAACGGGTTGCTGTTTGGCCTGACAGACTGCATATGGGGAAATATACAACAGAGATGAATTTTTAGAAAGGGACTCTGGGCAATGAAAGTGATTTATAGAACCTTTACATGCCTAAATGTGATATTCACTGGGGAGTATTTAATGTTAAGTGTGAAAGAACTTAAATTCAAGCATCAAAACTCATAGGTCTAGAAAAGAGTGAACTCAAAGACTTAGGTAACTGACCTTGTTCTGTTGTAATATCCCACAACTGTTTGGGTCCTCATTTCAAGGGACAGTCGCTGTTACAACTCTTGGTTTGATGCCTAAGATTATAATTCTCATTACCTCCTGACTGACTAACTGATTTATGGTATTGAGATAAATCTATTTTTATTAAATCTCTTCTAAATATCAGAGGGTGTATTAGATATTGATTGTATAGCAAATATGGTTTATTTAGCCATTCATTTATTCAACATGCATTTATTAAGAACCTACTGTATTCTAGGCTATTCTAAGAATATAGCGATGAATATAACTTGGGCCTGAAATATGAGGACTCACTGGGGAAATAATTCTACAGCTAACAGGGAAAGTATTTTCTAGTCAGCATGCTAAATGTAGAAGTAGAGGTATATGAAAGCTACCCACTAAATTTTAAAGAAAGGAATTAAGGAAAGTGTAAAGAGGATGTAGGGCCTGTGATGGTTTTTAATGAGTGAATAGGATTTTTCCAGTTTGACAAGTAATAGGGCAAAGCAGAATGAACAAATATCTAAAAATGAAGAGACATAATGTTAGATTATTTAGATTAATTTTTCAGAGAAAGCATTCTCAGTAAAAAATCAAATTCTCAAAGAGTCCAGAATACAGAATTAACAACATCAGCTAGAAATTATTCTGCCCTTTGAACTGAGGTCTGAAAATCACCAGTGTCATCTCAAGTAAAGCAATTGATTTTGCACATTTCAAGACTACTCCATTTTGCAATTAGCTAAGCATATTTATATTTAAAACAGATATCCAGCAATGCTAACAACCAAATGAGTATTGCTTCATAAATGTAATCCTCTCCCAGTGAAAGCACAGACAAGCTTTTATATATTTTTTGTAAATAAATGTTGATTTGTGTTAACAAAAAGCTTCTTTATTCCTCTGTCTACTTTCTTCCTCCATTTCTTGACCTTTTCTGTACCTGGCTGTTGTGAACAGAAGGCCTGTAAATTCAGAGGCATGGGAGAAAAAACCAAAGAGAATTAAGCTATGTCTGTACAGTTAGCCCTCAGTATTGTCTAGCAGGAGCTTCTCATTTCTGCCTTTTTTTTTTTTTTTTTTTTTTGCTACTGTGAATGAATCAAATCCCTAATGTGCTCATAGAATCCTCAAGACAAAGACACAATTTGGTGGAATTCTACTCCATTATATATGACACAATTGTCTCTGAAATTTTTAACATATATCTTTTAATGGACTTCTAAACATAGCTTGGAATTCTTATAATTATCATTCAGCAAAGTCACATTAAATTCCTATATGTCACATTAAATTGCTATACTTCACATGAAATAATTAACAAGAGCACAGTTGTATCTGAGAATTCATTATGCTGTAGATTTGAAAATGGCAAATTGTCTTTTAATTGTTCAAAATTTATGAATAGAGTCTGTAATAATATGCCAGCATTCTAAAGATTGATAAAATTTTTACACAAATCTCTATAATTTAATTCAATAAACATTGAGGGCATTCATACTCTTTGCCAAGTGCTGAGATTAATCTCATCCTTGCTCTAAAGGTTCACAGATTGTTGCCACTGATTAGGATCTGCAAATATTTCTGAAAGCCAGTATTGATTATTACTGTGACTCATGAGAACTAGAAATTTCCTTAAATTTAAAAATCCAAATTCAGCACGATTTTCCAAATTGAAATCTCTGTGCTGTCTAGTCATAATCTGGTTTATTCCATATCTCTTAAATACACCAGCCATTCTTTAGTAACACTAATCTTTTTTATCCCTTCTTCTTCCTTTTTTCCCCCTGATCAGTTATCAAAGTCCTCTTCATTATATCTCTGGAATAGCTTTCATTCCAACCCTTGTCTGGCCCTTTCTGCATTAACTGGACACCTTTTTGCCTCTCACCTATACTACCAAAAACATTTTTATGTATTCTTAATCTTGTCCTTCCTCTGATTAAATCCACAAACTGCAGATATATAATAGTCCGAAAAATACATGTGCAAACCCTCAGCCCCATTAAAGTATAATCAATAGTGGCTTATTATCCATAGAAGTCACAAACTCAAGTGCCTACAAGGGCCAGCTAGGTCACAAACTGAGTGGAGTAGGTAGAATAAGCAATAGGGAGCATTGAGAGACGGGAAGAACCTGATTGTTTTCACCAGAAGAGCTCACCTCCACTGTGCTCTCACATCACTGTACCTGTACTTTCCTCATCTACCTTATGTTAAAATGTGCAGACGGCTCTTACCTCTTTCACTAAACAAGATCCATATATTGTGATCATGCAAAGCCCCCTCGTCCAAGTAGGAGTTTTATAAAATTGTGTTGATTAAAATTAGAAATGTGTGAATTGCAGGGAGTTTTAAATCCATTTTCTGCTATAAAGAATGGGTTGTGTCTAAATGTAAAGTAAAAATAATTAAAAAGAAAGTACTGTTTAAAAGAAAATTTACCTCTTGCTGGAAGTGCTTTTTAAAACATCCTAGTTCAATATAAACCATCAAAACTGTTTATTAAATTATTTAAAAATTGATCTAGGAGGTACTTTCTAAATATTAGAAGGAAAAACTCATTTGGCTAGGAAATAAACTGGGGCTTCTATGTGGGCGGTAGTGTCAACATGTAAACCAATTCCCCTGGTAACACAGTGCATAAAAACATTTTGTTCAAACCGTGGTGTCCTGCTGTGTTGTGTAGTTTCCTGCCAAAATATTCCTTTGCTGTCATGTAGATAGCCAAAGCTATTTGTTAGGAAAACTCCCTTCTCTACTCAAACAGCCCAGCTCAGCACTTTCGAAGGCTCACAGGAAACACTCTAATCTTGAAACCATTAGATAAATACAGGTAGCCTGAAAACACATAATCCATGAGACTACCCTCTCCTGAACTCTGATTCGAAGGTGATTTTGAACTATATCATTAGTTCTCAGGGAAATCTTAGTCTAGAGTGCTTCGGGATTGAGCATTTAGGTATACTTTAAAGAGGAAATTTACTAAAACAGTGTTGGGATCTTTATAGGTAATTATGGCACCCAGAGAGAGTAATGTAGATCACATTCTCTAGAAGCCCTATAATTTAATTAGAGCATCAGAATGTATGACTTGATGCCAATTTTTTCATACCTCACTGCTCTCTTTATGGTGACATGAAAAAGCATTATAAAATGAAACACCTAAGTAGTTAGAAATAATTTCTCATCACTCTACCCCAAAATTAATAAGATTAAAAAATAACATGTAGACACAAACATATACAGATTCACTTAGCAGGAATTCTGCTTTGTGTGGCAGAGGATATTCCCAATAGGGCTGTGCATGAGTTTATTTTGCTCTGCAATTAAGGAATTCTCAGTAACAGTCCAAACAGTCAGTATCAACAGATTAAAGGAGATATGATGAGGCTGTACTCTCCACTGTAGTAAAATATTCTTCCCTTGGTGTTATGATTTAGAATTTGCAGTAGACTTGGGTCAAACCGTTTATACTGAGGGATGAGAGATTTTGCTTGGTAATACTTGTGAAGAGAAGTAGTACTATGAAAAGAAGAAAAACAATTCATTTATGAAATTAGGATATAATGTAAGGTATAAAATAATTTGTGTAAATAAGATAATGTTACGTGAGATGTTTGAAGTATGTGGTGTTAAAGAAGAGGAGTGATATGTATAGAACTAGTGAGTTCCTTTGGGTTGTAGGGTATAATGAGGCAGAAAAGAAAGTAGAACATGGCCAATGACTAACTTTACTCTTTGCTCACCTTTCTTGTCTCAAAAAACATACTCCAGAAAACATATTGGCTTTTAAATGCTATAACCTACGTGTGTGTGTGCATGTGTGTGTGTGCATGTGTGTGTGAGTGTGTGTGTGTGTGTGTGTGTGTGTGTGTGTGAAGCTCTGAAGACCAATGGAGAGAATCACCTACAAGCAGTTAAGTCCTCTTGTTATTTTAGGTAGATGTGACTAATAGTAATTCTTGGTACTTGGTGTTAGAAAAGCAATCAAATTTATACACTTCAATATAAGAGAAATTCTGTTTAGCTGAGAGGGGACACTTGTCTTTCACTCGCCCAAATTGTAAGGCCAACCTGAGAGTAGAGAAGACAGGAACACTTCTAGCTCCCAGATCTGTAGCAGAGAGAGTGGGACACAAGCC
Source organism: Trachops cirrhosus (assembly GCA_028533065.1). NCBI lineage: Eukaryota > Metazoa > Chordata > Mammalia > Chiroptera > Phyllostomidae > Trachops > Trachops cirrhosus. Next base: position 47,902,819 of record CM052542.1, on the reverse strand, counting down.
CAGGGGTCAAACTACCTGGTGTGGATCTGGCTCTGCTGTCTTTTGCTGCATAAATTGGGTCAACTGAATCTCTTTGTGCTTTAGCTTTTACACTTGTTTAAAAATGGGGATACTAATATCACCTCTATATAAGATTATTGTGAAAGTCCAGTTGACTGTTTAAGTGTTTAAAATAAGGGCTAACAGAGAGTAAGTGCTCAGTAGATATGACTATTCATCATCGCTTTGTTTTGTTACTTAGCTTCAGTAGTGCTTGTGAAGAAAGTGGGCGACTTGCTCCCAGAGTTTAAAGAACAGTCTTTATGGAGTTTATTAGGTGAGACTATCTTTTCTCTGACTTCCTCCTACTCTTCATTCTGGTTTTCTAAGCATAATAATTTTCATATTAAATATTTACTAAACTGATATTATTTCTGCTAGTTTATAGCCTGAGATTAATATTTTGTAAGTCACTGTTTATTATGAATATTTCCACAAAAAATGTAGTGATATCACTGATTGGTTTATAAAGAAAAGAGTTATTTACATTATTCCTAACTTTATAAAAACTATTTACCTTGCCTTCACATTGACATGTCAACTTTATTTTAAATCTAGTAAAAGTTTAAGTAAACTCTTTAATAAACATCTCCAAAACCTTCATAACTGGAAAACCATCTCTGTCTGGGAAATATAAACTCTTTTTTTTTTTATAGATAAAACCTTTTTTTTTAAAAGATTTTATTTATTTATCTTCAGAGGGGAAGGGAAGGAGAGAGGGAGAGAAATATCAATGTATGGTTGCTTCCTGTGCATTCCCTGCTGGGAACTGGCCTGCAACCCAGGCATGTGCCCTGACTGGGAATCGAACCATGATCTGTTGGTTCACAGGCCTGCGCTTAATCTGCTAAGCTACACCAGCCAGGGCGGAAATATAAACTCTTGTAGAAATGCAGTTTCTTGAGTATATCATGGATTTTTACCACCAGCAGTCCTTCCTGTTCAAAGAAATCCATCATGGTGTCTAGCCAGTCAAGACCATCTCTGTCCATGGCCTGGCCAAGGCCAGTTCCTTCGTACTAGAGTTCTGACTTTGCTCATTGCTTTCATCCCCCTACTCTTTGCTGCCTTCTTCTATTAGGCCAAACTGTTGGAAAGTTCTGATGAGAATTTTTTTACTTTTTTCTCAGGTCTGCAGACATAAATTCTGATTTGCATGCCATTCTTGCTAGTCTACATTTAACAGTAAGGCAGAAAACTCAGAGTAGTTCAGAGATGTACAAAGAATCAAGAACAGCCCCTATTTACCACTGATTACAGGATCAGATTTTCCTAAAATACTACTTCTCTCTTCAGCAGCTTCTTTAAAACCTAAAGGATAACCAATAAGGCTGGGATCATTAAGAAGGATTTTGAAATGCCTTATTGTTGCAAAGCAAATGTGATTTTTTTCTTAATCATAAGTAAAACTGATTTTGATTCCTTCATTCAGTGTTCCCTTTTAGGGCATATGAAACTGGTGTAGGGATCAGGAGGCCCTGCTTTACACACTGTGGTGTGGCTCAAACCCAGGTGTTTATGAGGAAAAGCATACTTCATAAAATTCTTCCACTCAACTCCTTTCCCCGTTGAGGCATTATGACTTTGTTAAGGGATGGTTACATCTATAGTTCTCATTAGTTTGATTAATGGTATACCTCTAATAGAGGCCGCCACCTGACATTTGGGAAAAAAATACATGGCAGGTAATTTTTAAAAATACTGAACCTGTCCCCTTAACCTAGTTTCATTCCCTCTGGTAAGGGTGGCAATTGGATGTGGCACTCATCAGTGGAAGAGGTCTGACATCCTCTCCTCCTTCCCTCTCCAGTTCAGTGAAAAGAAAGATAGCCTGCCTTCCTGGAGAAGCTAAAGCAAATGTAGGCAGAGAGCTGTTAAATATCCCCAGCGCAGTAAGTGCAGCCTATCACATCCACAAATTTTAAACTTGACATTACATGTCAAATATACACATTAAGGTTTCACTAGAATATTGAATTAATGGAGTGATTCTGTTCCTCATAGATAATACATCTCATGTTCCTCACTTGTCTTTTCAATTAGAAAAACAATGAGGTATAAACATAGACCAATTTCAAATTTTTCAAATGCTGAACTAAAATTAATATTCAAAAATCTTTGCTCTGGATTTGGCTTTGGGTCTCGCTACTGATATGACTTCCTTCAGTTTCGGTCTTTAGAATTATTACAATTGTTTCTCTAGTCCTGATCATTATTGACCATCCCTTGTAATAACAGGATTTGACTTTAATTTTGTTCTAAGAGAAAGCATTTTTAACATCACAAACACATATAGAGGATACTACACTGGCCTTTGACAACCTTGCCTAGTAGGCTTGTGTCTGTCGGTGTATAATCACCCTGCTGACTTCCCTTTCAGTGCACAGAAGTCAATACCTATGATTTCTGTTTCCTTATGGCCTAATAGGAAATGGGTTTATTTAAATTTGTCCAAACAAATTGCAAGAATTTTTTTGGTTTTTATTGATTTGCTTTTCCATTTAGTGCTCTATTCCTTTATCCATGTCTATTTTCCCCCAAAGATTGCAGAACCTGTGTTTCTAAACCACTGCAAAGCCCCTCCCCACCCCCCATGCCAAGCAGGGTGGTGCCTAGAAACTGATGACAGCGTCTCTCCTTGGACACGGATGTCCTCTCTCATCGTGTGTTCCCTTGTGGGTACTAGAATGACATTTGTTTGCCACTTGGATGTCCCTGATATGACACTTGAGGCAATGCCTTGATTACTTTACCTTAAAAAATGTAAAATAATTTTACAAAATCAAAAAAGCAAAAATATTGCTTAAAAATTCAGTTTAAAAAATAGCAATATTATTGTGGACTTGGGAAAGTGCTACAATCTTTCTCATAAATAGGATAATTTTATATTTAACTTGGTAACAAAATTCTGTATTTGAGAATAACAGATCTGTTGGTTACAGCAGTAAGTCTATAGACTCCCTGATAGAGCTTGCCCAGGTAAAGAATAACCATCCTAATGTAATGGTAACATTGTTAGGCAGATCTTAGAAATTGAATGCTTTATTCGCTTGAATTTGAAAAGTATTTGGTAATGGAGGAAATCACTCTATCCTAGAACTAATATTTAAATTAATATTTTCCAGGTTTCTTTTTACATGAAATTTCTATTATTATTATAGTAGAAATATATAATATATTTTTATATATTATATATTTCCATGAAAAGTTGAAACACATGTTTAACAATGTAGATGTGAACACCTTTCCAGTATATTAGTATAGTATTTATTACCCACAATGGCAAACTTTTCTGTTTTTAATTTTAGTGAAATATTTTATTTTGTTAAGATCACAGAGCTGGGGGTCTGGAAGAATCTTCAAAACATACAAAGTACTAATCTTCAGCCTCCTGGAAAGAGGCATTGAAAGATAGATGCTGTCCATGATGAGTTTGTATTATGTCCAAGCATGATGCGTCTAAAAATTAAGCTCAATAGACAGTGTATTTTTCCTTCAAAGGAATCACCAGGGAAGATGCTTTCATAACTTGATTTTTCACTCTGTTCCACTGTCTAACAAGCCATAACAGCCAGACTTCTAGCTCCCAAAGTGTGACAAAGCCAGATCATCAAGCAGCATAAAAAGGAAATAAAAGGACAGAATATTGTGATCAATGGCAACTTCCCATGTGATTTGGGAACTAACAAATGCCTATTACTAATCATCTAATAGGCAGTGACAGCAAGTTGCAAAGCACAGTGAGTGCAGGTTTGATTTAGACCTAAATTAAATGCTGACTCTATTGGTAAGTAGCTGTATATAATCTCCAGAGCTACTACTCGAAGAGCCCTGGCTTCCTCATCCAAAAATGGGGAAAATAATAGCTGCTTTGAAGGAATTTTGTGAGTTCTTAAAAAGTATTTTAATATAACATAAACACAAAATAATTGGTAACTATTCTCTTTAGTCAGTTGACCGCATAGAAAACACTGAGCCAGGTGATGTGACGGGTGGGTTGGAGTGTATGTATATAAGCCACCATTCTTGCTCCTTAAGGAGGCTAAATGCAAGAATCAGACCCTACAGTCTTCTAAAGCAAGAGCATTGCAATGTTACCTCATATTGGCTCTGTGGAGTAGGTATTGTCATTTCCATTCTATGCATGAGGAACCTGAGGGTTCAACAGGTTACCCAACCTGCCATCATTGTAACCCAAGATGGGTCACATTACCACCACATTACACTGAGTCACAGAATAGTGTATTGTCTGAGGGGGCAAAGATATGTACAAACGTGTCTGTGAAAGAGAGTAAAGGGGGATCATTGTTGCCACATATAGGTAAGTGCTTGTCTGTCTCAGTCTTTCAAATTTGGGATTTGTCATACCTTTTAAAAAGCTAATTCTTGAATATTGGAATTATAGAAAGTGGCCAGATCATTTTTCTCATAAGGGCCTCATATTTTTCCTGAAAATAAGAGTTTAATTTAAATTCATATTTGGAGTTTATATTTTTATACAAAAACTGAAAAGACATTTATTTTTATATAATCCTCTTTGCCAAGTTTTTCTCATATAACACTGTTCCTTCTGTTATGTGGGTACCTGATGGTCATGCCTTCTGTTTATCAAAGGTCCTCAGAGAAACAGAATTAATATGATGCATGCACCATTGGCCCTTAAACATGCAGGTTCAGACTGCATGGCTCCACTCACATGGAAATTTTCTGAGTAGTATGAGTAAAGGGCTGACTTAAGTTATTCATGGTTTTTCCACTACATGGATTGTCAGCACCCCTAACTACCCCCAGCCTGCCTTGAGTTGTTCAAGGGTCATCTCTACTATAGAGAGAGAGATTTACTTAAGGAACTGGCAAATCCCAGATCTGCAGAGGAGGCCAGCAGGCTGGAGACCCAGGGAAAAGTTTATGTTGCAGTTCAAGTGTAAAGGCTCCCTGTTGTCAGAATTCCGTCTTGCTGAGGGAGGACAGTCTTTTGTTATATTCAGGCCTTCACCTGATTGGAGGAGGTTCATCCACATGGTGGAGAGCAATTTGCTTTACTCAAAGTCCACCAATTTAAATGTTATCCTCATTCCAAAATAACCTAATTGGAACATGCTGAATAATATTTGGCTGAATATCTGGGTACTGTTACCAAGCCCAGTTGACACAAACAAATGACCAGAGGTTTTACTGTGGCACAAACCTATCCCAAATGCCCCAATGTGGTCATTCAGACACTGGAACTTTTTAGGTTATGATTCCTGTCAGTATCATAAACTATTTCTAGGAGAGTGAGGTCTATGTGTTGAAAGTAAAAATTAAATTAGGCATACCAGACCATTCATTTTTCATCAGAACAGTGGAGAAAGATTAGTTAAAGCCTTTGTTTTCATATCTAAAAAGTCACAGAAACGTATTAATGTCATTGAACAAGGACTCAGTCTTTTGAATGCACCCCAATAAAAAAGTTAATCTACTTAATTGAAATTCTATTTTTTTTAAATTCTGGAGATCAAATAAAAAATTAGAACATATGAAAATACTGATGCATAACAATTTAATGACATGGTAATTCTGAACATTTTAGAGTATTTATGGTAACAAAATTTAAAGCATGTTTGCAGTAGTTGAATGGTATTTTACTCAATGTGCATAATCCTACAGACATTGATGTACAATGTTTCCTGATTCACTTAAGTCAGGTATGAAAGAGGAACTCAAAAGAGCCCACTTTCATTGTCCTTCCATAGAGCAAGCTCTTTCAGGAATTATGTTTAGAGAAAAGGAGTAATTTGCACTGAAGATAATGCATATAATCACATTTGCTAAAAATAGAAAAGCCTTACTACATTCTTGTTTGGTATCTATTTTACATCATCACCTGCAGCTATGTTCTGTTGCCATTATTCCAATACTAGTAAGAAGAAATTGCCACTAAGAACCTCAGAACAGAGGACTTATTTTGTAATTAATGTAATTTGGGTTTCAGCCTCCCATGAATAACATCTCCAAAGAATAAAAGCATGAAGGCTCTGAAGACTATTGCAAAAGAAGCGCTTTGAAAAACTCTTTGTGAATATGTTTTCTCTCAAAACATATTTGAATATATGTATAAATAAGGGTGAAGGCTCTATTATGGAGGAGTTTAAATGCCTTTGTTAAAATAAAATCCTCTGGAATATTTGCAAATGATGTGTCCAGTTCTGCTAATGAAGAGGCAGCCTATTTTATCACAATCAAAACTGTATCTCTAACAAAGATATATCTGTTTGTCTACCATACTTTTTTCATGACTTTATTTTTTTAAGATCTTACTTATTTACTTTTAGACAGAGAGGAAGGGAGGGAGAGAAGCAGCAGTGTGTGTTTGCTTCTCTCATACCCCCCTATTGGGGACCTGGCCTGCAAACCAGTCATATGCCCTGACTGGGAATCAAACCTGCAACCCTTTGGTTCACAGGCTGGCGCTGAATCCACTGAGCCACACCAGACAGGGCTCATGATTTAAATTTTTACTACTTCTTTAGAAAAGTCAGGTCCCTTTGAAGAGTTTGTAGAACATTATCATAACAAATCTGATGTCTTTTCATCCAGCAGTACTTCCTTTTCAATCTTCTCCAAAGGTTCTTTGTGGTCCCCTATGTTCCTTCTGCTGGTTACGTGTCTGATAGTCATAAAGGTTCTGTTACAGCACAAATTAGCCTTAACATTTCTACTTTCCCAACATGGTCAGTCAGCCACTTGAATTTTTAGGTGATGATTACCATGAAGATTTAATATTCATGTCTATTTTAAAAACAGTCTTGCATTTTCTCAAAGCCTATTACAGAATATCAAATCAACTTTATATTAACTATTGGAAATATCTTTATTGAAACCAATTTTTAATTTTATCTCAACTTTTGTTGGATCTATTTTTTAATCAAATACTGGTCTGTGCAATTCAAGATTAAATCTCATTTGATTAATTTCAAGACATTTTTTTCTAGGCTTTTTGTACTATTATATGATATCTCATCATTTGATATCCTCCCTCATCTGAGGATTTAATTAATGTCATTAAAAACCAACTGCAGATCATTTATGAAGATGTTTAACAGACTAGAGTTCGAGACTACTCTGAATGAAACAAAACACTTCACACTCACTTTTAAAGACTCACGATATGCCTTTATATTTTTCACTAGTTTATCAGTAAGCTAAAGACAACCTTTTATTATTACCTAAATACTTCCCAATAGGATTCTGAGTTTCCTAACATGTCAATGATTTTACCGCCATCAGTATTAGGAGTTCTTTAGTTGGCATGAATAACAATTTCCCCTAATAGTTATGTTTGTATGTATAAATGCATTTTTCTGTAGAAAGCATTCACTCATAGTCTTATAATTAATTCTCAAAAGAGTACATAGCTCCCAAAGTATATAAAATTTTGTGCCTTCTTTTGGGGTTTTATTTAAAAATAATTTATGATGCAATTCACCTGTGTGGTAGACAGAACATTACTCTTTTCTGCTTGGTGTCTAACCTCTGAGTTATTTGTATTATCCATATTCATTTTCTTGTAAAGTAAGCATTTTCCTAAGTACACATACTTATGATATTCCATATAACTTTTCAAAATACATATTTTGAATATATGTTATTTTGGATGAAAAAATCTAAACTGTAGATACTGAAAAAATAAAATCATTTTTAAATAAATACTTATTGTAATATAAACAAATATGATATTATCCAGGGATTATAAAGCTTTTAGAAAAATAAATCCTGTCAGTCTTATTTAATGTTTTTTCTCCTGACATTAATACATTTAGAACATCAAGGAGATTCCAAATTTATCTTGCTTTTAAAATACTCTTCCTATTGATTTATCCAGAAAAGAAATGAGAGAACTAGATAATATCTTTCAGTATTTTCCCCATCAGATGAGTACCCAAATGTGAATTATTAACACTAACCAATATCTATTCCATGGACCTTCTGTACTCTTTTAAAGTGGTGTTAATTAAGCCTATGCCAATGTGGGGAAAATTACAGTGGCATATTCAAGGGTGTTGAAAGAACATTTCATGTGAAAAACAAGGTTATAACACTCTTTACTATGGGGTGAGGAGAGTGCTAGGGTCCTCCATGTTTAAAGGAAAGGCGCAGACTGAGGAGAGTGTTAACAAGAGTACAGCAAACACAAGTGAATGCTCTGGGAAAGAAGAAAATGAATATATTTCTAATAAAAAGGATGAAGAGAAATATTATGTTTGTGTTCAAATATATTTTTATAGTGAGCATAAAGTCTGGTGTGAGAGAAACCTATATATGAATCCAAGTCCTACTCTTATCAGCTGGCCAGCTTTGATTTTCTCCTTTATGTAAAATATAGAATAATATCTACTTTGGAGACTCTTGTTAGGAAGAAGGATAATTATAAGTAACATGCTTAGAATAGTGAATATTAGGCATGTATAAAAGCCCTTCTATAAGTGATACTTGGTATTTTTTAATTTCATTTATTTATTTTACTTTTTTAATTGCATTTTTCCATTATCATTTATTCACCTTATCCTCCTTCCCCCCACAGTCACCACACTGGTGTCCATGTCCTTGAGTTCTTTTTCCCTTTTGCTCAATCCCTCCACCTCCTAACCTCTCCCCATAGTTGGTATTATTTCCAATATTTTTATCAGATACTCCACATAAGCAGCCCCAATGCTACATACAGAGACACGTTTGAATTGCTAATCATCGAGTTGTTTGAGGGTAGGTTAGTATTGGTGGAGGTTGGAAAACAGAGGAGGAGTCTGCTAGACTATGGAGGACCCTGGATCAGTCAGTTCTTTATTTAACTTACTAACACATGGATGAGTTTGACATCCATGTATTATATCCAAATTTTGTTGAACACTCTGAGGTGCAATCTTTTTTTCTGTTTTTCTCCCTCTCTGCCCTCTTTCCTTTCTTTCTTAGAACTGTGGCTAAATACAATTATGTGCCTCTGCAGGGGATTAATCATCAGGTCTGATTTTGCCATCTTCCTTTTGTCAGAAGGTAACAATGTCTGGCAGAAAAGAAACCTAGCATTGATTAGATTGTGTTTCTTATTCTGTTTAAAAATAGCAAGGAGTATTATATGTTCGTGTTGTATATTAATGTATATTAAAATATTAACAAAAATATAGGTATAATATTGTTTAGATAAGAATGTTTTCAAATAGGGATTTTCTTTTCTTTCTTTTAAAATTGGATCTCTGTAGTCTCATTTTTTTAGGTAGTCTTGCTACACACTGGAAGCAATGATGCTTCATGAACTTGCATTGTTTTCCCAACTTCTGCCTTTGCTAAGAGTACTGAATTAAGATAAGTTGGCAAATGTGTATTACTACTGGAAGATTAACTTCTCAAATTTTCTTATGTCATCAAAGCTGATGTGTGTGTGTGTGTGTGTGTGTGGCTACTACATTATTGTACGCAGTTCATTGTTTTCTATGGCTTCTCAGAGTAGATTTTTATAAGACAATTAAAATAGAAAGTAGGACTTTGTGAACAACAACTCCAAAGCAAATAACTTATAATACAAGTGAAGAAAATAAACCCTAATTGCATACCTAGAATTTCCTTCAAAATAGCATATGTAGGTTTAACATTCATGGCTTTTGTCTATTTGGCTTTAGCTCAAATATCAATAACATGTCCCACATAGTCAGATATTAGGAGTTGGGGGCAGTGGAGGAAAATAAGTGGGCCCAGTCAGCCAATCACATAACACTAGTTTTGCCTTGTCTGCTGAAGACCAGGCTCTTATGATTTTATGCCTCACTGAAATTAATTAATTGAATGTAATGCACAAACACATATGCATACATAGACACACCAGGGTCACTATATACCACACACAAATATATATATAAAGTTTATATATAAGTTTAGATATATAAATATATTGAAACTAATTAACTCAATAACTTCATTTTAAAAATAAGAAAGCTGATGTACAAAGAAATTAGTACGAGATCACATAGGTGTAAATTGGCAGCTGTGATTCAAAACGAAGAAGTCTGACTCTGAGACTATTGCTTAACCCTTATGCCACCAATGCCTCATGTGACTCAGCAGTGAATTAGATTATTGAGATTCAGAAGCTACCTCTTGTGGCTATAGGTGACCCTGTAATTACTTCTTGATTAGGTTGAAGAACCGATGGAGGAGATAACCAAAGTGGTTTCTTTAACCAACAATCCTTTCTTATTAGAACCATGGAATTGCACAGTAAAAGGAATGAGGGGACAGTGAAACAGAAAGGCAAACAGGAAGCATACATTGGAGGTTGATAACAATAAATACTATCTATTAAATGCATATATACGGGTACTATGGTAACAATTTTTTATATTGTAATTGGTTGCAAAAATGGTCACAGTTCCCTACTGTCCCCTCTGTCCTTAACTTTTTGCAATGTGACTTTACAGTTATTCACATTAAAACATAGCATCTATTATCCCAACACTTGAATTTTGGCCGCCCTTGTGACTTGCTTTGACCAATAGAATGTGGCAGAGGTGACATTACACTACTTCTGAGTTTTGGTTTCAAAAGACTGAGAGCATTTAGTTTTCCTCTGTCTTGACCTTCTGCCATTCCATGAGAAAATGTTGATGGGAACGCCCGGCCCAGTCACTCTCATTGCCACAGCTGGCAGCTAGCCAACGGAGCAGACACCAAGGTGCAGCCCCTCTGAAAGCATCCAGGACTGTCCCAGATCAGCAGAAATGCCCAGATGTTCTTTACACTTATGAGTAAAAATAAATAAGCCCCTACATTTTGAGTATTTTTTATGCAACAGCAAGTGATAAATATTATTTCCTAAAACTTCATAACAAACTGATAGGTATTATTAACATTTCAGAAATAATAAAACTCTGTTATAGTAACATAGTAATGGTGGGATCCAGTATTTACTCTCCGGTTGTATGGCCTTATGCCAAGGTCTTGTTCTGCTCAGAAGGAAACAAGTTAAGTAATTGACAGTTAATGAAGATCTAGATATAAATTTCTCCTTACTTCCAATCCAAATTTTTAAGCTATAAATCAAGACAAGTTTTATAAAGCAAATTCCAATATCCATAGATTTGGCTTCATTGCAACAGAAATGAGTTTATTTAGTTAACATTATAAAAAGATAGGCCAAAATCCAAGATGGAAGCAAACTCATTTATTTATTCAACAAACATTTATTAAGTGCCTGCCATATGCTAGGCCCTGTGCTTGGCATTATTAAGAATCTATGATTTCAGAAAGAACTCTAAGCTAAATAATTTAGGCAGAACACGATGCGTTATTTGTGAGGATGCAGACTAATTGGAAGTTTCCTAGTTTAAATGCTATGCTTGTACTGCAGTGAGAATGCTAGGGATCTAAAGGGAAATGCACATACGTTTTAAAACAATTTGTCAGGATAATTAAGTGTATTAAGCATGGGACACGCAACCAAATTTTTTCAACCCACTCTGAAGAGAACACAGTATTACTTTGGTACAACTGGTTTGTAACACCAATTCTACTACAGCCATAAACCCAAGTCAAATACTGAAACATTGACCCAGCTTTATATATTGCCAGAGACAAAAAAGGGAATCACACTAAGTACCATCATGCTAGAGCCAGCAACTCAAAATGACATTTGCCATTTATTTTTTATGCAACTCTGCTTTCTTCCCCATTACTTCCTGCTCATAAAAATATTGGTTTCTTTCAGAAAGATTCTCTCTGCAATGAATTCTAGGCTTGATCAACTATTGAGAAATAAATTTTCTTTTCTCTCACAGTGTATAATTTTCTCTTTCTAACTCTTGAGAAGGAACTGTTGATAGGAGTTAATGGTATTTGCCTTTAGAAAACAATAAGGTCTGACTCAGAATTGTACAAGATCTGTTTTATTTCCCTATTGCAGGGAAAAGTTCCAACACCTTGTCACTGCCAGGTACAAGAAGTACTTTTCTCAGGTTAAAAAACAGTTTCTACTGTATTTGACTTATTGTGAATAAATGCATAATAAGCAATAAGATCTGCTTTCTGATAATCTTGAAAATAATAGCTTACATCCAGGAAAACAGATACTTTCTCTTTATTGCTTGAAGTAATGAAAATGCATCCCCTCTGTATCATGTCTCTGACTCCATTTTTCAGGATGTTTTTATCTCCACATATCAAGTTGGGCCTTAGAGCCCAAGGAAAGACAGGTTCTTTCCACGTTGAGTTCACAAATATAGAGATACCCAGTTATTTAAGAACACTATAAGTTCTTAGCATGTTTGCAGTCAAAGCCAAACATTTTAGTGAAGGAAACACATTCTAGAAATGATGGTCTTCCTGATTGGAATTCTCCATGTACTCACTGCAGTGCAATTAGCTCTTGAGTTTCAGAAGAGGCCATTCCATTTTACCTGACTGGATGGTGTGGTTTATTAAAGCTGTTCTTTCTCCACCCTGTTTACCTGGTGCACTGTGTTAAAGAGTTAGACCTACTTTTTGTTAACCTCCTTATCCTCAGTCCAGTCCAACAAATCTTTATTGAAGGTCTACCAAGTATTGTTTGCTGTTTTATTATAGTTTATAGACGACCTGGATGAAACTTCACAAGGAGAATGTGATGTCTATTTTGAATTGTGTAGATATCAGAGCTGATTCTCACTGTGTGGGTTGGTTTTACACATGAGGTCTCATCAGCTAGTGCCTTAGAAGACTTTTTTTTTTTTTTTGAAAATTCATCATTTATCTATATATGCCAGAGCAAGAAAAATCTAGAGAAAACTTTCCTTTCAGCTTTGTTTCTCTGGTGAAGAGCTTTCCGACATATGGCTGTACTGTGGTGTGTCACTTTGATCATATGGCTGTCAGTTTGTAGAGCTATGTTGATTCTGTCACTGGTATCACTATTCTCCCCAACTATCTCTCACTCTTCCCTCTCGTTCAAACCTCGTAGTCACACTGTCATTGCATCCTGTCATTTTCTCTTTTGAACTGCCTTGCAGCTTCTGTCCTCCTTTCCTTTCCCATTACCACTACTGCAGTCTAGGCTTATGATTATTGCGAGGATGCTCAGCTGAGTTTTCTCCCTCCAGCATTTACCATCTCTAAACCATTGTTCATAATTATATACCGGGCCAATGTTCATAAAGCTCTATTTCTCTTCCATTATCCCCCACTAAATAGCCTAGAGACATTCCCTCTTGCCATTTTATAAACACATTCTAACTGGTTCATCCTATTCCATCCAAACCTATTCCAGCACACCTACTTGCCCTGATATACCTGGATTCTATACAAAGAGGCATAAGTTTATTCCTGCCTCATTGCTTTTTGAATGCTTTTCTTCCAACTCAAAAATTTTCTCAGTATGCCCTCTCTTATCGAAATCCTAGTAATATTCTCAGGAACCAAGTTTCATTTCTCCCAACATCTGTCTAACAGCTTCGGTCCACACTCAGCCCTTCTGCACTTCCATAGCCCTCATGAATGCTCTGTGACAGTGCCTGTCACTACGTGCTGTAATTGTCCATTCTCATACTGTGTCTCATGCTCAGTAATGAGCCCTCTGATAACAGAAAGAGTCTTCTTGTTTAATTTCATAATCCTCTGTATGCAGAAATGTTTGACTCAGAGTAGCTTTTCATTGAAAACTTGCTCAAGTATTTAAAACTCTCCCTTTTGTAAATGCTTACCTCTAAACCAGAAGAGAAGTTTACCAGAATGCCATGTATCTAAAGATGAATGTACTGATTACAGCACATACCCCAGGATAAAAGAGCTTTCATGAACTCAAGCAATCCTCTTTTATTTGTAACTGTTTTCTTCTCAAGAGCTCCTTAATTATTAGACCTTTGATTCTTTGATAGAATCTAACACAGTTATGGTTACTGAGAATCTGGTGATTTGAATGTTTAGGCTTCTAGAGCACAAGATTCTCAATGTCTATCACAGCAACTACTGGCTGAGCTAAAATACTGTCCTAAAAGACAAGCAACTGATTTTCTGTTTACATATTTCTGTATGAACCTATCAAATCAAAGAAAGCTATTGTGTGTTTTATTTTATTTTTTGAAACAGTTTCTTTAAAAATTACTTATTTATTTTTAGAGAGAGGGGAAGGGAAGGAGAAAGAGAGGGAGAAAAACATCAATGTGTGGTTGACACTTGTGTGCCCCCAACTGGGAACCTGGCTTACAGCCCAGGCATGTGCCCTGACTGGGTATCGAACCGGTGACCCATTTGGTTTGCAGGCTGGCACTCCATGCAGTGAGCCATATCAGCCAGAGCTGAATGTTTTATTTTCCTTAGTCCATGTAATGTGTTCATGCTAAAGGCTACCTTCAGAAATGTAGGGTCAGTCTTTGGAAATGCTTCCTACTTTAACAGGTTAAAATATCTCTGGAACCCCTAGATCCAGAGGATGTTAATGGCACACAATTTTTCCTGCTGCTATGATTGGGATCTTCTTAATGACAGAAATTTGACTTATATAATTATGTTTTTCCATGACACATGGTCCCCTGCACATACTAAATACTAAGTGAATACTTGCTGAGTAAATGACTGGATTATAACTAAGAGCTGAACTTAGTAGTGGCTCAGAAAAGGAAATATCAGTATAGAACAACCTAGAGAACTATCCCAGTGGAATGGTATTTTGAACCTTCCCATACAAACATTCCCTATCCCTCTTAGTGTTTTGTTGAACACAGCCACTCCCATTAGCTTATATATTGTTTATGGCTTTTTTGTGTGTGTGCTACAATAAGCAGAATGCAATAGTTGGAACAGAGACTTTATGTCCTGCAAAGCCAAAAATATTAACTCTCAGGCCCTTTACAGAAAAGCTTTTATTTTATTTTTTAGGGCAGGATATATTATTTCATTGATTTATAGATTTAAGAAAATGTTAAAAACATAGATTAAACTTAAAAGTCTGTCTTGTCCACAGCCATTACACTGCAAATAGCACAAAAAAACTAAAATGCTTTTTGTGTCCAAAGCTATTATCAAATTCAGCAAAGACATCACTTACATCCTAGACAGATGAAAAAAGTTCCAACATACAACTTCACTGTTTGTGTTTGCCTTACTTCTTAATATCATTGAAAATATTGACTAACATTCACATAGGAGCTGTATCAGAATGCCAAAAACATTACCAACATACCACTGCCCCTGAACTACTGCTGAGTCTCAACCCTGACCCCTGCACCAGCCCTGGGGAGGGGGCAACAGAAGTCCAAAGGAGAAGCAGTTTCTGCCCTCAGTGCTACTCATTGTTCAGCCAAAGGGATGCCCCCCCACCTCGTGCCTGTGTAATCATTTTTTCCACGGACCTTTCCATGGGAAGGTTCAGGTGGTGCTTCATACCTACTACCAGCAAGAAGGAGACCTTGAAAGTAGGCATAGGAAATTCATTCTGTCCTTTCATGTGATTAAGCCACATGTTGTGTTCATAAATATGACTCTTAAGCAATATTAGAGCTGGATAATCAAAGAGGTATTGAGGCCAATTCAAAATTTCTAATGAAAACACATTTTGGAAAGAAACTTTAAACAAGTGTTAAAACAAACAAAACCCCTCAAAATGTTTTTAACCATTGGTCTAGCAAGAGTATACAACCTTTAGGCGTCACTGGGCCATACTGGAAGAAGAATTGTCTTGGGCCACACACTAAATACACAGGCACTAACAAAAACTGATGAGCAAATAAAAGGTTTTAAGCAAATTTACAATTTTGTGTTGGGCCACATTTATAGCCATCCTGAACTATATGCAGCTTATGGGCTGCAGGTTGGACACCCCTGCCTAGAGCAATACCTAACACCCATTAGGTATTCAGTAAATGCCTGCTATATGAGTTAATTAAATAATAAACACATGTGTCAGGGATAAAACTCTGTTAGACAATACTTCACCATGCCTTCAGAGATATTTTGTGCATCTCGAAATGTTTAGGACCCTGAAATAGATGTCCAGCCATATTCCTTAATCTATATGAAACCCTAGTGCTATGGAAGAGAATTTGAATTTAGCCCCAATTAGCAGTGATTTATATAAACATTTTTTGATGTCCTGTGTCTTTAAAGAAGATTAGACTAGAGAGAAAGACAAGGTTCCTGAAAGAAAATCACCACTGAGAAAATAAATCAGATAATGTTGGGTAGGCTACATTGGGAATGACTCGGGCAAAGTAGTTATTCTGGGTAATAAAAGGTTGTGCCTGACATTTTCCTGGCCCTACCATCTTAAGAAGGATTGTGGTACAATATCAATAATAGAACTAGACATTTCACTGTGGACCCCACTGTGCAATCTCTGGAGACCATGAGATCCTTCTTCTTGAAAAGAGCATGTTAAAGAGAGCTGCTGGCTAGAGAGGAGGGATCTCCTCATGTCTTAGTCAGTTTGGGCTGCTATAACAGACAAGCATAAGCTACTTAGCTTATAAACCACTTAAATATATTTCTCACAGTTTTGGAAGCTTGAAGTTCAAAATCAAGGTACCAGCATGGTCAGATTCTGACGAGAACCCTCTAACTTGCAGGGGGCCATCTTTCTTGTTTTAGTCTCAGGTGGGAAAGAGAGAGAGGGGGGGGGGCGGGGGAGAGAGAGGGAGAGAGAATGCTCTTTCTTGCCTTTTCTAATAGGGACACTAATCCTGTTCATGAAGACTCCATTCTTATGACTTAATTATCTCACAAAGGCCCCACCTCCTAATACCATCATATTTGGGGGACAGGATTTTAACATATGGATTTTGGGAAAGCACAAATATTTGAATCATAACACATTAGTTGGTAATCTTTTGTAAGAAATGAGGATATAACTATGAGTCAGACCATAATGGTCAAGAGACCAAAAGAGTGTTTTTAACCTTAGAATCCAAAGCTGAAGTATTTCATTAGCAGCAGCTCTGATTATAGATAAGAACCCCCTGCCAGAAATAATTGGAGTGTGGTATCTCTGAAAAAGGTGAGCTGTCTGCCTCATCAAGTTGATAGGAGCTTGTTGCACTGAGATTCGGAGTGTTGTGGCAATGTAGCAGAGCCTTTCTTACTGGCTGCTGATGCCAGAGATATGCTGGGTTCAATATCTGCTCAACCTCAGAAGACATGATGATTTTAATTTAATTTTTCATAGAAAAGGAACTTACAATATGACAAAAAAGAACCTTGGGGAATTTACTCCTAATTGATTTCAGTTTGATTTTACATAATAGCCAAATCCAAACAAACTTTGGTATCCTCCAAACTCAAGAATCTTTATTTTTTAATCACAAAATACATTAAAGACTTATTTCCAACTTAATTTGGATTCAGATTTCAGATAATAGCAATAGACTGTGAGATGACATAGAAGGATTAAACTATACTTATGTTACACAATTTCCAAATATGGTTGTGTTTCCCTCCTCCTTGTCCATGAATGGGACCTGCCCTGAAACCCAGATGCAGGCCCTTGACCCTCAGGTTTCAGTCTCCTCTCATCACTCAGCTGTCAGCAGTATTTATTGTGCATTGATTGGGAGGAAAACATAAGCCAAACCTTTTTTTTTCCTTGAGGGAGCACAGCTCACACTGCAGGCAATAAATAATGACACAGAATCAGAGCAAGCAGCAGCTCCTGCAGAGTGCAGGACAGCAGGTGTACATTGCTAGAAAGTCGGAAACTCAAGAATTTGGTCTCTGATGGCAATAGGCCGAGGTTATTGGGAAATAGGAAGCAGTGCGGACTTGTATCCCACAGACCTGACCGACCGACATGGCCATTAGAAGAGTAAAAAGGCAGAGTGTAGTTGTGGGCAACTGTGTAGATTGTATAGGTGAACGTTAGAAAAAAATAAAATAAAGTAGAAAAGAAAGGAAAGGAAAGGAAACCTATCTCGTAGCTGGAGAAACAGAAAAGGTCAGAAGCCCATGTAACAACAGGGTATGTTTCCAAAGTATTCCCTGGGGGACCCACAGTGCAACTTTTCTTTCTCTTTATCATGTTCCTTTGCTTTGTTTCTATCCTACCCCTGCTTTCTATAGGAAGGGGGAAAATAGAACTAATTCAGGACTAAAGAAAAATTTGAAACATTGATTGAGTACTCACAATAGTCATAGAAATGATTTGAACACATTGGACACACACACACACACACACACACACACACACACACAATCTTGCCCAGAAATTCAGTTTAATTGGAGACTAAGAGATGTGAAGAATTATGATATGGAGTAATAACAATCAATTACCTACTCCATTTCAATTACCGGAAAATATTTAATATATATCTTTATAATGGCACTTATGCACAGTATTGTAATGGCATAATCCAAAATTTGAATACCCCTCTGGCCTTAAAGCAATTTATTTTCCTTATCTGATTCTGTGACTTTAGATTTATTAGAACAGAATTGTTGAATTTGTATAGAAATTGTCAGAAATGTAATATTTATTTGCTGAACTTTTGATGTGATCTTACATTTGGTTTCATTTTTTAATTTTTACTTATTTATCCTTGATATGGAATTTGTATTTTTATCTGAGTCTATTTCAATAAAGAGAAAAATCTCGAGGATGTTAAGCTTGTATTTTTATAAATGCATGTTTATCTCTTGATATTACATAACAATTCTAAGAAGAATGATAGTTTTGGAAAAACAAAACTAAGAATTGTGTGTTGCTTGTTTTTATCTTCAGATAGTTCACTCTGAAAACCAATGTTTTGGGGAAGAATTTCGTGTTGCCATTTGATCTGTATTTTCTGAAAAGTAGTAAAAAATATATAAATAAGGAGCTTCAGCAAATCCTGGCACTAGTCATTTCTCTCTTTCTATGTCTGTCTTTCTGTTTCTGTCTGTCTCTGTTGGCATTTGCCATGAAACCAAAAACACTGAGTCTCAGACTGTAGCAGAAAACTCTATGGCATGAAAAACTGAAGAGTGGTTATCTATAGCCAGTCTTTCAGCTTCTCTATTTATCAAACAGAGTTGCATGATGAAATAATTTTTGGTAAGAGATGTAGACCCTTCAATTTACTTGGAAAATGGAAAGCTAGGCATTCTTGTGAGAGTTTTCAGCAGCCTATCAAACTTCACCCATCAAAGATAAAGCTGTGATTGTTTCTATTGCCCAGCAGTAAAGCATTTTATGTATTTCTCAAGCAAAACCCTTCTTTTTTCCTCTCTGCTCCATTTTTTGAATAGGTAAAATAGAAAACAAAAATAAAGACTTCATTATTTTTCTATGTAAGTATTGGATATTTACTGAGCAGTCAGTCATACCAATCTGAATTTCACCATTAGTCTCGTTAGTGGTTTTTGGAAACCGCTGTCACAGGAGAAGAGCCAAAAGTGAAAACTGCTCAGAGCAAAAGTGTAAGCTTCAAAGTAGTAACGTGCTAACGACCCTAATAAAACTTAGTTGTTTTCACCTTTCTTCCTAAAGGGATCTTGGCTGTCATTATTAATAAAATGTTATTTATAGACAAACCTCCATGTAGTTTAATAGGTATTCTTTTTACTTTTGTCATTATCCCTAGGTTTCACTACTGTATTAAAAAGTACTCCATGAAAAGAGTCATTTTGTTTTTAATACAGTTTACAGTTTAATACAGAAATACAGTTATGTTGGATACTACCTAACCCTGCTTTCATCAATAAGCAGAAAATTTTAATAACTCAAAAATCATTTCCTTTGGGACTACATACTTTTAATACAAATGAGTAACAGACAGCTCTCTTATATGGTTGAAACCAAGACATTACACCTTCTTCCTTTTCAGAGAGAAAATAGGAAGGAAAAATCTTGCTTTTCTCTTTTTTACTTCGATAGTCTCACATATAATCTTAAGGAAATGAATATCTACTTATAGCTCTTAGAAAATGTATGTCATGCTGATTACAAATTCTTCAAGTGAAGAGAGGAAAGCCCATTTAAATAGGAAGTGTCAACCTTAAAAATTAAACAGCAGTTACTTGAGCAACATGTGAGTTTACTTGGGACTAGAAGAGGGATCAGAATTTGGAACATGCAAACCATGTCAAACCACAGGCAAATCTGAAGAGACAAAAAGAAACTCAGCTTTTGTTGGGTTCCAGGAGGAAATCAAAGAGGGTTGTATAGCACAGGAGCCTGTTGGTGGGGAACAAAAGCTTGAGATTGTGGCAGTTGCTTATTGGTGATGTGCAGAAGGTAGTAGCTGCTGCCGACGGGGGCAGGGAAGGAATCTTCCTTCTTGCTGGTGACATAAGATGCGATGAGTGGTAGTGTGTGAGATCTCTCTCTTTGTGGTTTCCTGCTCCATTTTGATGAGGTCTCCATTAATTTTTCACGAGAACTGCAGCTGATTTGTAAAACAAAACAAAGCAAAACAAACAAACAAAAAGCCAGAAGCAAAAAGAATCTCAAATGTGTAAGACAGATGTTTTCATTAAAAAGGAGAGAGTAGATTTAGTGAATGAAATGACTTGTAGGTAGAATCATGGTTGTTGTGATAGGAAAGGGAAACTTTGTGTTAGTAATCAGAAATATCATCACGGGAGTGTTAATGGAGTGGAGATATACAGATACGCAAGTGGAAACAATACAGGAAGAAAGAGCATGCTTGATTTTATGTTTTCATTTAATGCATGAAGGGAAAAGTGATCTGAGAATCCAGAAACAAGGACCAGACAATTTTGGACTGGAACATCAGATGGAAACAGGTGCAGGGGAAATCAGAGGTCATCCATGAGACTCACCCTGGTATAGTAAACAGCTTGACAAAAGCACACCTTCTACCACTCAGCACAGAAGGTTATGAAAATTGAGAATGTCAAGACCTGGGACAACATTTCAATCTACAAAAATGCTATAAGTGAAAGAAAGATGAAAGAAAGGAAGAAACATTTTCTGAAATATCTAAAGTTTATGATTAAGTTAAACAATAGTAGTAAAAGGCTTATATCAAGATACTGACATTAGATTTTCTGATTTGTTTAGCTTCAAAACATTTTCACTTTTTTTCTCTTTTCTTCTAATGCATATTGAGTATTTATGAGTTTAACACAATGGTAATCATTTTATGTGTATCACTACATTGGGTCTCATAGAGGGATTATAATTACCCTCAAATTATAGATAAAGAACCTGAAATTTAGAGCAATTGTGTATCTTGTCCGAAATCACATACTCAGTAAGTGGAAACTAGGATCTGATAGCTAGCCTTCTTTATTTTAAAATCTATGATCTTAATTTTTTCTTTATATTCCTTTTCTTTATGAAGAAATAATAAACAGATTAATAACATTAGTCACATCCCTGCAACATAATCTAGAGGTTGATTTTTGAATCAAGACCATATTCCTAGGTTTAATGACATATCTTCTAATTAAAATGTTTGCAAGTGGAATTAAACTGTGTGTGGTTTTTAAAATTTACATAGATGAGTTATAAAATACCAAGGGAAAACAAGGAAGAATCTATAAATTAGGCTGTTTTCTGAAGATAATTAAAACATGTGTAAGTTACATGTAGTTTACATATGAAAAGAAACAGCCTTACTATTCTTCTAGGAAATGCAAGTTAAAACAATAAGATATTATTTTATATCTACCAGAATTGCTAAAACAAAAAGACTGATAATACCAAGTGTTACAAAAGATGTGGAACAACTAGAATTTCTGGTGAGAGCATAAAATGGTACCACCATTTTGGAGAACTGTTTTGGCAGTTTCTTATAAAATTAAACACATATATCCTATAAGACAGAAATTCCATAGCTAGACATGTCCACAAGAAATAAAAACATATATCCACAAAAGACTTGTACATGAATGTCCACAGGAAACACACTCATACCAATCAAAAATTAAAAATAACCCAAATAGCCATAAACAGAAGAATGGATAAACATATTATAGTATGTTTATATATTGGAATACTACTCAGCAATAAGAAAGAACAAATGAATAATACATGCAACAAGGACAAATTTTACATGCACTTTAGAGATCAAAAGAAACTAGATAATTCTATTTATGTGAAGTGCAAGACTCATCAGAAGTAGTCCATGGTAACAGAAGTCAGTGATTTCTTCTGTGTGTGGAGAGAGCCAGGGGTAGATAGACTGAAAAGGAGCATGATAAAGTTCTCTCAGATGATGAAAATAATGTATATCTTGTTTTAGATGATGCACAGAAGTATACAGATGACAAAATTCATTTTTTTAAAACTTGAGATGTGTACATGTAAGTTACACTTCAATTTTTTAAATTATGCAGCTTCTATTATCTCACTCTTCCTCCACTCAGAAATGAGAAAACTGAGGCTCAGGGGGGATAAGGTAAGATTTTTGGCTCTCAAGTTACAGGATTTACATCGGAATTTAGGTCTCTTTAATTCTTTCTATTTTTTAAATTTATATTGAATTTATTTAAGTGACATTGGTTAATAAAATCATATAGGTTTCAGGTATATAATTCTATGATGTATCATCTGTATATTGCATTGTGTGTTCACTGCCCAAAGTCAAGTCTCTTCCCATCA
The DNA here is from genome assembly GCA_028533065.1 of Trachops cirrhosus. Classification (NCBI taxonomy): domain Eukaryota; kingdom Metazoa; phylum Chordata; class Mammalia; order Chiroptera; family Phyllostomidae; genus Trachops; species Trachops cirrhosus. Next base: position 47,880,249 of record CM052542.1, on the reverse strand, counting down.
CCTTTCACCACTCGGACCCTCTTCTACCTCCCGCACCTCCCTTTCCCTCTGGTAATCACCACACTGTTGTCTGTGTCTATGAATTTTTATTTGTTTGTTTTGCTTAATCCCTTTACTTTTTTTACCTCATTTCTCATTTCAAGTCCTATGCTTCTTTCTTTCTCCAAATGCCCCTGTATAATTATAAGGTTCTACTTTACAGTGTATCTGCATATCTGTAAAAAACACACCAGACTGAAATATCTTTTTCAATAATAAAAATGTTATGATGGGAACATTGCAAAGACTAAAATATTAAAATTAACTAGTTTTGGTGCATTTTCAAAAAGATGCCTAGGCCAACTTTAAAAATCTGTTTGTACAGATGACAGTAACCTGAATGTCCAAGAGTAGTCATTTTTTTCTCTTTTTTTAGTACCATGTTCTATATTTCTGGAAACAACCAGGGAAGATAACTGGCTCTTTTGGGGGGATTACATTTTATGTTAAAGGAGTTTCTCCCACACTGGTAAATTTAATGAATAGAGTGCATTCCGTTTCATCAAATCTGTAGATACTCACAAAAGATCAGCTTCTGTGCACTTCAGTCAGACACGCAGTTATGAAAGTGCCATAAAACCTGTATAATCACCACCTGCATGTAAAAAAATGCCAGCGATAACTTACCAAAATATTTCCAGTGAAAATATGACTTTGACCCAGATGGCAAAATAGGCTGCATTGGCCATAAATCTGCAGGCAGTAAATGGGCAGGTGGTAAATCTGCTATCATTGCTTGTGTTTGCCCAACACTTTATCTGCACAGACTTTTCCTAAGGAAATAAAAATTCTGGAAATATGGAAGAAGAAACAGAATACTGACTGAAAACTCTGGTGTCAGACTGTACATTTCTTGAAATTTAGGAAGCAGATTCTTAGATTTATAGGCTTGAATCTGAGACACTGAAAAGTAGGAAAAGAAGAGCGCAGGGGATGGAGGAGAAAATATACAGAAAGCCTCAAGTTTATTTTCTATAACTTTTGACAGTAAGAATTACCCTGGAAATGCAAAGTTTGTTAACTTCTTTGCACAGAAAAGGAAATATTCTTCAAACAATTAAATGTTATTTACCTCCCAATTTTTATTCCCTATCACAACTGTTTTTACCCAAAATGATAGAAAGGAGATAGCAAGGTTTCCATGGACATGATGGAATAAACCATATTCAATTTAGGATACTTTGTGATCATTTAATTCAGATTTGGGGATAAGATTATATCCTATTGAGTGGTAATTTGTTTTTGTTTTTTGAGACGAGAATGGATGTACTCACTATCAATCATCTTGTAAAGCAGTGTTTAACCTGGGATAAGAAAATGATGTGGAATCTGGATTTTGGAGGGAAGCATCTTCATTCCTGGGATATTGAGCCTGAGTCTGAGGTGCCTGTTCCAATAGTCAAGGGGAGCCGTCATGTCTACACAAACTTAGATTAAGATCTAGAGATTCCACTCCTTGATTCCTGGACCTATCTTTTGCCACAGAAAAAATAAAGGTCTTTGGTTCAATGCATATTCTGGGTCCTTAAGGATGGCATCCCCTCCTTTCAGAGTACTGCTGGCCCTTTGGCACTTCAGCTGTGCCTTCAGCAGGCTCTTCCAGCACATCCCAAGGTCAGCAGTCTCGTTGAAGTACGTGGTACAACCAGTCAATCTCATGGTCATGGATCTACTCATGCACCTCCTTTACTAAAAAGGGGGACTCTTTTATGTTCCAGGGGAATACGTTATGACTGTCCTACTGGAGCTTCCAACAATTTCCATGTGATGTTCTTCCTCACCACTGATAGCTCCTACTGCATAGGATCCACCATATTGTGTGACCCAAGTAGTGGGGCTGGTGCACCTTAGCCTGAACCTGCTGTAGAGCCCTTTTCTGTTCTGGGCTTTACTCAGATTTTTGTCTTATTATTTGTGTGTCAACCAGTACATCTCTAGGTATGGGATAAATATGTTTCATTTTAAAACCAAAAAAGACCCACTATGACATTATGCTTCCTATTTTCTGTTACTTGGGGCAAGATGCAATTATTTGTCCATTGCTTAGAGCCCCTTAAATTGGGCCTTTAAATTGTTCTGGACTTGGCAGGCCCCTTCATTTACACTGGATTGATCTCTCACCCTCTGAAGTACATTTGTTCTACCAAGGCGTCCAGAATGCCAGCTACCTCTTGCTCATCTGGCATAATCAATATAGTATCATTGATGTAATGGATTAATGTGAAGTATTATGAGTTGTCCAGATGGTCCAGATCTTTTCAGACTATATTATGACAGAGGGTGGACAAATTAACATAGCTGTGAGCAAAATTGTAAATTAATATTGTCGTTCAATCCAGGTGAATGTGAACTGCTTCTAAATGTCTGTTCTTATTGAGATAGAAAAGAATACATGTTCCAGAATATTGGCTTCATACCAAGTGCCTGAGGCCATATTAATATGGTCTAGCAAATACTCCACATCTGGCATGGCAGCTGCAAAGGGATTATTACTGGGTTAAGCTTGCAGTTATCTTTTAGGGTCCATCTTGCTTCTCTTGTGTTCAGAATAGTGAATTCAATAATGATGTTATAAGAACAAATACCCTTGCATATTTTAGATTCATAAAAGCAGCAATAACCTCCATCCTCTGCCCCCACGCTCAGGGTTCAAAAATTTTTTTGATGTCCTATTGACTACTGAGTGAAAGAAACAGTTGCAGAGACTTTCACTTGACCTTACCCATTATTATAGCTATTACCCAAGTGGCTAAAGACTTCTAAGTGCCATTCTTGATTATACATCCAAGGACCAGAGAAATGATCAGTAGTGGACATACTGTTACTGGATATACATAGGCATTGGCCATGACTCTATTTATTCACTAATCATCTGACCCATATGTGTACTCACTGTAACAGAAACAGCAATGTGATGATTTCTGCGTATCATCATCAACCCAGACCCTGTGTGCAACAGTTGTCAAAATACTAATATCTAAGTGTTTGCTTTTCCCAAGCAAATGGCCACAGTCTTTTGGGAGAAGGATTAGAGTCATCATTACCATGTATACTTACCATACAATAGTGAGGACCTTTCACCTGAGACCCTGTCATTTCTTCAGTGAATAGATCTTCTGTCTGAAAAGTATCTCAGTTTTGAAAACTGGGCAGAAGATAATGAATTTCTAGCAGGATGGCTGCCCTCATCTAATTTTGAGTTCCTTTGCTGGTATAAGCTGAGTAGTTCTCCTATTGGCAGTTTATCAATTTTGCCCCTAAAGATGTCTTGTTCTCTTAACATCTCCATGACCCTCTGAGTCAGGCTTTCTTGGCTCTTACCCTATTTAATTCACTAGAAAAAAATGTAACCACCTTAGATAATGGTAGTTAAGCATTGTCACTTAGTCTCTATTGTTTTTTGGCCCTGTTATCTGCACTGATATTATTGAGTGAAGATTTGTAATACTTTTCTCCTCCAGTCCTGTCCATACAGCTACCAATGAACTTTTACTGATGCTGGTGCCATAGCTCACTCCTCACAGCCTTCGCAAATGTATGCCCTCTGGCCTTGATGTGGAGTGCAGTCACCTACTGAGCCTTCCAGCTGTACAGTGAATATACAGTGAATATTTATTTTATCATTTGCCTAGCCTTATACATCCTTCTTCCAGAGCCTGCGATGACAATTCTGGCATTTCAAACTTGCTAAGTGGCTTCTAGGAGTCATCCTAGTAGGGGTTCACAACATTTTCTGAGGAGGAGCCTTGCTAGTTAAATCCTGAACCTCGGGAAGACACACCCAAGTCAATAAACCTTTCATTGTCCAATTTTATGTTGCAGATCCTTGAATAACCACCCTTGGAATCCAGTCCCACATGTGTTTGCCCAACCCCAGTCAGAACATGTTGTCTGGTCTGGTGGCTCCTTTGGGTACAAATCAGTTCACTCTACCTGGATTATTCTCTGACTCAGTCAGAGTTCTAGGCCTAGTGCCATGGAAAAGAAGGTCAGGTTCTAAGGTAGGTACATACTGCCTTGGATGAGACAGGATTTTAAAATACCTTTCAACCGGGCCAGCAGCAGGTATAAGCTCTCAATACAGTGGATAGGCCCTATAATGGGCTCACAAAACTCAGAGAACCTAAGGAGTGATAATTTTTAGAGACGTATACACAGTTGTCTTCATCCTCACATTGGCCTTAGTTGGTGTATAAAGTTCTTTCATGTTTGTGCAATCTGACTATTAAGTCCAACATTGGGCCCTAAGCTTTCTCCAACCTCTCACTAGGGACAATTCTAGCTTCTTTGTATAAAATCAAGAAGCCCACTGGCTTCTAAAATCTGGCTTTTAACTGTATGTTACTCAATCTCAGCTGCTTCTTTTTTCCTATAGAACAGTATTGTTCAATAGAATATAATGTAATTCACATATATATTTTAAACTACTTCTAGTTACCACATTTTTTCTAAACCTTTTATTTTATTATTTTTAATTTAATTCATCTTTTCTTTTTCAAATACAGTTGACATGCAATATTATTTTAATTTAAGGATTACACCTCAGTGATTAGACATAATATATACAACTTCTTAAGTGGTCATCCCCATTAATCTTGTATTCATCTGATACCATACATAGTTATTACAATATTATTGACTATTTTTTCTGTGCTGTACTTTACATCCCCATGACTATTCTGTAACAACCAATCTGTACTTCTTAACCCTTTCACCTTTTTCATGAACTTCATCAACTCCCTCCCATCTAAACAAAATAAAATAAAACATAAAATTGTAATATATTTTATTTGATTCAATAGAGAGGTGGGCAAAGTGGGTTTACAGTTGTTTGTATGGAAAGACATGTAGGTTATGATTATTACAGTAACTTTATTAACTCAAAACAATAAACTTATGTACTCACAACTGTAAACCTACTTTTGTCAGCCCTTCTATAACTAAAATAGTATTTCAACATGTAATCAGCATGAAAAATTGACAAGTTGGGTCTCATAATCTGATGTGTTTTTTACATATATAGTGCATTCTCAGTTTGTAGTAGCCAGATTTCAAGTACATACTAGCCACAAATGCTAGCGTCTACTGGATTAGTCTGTGTGGTTTTAAAGCACCTGTGTTGCTTAGCAATAGACAAGTAATCCTGTTATTTGTATATAGAGTATTGTCTCCATTTCAACACCAGCAGTGTCATTACCTGCTAGTATATGCCCATCCATCAATATATCCTCATGATCTCCAAATGACCAAAGTTGAAAGTTTTAGTTAGATGGCCACTTTATCCAAGGTGCCATCTGTGTTTCTCCTTCTAGTGATGGGTTCCCATTGCTGCCTAAGGGCTTGTGGTCCAGCTCCCACCACCAAAACCCACCTGACAGCCTGCCTTCTCATATCCCTCCTGGTACGAATTGTCACAGGTTGTATCATCTGAAAGCAAATACTGATTTAGCGCTATAAGATGCTTACTAGAGAACAACACTGGTGAATGAAGGAGGAAGGAAGCAGGATTTGGTAGAGGACAATGTCAAACTGCAATAAATATCTAGAATATATTGGGTTGGCCAAAAGGTCCTTTTAGTTTCTTTCATAAAATAAAACATCTTTCATTTTCAACAATAACTTTATTGATTTGGATATTTTCAGTATGTCAGCTATCCCCTACATGGTATAATGTTGATTGTTTTAAATTAATGTCTCCATTTGATTGTTATCAATTTCAACTGATCTACATGACCATAGAGAATCATCCCATAGGAAATCTCCAGCATGAAACTTCACAAATCACTACTGACACATTTGATCAGTCACAGCACCTTCTCCACACACTGCACAAATTCTTTTTGCATTTCAGTTGTGTTTTTACCTTTCTTGAAATAATAAAATATAATATGCCAAAAATATTGCATATTTTCTTCCATCTTCAATATTAAAATGGCTACACAAAATTTACCAATATAGATAATTTTTCAATGCATACTAGTAAGCCAACTGTTCATAATACAATTTAACATAAGTGTTTAATATGAAGTTAAAGACAACTAAATGCTACTAGAGCCATCTTATGGAAAAAACAAATGAACATTTTGGCCAATCCAGTATTAGGCCAACTTGGGGTGGGGAGTTTTAGAGCTAAAATGACCACCAGAATTATCCCCTGTCAGTGAAAGGGCTGAGAACTTGTTGTCCTGCCTTGCCCAGCCATGTAATGTCAGCCACTTAGAACAGGCATGTATCTGCAGCTAATGCCAGCCATGAAAAAGTTGACAGCAGAGGAAGCCTGCTCACCACACATCCCTGATGCTGCCCAGCAGGTCCTTTCTCAAAGAGGAATGAAGCAGCACACTCCATGTCTGCACAGAGGCCATTGGTACCTTCTGTTGTAGAGTCTCTGCTAGAGCGGTAGAAGCAACATGTAACTGGAGAGATTTAAGGAGAGAATGCAACTATAGACAGTTGGAAAGTTGGTTGAAAGTGAAGGCAAGTAAAAGAATGGATACTACATGGAGGAGGTCAAGATGATTTTTGTTGTTTTCTAAATAAAAGATAACAAAAGATAACTCTAAAAAATAAGAAATGATACTGTTGTTTTCAAAAAGGGTAACTTGAAAAGGAAAGCTTTTAAAAGGATCCATAATGGATGTAAAACAGGTGCAATTTGAAAGGCTGGCCTTTGATAGACTCAGGAATATTTTATCCATAGTAATAGTCAACAGGAGAGAGTGTGAATACATATACAGATTACATGATAGATTTGGGGGTAAGAAGTTGAGAGATTTCCTACAAGTTTTCCACTAAAGGCATGTAATTGTGGAGGAGGGTTGAAAAGGAAGGGGAATCATAAGAGATTTGAAGCAAGAGATGCTATGAATTTGTTGAGCACTGGAAAGTCAGCATGCTACGGAAGTGATTTGGATTGTACATATTTAGTTCTCATTTGAGTTTTGTGGTCATAAATTTGAATTCAGAATAGACAGCAAGTATCTAGGCAAACACTTTGATTTAACTGGTTTTTCTGAGTTTTCTAGATGAATGTTTTAAGGGATAATTTGGATGAGAAAATTAGGGTGTTTGAAAAGAACTGATCTTGTTGATGCACTTTGAAATCCAATTTTAGTAAAAAGAAAATTAAGGACATAAGGCTGATGTTGACTGATCATGGAATGTAAGCCAAATTCTAAGTAGAAGGAATAGGTTAAACCTTTTACAACCTCTAAGCATGATTTAGTTTATCAGGGATCATTGGCTCACTTAAATGGAAAGAGAAACTGATAGATAGAAAAAGAAGAGGAGGTGGGTGTTGATAACAAATTTTATCAGTTGCACATTGGACTGAAGAATTGTTTCCTTTCTGCATGCAATGAGCAGAAACACTGACTAGAATCTTCAGATTTACAGTATCTACAGGCAATGTGATATAGTAAAAGAACATTAGATATCGACTCAAATGACCTGGATTTGAATCTTGGCTCTATTATTTTATTCATTCACTCATTCATTCAACAAATATTAATTGAACAAATACTAAGTGTCAGACACTTTTCAAAAGGCTGAGAAACAAAAATAAACAAATTGAAAAGTTCAGCTTCCAAAGACTTACACTCTAGTAGGAAGGTAGAGAGGAAGACGATAGATAGATCATACATAGATAGACAGACAAATAGATAGATGATAGATAGATAGGTGATAGATAGATAGATAGATAGATAGATAGATAGATAGATGATAGATAGATGATAGGTAGATATTATAGAGAGATGCATATGTAATTAAGATCATTTCAGATTTTAAGTACTGTAAAAAAATTAAATGAAGTAATGCACAGTCGCTGTCTTGGGCTGAGAGGTACAGCTGCTATTTGATGAGGTGGTCTGGCAAGGCCTCTCCAAGGAGTTGACATTGGTTCTCAGATCTGAATGACAGGAAGGACCACTTACACAAAAAAATATTCCAGTCAGAGGGGAAATTAGCTAGCTCTGTCATCTGAGATAAGGAACTTAAATTTTCTGAGCTTTAATTCCTACATTAATAAATGGCAATAATATTCTCTTAGAGGTTGCTATAAAAATAAATACTATATTGTACAGTGCCTAGGAGATAGTAAGTAATTATTAAAATGGGATTTGCCTTCAGTATTTCTTCACAATGATAGTACAATTTCCTGAAAGATTGAAGGGTAGCTATAGCCTAATTTTTGTGCTGATTCCTTGTTCACAAATGGAGTTCCCATAAAGGTGTTTCACAGAGCCCATAGCAGAATATTTTGATATTGTATTTTTTGTTAAAAGCCACTAGAATGTTAATGGAAATTTTTCTCAATATTTAGGCCTAGCAATGCCCCTTTTATAGAAAAGCACATTTGAGAAATACATACCTTCATAAACAAGGGTTAACAAATTTTATGTCTTATACAATATTGCTATTTCAGTAAACTCATTAAAAAACTTTCAATGCATTTCAATATTGCATTTTCAATTCAGTTTTAATACTGTTCCTCTTCTATCCATGAGGGTGATTAGATTACCTGACTGGAAAATTGCAAAATTAACTATAAGGTGTGTGGCGCAAATGTATGCTAGACATTCTGGACGGAAAGCACACCATGCTGTTAATTCCATTCTCTGTGTAGAAGAAACACTATGATTTGAAAATTATCATTATAATATTATTTGAAGTGACTTTGTTTAAATTTAAAACAAATAGAGAAGCCACCATTAGGTTCTAGAACACAAAGGAAAGTCGAACCTCAGTGTAGGAGCCTTCTTCCCCAAAACTGCTCTTCTCTCTGCCATTGCCGGAAGAGTCAGAGTTCTAATAACTGTTAGAAGTGCAGCTCACTAGCCTGAGTAAATGAAAATGCATTATTTCCTCTAACATAAAGCAGCTCATGGCTCATAATCAACTTCATTTGGATCAACCATCACAGTTCACTGACAATAAAACCTTCTGTAAATCTTTCGATGGAGAATTACTACTGTTTGTCTGAGGTAGTTTTAATGCTCCTTCATACAAAAACTTATTTTCTTCTTTATTTCATTTTTTCCCTTGACTTACTCAAAGAAATTCTTTCTAAAGTACAAATGTTTCAGGATCACAAGAAAAAAAACTTTAAGTGGTCATGTTACATTTTTGTATCTGTAACACAAGCCACACTGGAGACTTTCAGAGTATTGAGTATCTACATACACATTTCTCAGGGCCAAATTGGATATATCAGCTTCCTGTTGGCAGAGCACTGTATACCGTTTATAGCAATGATATTACTATAAACTCAGAGAATAGTTAATAGAATAATTATTTATGTTTATCCATTATTGCTATGAATAGCTTTGATAAAAAGAATACTTTTTAGATTTTGGGTGTTTAATTAGTATTTTTTTATTATCTGGATCCATTACATTGCAAAGAACTTGGAAAGCATACTTCACTTATCTTCATAGTCTCAAGGCCTACAACAGAGCCTGAGAAATAAATGATGCACAAGAAATAGTTTGTGAATGAATGAATGACTATGGCAACTTAGTTTACTATTGCTGCACCATGTGGATGACACTTAAATCACTCTTTGAAAAGTGAGGTAAGTGAGATAGCTAGCTGAATATCCATGGCAATAAATTCCTAGAGACAAAACCAACACCTATTGTATCTATTTATTTAACTGCCTTGTATAATTGTGATGGGAGAGGTGTGATGATACAGGTTAATCAAAATCTCAGAAAAGCACAACTTCCCAAAAGGGCCCATACGCTTCTACAACACCAATAAATTGGACACAAACACTGAATGGAGGCATTGCCATTTTTCTTTCCCATGCATCCATCACTTATCTTGTCAGTCCCCCTGCTGCGGCTGCTTTTGAGCACATGGAGATAGAGGTAATAAGCAATAGGTGGAGATCTTTAAAGGGATGCTTTGCAATGACAATGCTGTTAAGGATCTAATCATGGAAATAGCAAACAACAAACAAACAAAAAAAAACAAAGATATATACACATTCTCATCAGGTTTTGCTAGCCAGTGACCAATTGCCATATATGGAAAACAAACTACACACAGATATATATTGTCATTGTCATTTGTATTTGCTTTGAGCCAATTTGGTGTGCACTGATTTAAAAGCTCTAGATAATTTACTCTCTAGGGGGGAAAAATCACATCTCCTTTTTGGGTGTTTACCACTCTGTGAAATATCTCTCATTTCTTCCTATTGTTCTCTCCTTTTTCTAAAATAGCATTATGTAACTAGGAGTTAGGGAATGTAATTACGTAAGCAAAAGATCCTATTCATTTTTACTTTAATGCTTTATGAACTAGTATGGTCTTGGATTCAGAGCAGATGAAGTACATTCTCTTGTTTATGCCAAAATTTTGTTATTGTGGTTTTGATTTACATTTCCCTAATAGCTAGTGATGTTGAGAATTTTTTCATATATCTGTAGGAGATTTTTATGTCTTCTAGGGAGAAATGCTTGTTTAGGTTTTCTGTCCAGCTTTTTAATTGGATTGTTTGTTTAGTGTTGAGTTGTATGAGTTCTTTTCTTTTTAATTGTTTTATTTTTGACACTATTACACATGTCTCCCATTTTCCCTGCCCTTTGCTGCCTTCCACTCAGCCCCTGCCCATCCCTAATCACCCTGCCTTCACCACATTGCTATTGTGTCCATGGCTATGCATACTTGCATACAGGATTTTTGGATATTAACTCCTTGTCAGAACTGTTGTTTGCAAATATCTTCTCCCATTCAGTTCATTGCCTTTTTGTTTTGTTGGTGGTATCTTTTGCTGTGCAGTTTTCAGTTTGATCTAGTCCCATTCATTTATTTTTGCCTTTACTTCCCTTGCCTTTGGAGTCAAATTCATAAAATCATCTCTATGACCAAGGTCCATGAATTTATTTCCCATGTTTGACTCTATGTAATTAATTGTTTTAGGTGTCATAGTTAGGTCTTTGATCAATTTTGAGTTAATATTTGTGCATGGGGGAAAACAGTAGTCTAGTTTCACTCTTTTGCATGTGACTTTACAATTTTCCCAGCACCATTTATTGGTATCCAGCCCTGTAATATGAAAACATAAAGACATTTATTGAAGAAGATACAAGATACAAGAAACACTGTGCATAGGACAATGATGCCTCAGTCCCCTTCCAGGTAGGTACCTTGGGACCTCACACAGTTCCAGTCACCAGAAGCTGCCCCATCATATTTTCCTGAATCTCACTGATGGTCTGAAATCTCTTCCCTTTCAAAGATGATTTTAGTTTTTGGAAAAGCCAGAAGTCACAGGGCACCAAATCTGGGCTGTAGGGGGGCTGAGTCACCTGAGTAATTTGATGTTTTGCCAAGAAACTGCACAAGACATGATGCATGAGTGGGCACATTGTTATGATGAAGCTGCTGGTCACCAGTTGCCCATAGCTGCAGCCTTCTGAATCATCTGAATAGTTTCACACTAAACACAACATTAGATACAAATTCATTGCTATGCAAGCTCAATCATTTTTAATGCAATAGCCACACAATATACATGCTCACTTAATGTGATCTACCCACCCCCAGCTAGTACAGTGAAGTCATCATTGTTCATTCATGCACATTCCAATCCACTCTCTTTAGCTGCCAGGTTACCTTGATGTCATGCAAACCATTCTTGTTATATTAACAATGGTTGGGCATTTTCTGTACAGACCTTGTATACCTCACCAAAGAAGATATACAGATATGAAATAAGCATGTAAAAAGATCCTCCTAATCATGTCATCAGGGACATACAAATTAAAACAACAGTGAAATACTACTGCACTCTTTTAAAATAGACAAAAGCTGGAACACTGACAACACCAAATGCTGGAGAGAATATGGAGCATATCAGAACTCTCATACATTGCTGGTGGGAATGCAGGATGGCACATCCACTTTTGAAGGCAGGCTTGTTTTCAAAAGTAAATTTACTCTTATGACATGATCCAGCAATCGTAATCCTTGGTATTTATCCTCCCCTCACACACACACAAAAAGTAGAAAACTTATGTCTCACAAACAAATAAAAACCTTGCATTCAAATGTTTATCGTAGCTTTATTCATTATTGCCCAAACATTGAAGCAGCCAAGATCTTCTTTAGTAGGCAAATGGGTGAATTAACTGTAGGACTTCCACATGATAGAATACTATTCACTTTTAAAAATAAATGAGTTATCAAGTCATGAAAATAGAGTAACCTCAAATAAATGTTACTAAGTGAAAAAGCAAATCTGTAAAGGCTGCATCCTCTATGATCCAACCTATGTGACATTCTGAAAAAAACAAAAATATGAAGATAGTATGAAGACACTATCATAAGTGTTTGCCAAGGGATAGGTATAGAAATGTGGGATGAATAGGCAGAGCAAAGAGGACTTTTAGGGCAGAGAAAATACTCTGCATGGTATTATCATGATGAATACATGGTTTTATACATTTTTCCAAACCCATAGAATGCACAAGATTAAGAGTGAACCATAAATAAGCTATGGACTTTGGGTGATTATGATGTGTGAGTGTTAGATTCATCAATTTTTACAGATGTATCACTCTAGGGGAAACTATTGATAAGGAGGGAGGGTGTGCACATGTGGGGGCAGGGAGTATGGGGGTAATCTTTGTACTGTCCCTTCAATGTTGCCGTGACCCTAAAACTGCTCTAAAAATAAAGTCTTAATAAAAATTATGGTTGATCTTAAACAATTTTAAGCATAGTAAATGTTCAATAGGAAGAGCACTGATTGGGAAATAATTACACAGGATGAAAGTGATACTACCTATGAAATTACTTAAAATACATAAAAATAGTTTGTAAAGTATGATGGTTACATATATACTAAAAATATTAAAACAAATTTCAAAAAAATTAAAGAAAAGGTAGACTATATGGGTCATCATTTCATGTTGTTGTAAACCTGGAAATGGGACACGATGCTTGAATGAAGAAACAGCTTGGTAAAGTAAATGCTATACAGGTATTAGTTGTCATTATTAATAAAAACAGAACCACAAAGATTAACTGTTATTGCTAATAACATGAAATCCATATCAAAGGAACTGAAATCCTCGATCACTTTTCCTGGCTCTTCTTCCTATTTCCTTTGTTTTATAATTGCGTGCTTATTGCTTTTGCATATGATTCATTCATCCCTTGCTCCCTTCACTTTCTTTTGCATGTTTCCTCTTTTCCTCATCCCATTGTGTGTGTGATCTACAGCAATTACACAAGTAAACTACCCCAGAGTTTTAATACCGAATTTCTATATATCAGACATTAAATGTACTTCCCTCAACTGGATAATTGGTGTAGTAATAAAACCAAATTATTTAAAACTAACAAACAAAAACAATATAAGCAAAAATACTACAACATCAATGAAAAACATTACTTTTCTGTTAGCTTCATTTTCAGGAAGGGAATGATGTTTGACGCGTGTCACCAAATATAAAGCCAACGGGTTGAGGCAAAGGAAACATTAAAAAGATATACTTTCCCAGAACTGTTTGGAAACTGAAAGTTCATATCCTTCAGGAAGGGAGCGATGTTGTGTTTAATGGTATGCTGTGAAAGAAAGAACAGCTATAATTTGGACCAGACCAGCCTTTTGGGATCACTTCAAAAGTCTCAGTCAGTCCCAGAGAAACGGTGCATTTCTGTGTGTACACATAGGTCTAGGATAAGCCAACTTTTGGTCATGAAAATGTAGCTTTTGCAGTGATGCTGATGCTAAACTTGCTCTCCTGACTGCATTAGCAACACAGTTCTAAATTCTAATTGCTAAACATTCAGTTAGCCTGAGTTTCCATCCAATATCCTGCTGCTGGCCGCCGTGGACAATATCACAATTTTCCTTCCAAGTACACGGATGCCATCTCTGTGTGCTCTCTAACCCCATCTCAAGAGGCATTGCAGCGCCTGGGCCACGTTTCAGATGGTGCAGAGTGAGTCCTATTATGTACACATCTCCTTGCTTGCAGGTGCTTTTGAGAAAGATGTTCTGCCAGTGTATAGCATTATCATCAAATACATTTCCCCTTAATTTTGGAAGCAATGATACAGTTATTTTCCTTTTCAACCCATTCAAAAACAATGTTGATTGTGTGCTTTTTCATCATGCTTGAATAATCTAGAAAATGGAGTGGGATTAAGAGCCAGAGGAGAGGTTCAAACAATCTGGATGTAGCAAAACCTGCAGTGACTGAGTGGCTTGTTTTAATACAATGAAGAATGGCACATAATTAGTTGAAAGAATTTTTTACAGTAAATTCCAGGGTAAACAATGTTTGTTAATTGTATCCATTAGCAGTTGGTAAATACCTATTATGCACAAGGCATTGTTCTTCCTTAAACAAGGAGGATGTCATCTTTCCCAACAATCTCCTAGTGAGACAGGAGCCAGGCAAGTACATAGACAACACAAGGGAGGAAGTAAATTTCTCAGTACCAAATAATGGGGTAACGATTGTGTTCTGGAAGAGCTGAGGAGCACTTTTGCCTGGAGTGCTAGGGAAGATTTTTTAAAGGCTGTAAGTTTTCATAGGGTCCTGACATATAGTATTAGGGTTGAAAGGTAGGGACCATGGGTTAGTAATTTTTACAAAGACACTTATATCATGGAAGCTTATTAAATATTTGTCAGATGGTGAAAGACATTATTTGTATCACTAAAGAAGAGAGGAGACTTCAAACAAGCCAGCGTTATTTGTGGAAAGACAGGTAGGAATACTGAAAGAGAAAATAAAATCTTGGATCATTTATTTAGTTGTCTTTATTTACTCTTAATTGCATGCTTTGTGTGCAGACTCCTCTTCTATGATTGGTCCTGCTACATAAACTTTGTCATAAATTTTCTATTTATACTCATCATCTTTATGGAATCTTTTCAGAAAAAAAATAAACAGCTTTTTTTGTTTAATCTGAATTGCTATAGTATCAATATAGAATTTGCTCAAGTATAAAATCTCTATGCTTTTTCTCATTAGGTACCATCTCTTGTCATTATATACACAGAGTCCAACACAAATAACACCCTGTTTTTTATTACAAAATCATAAGCATGTAATTCAGTAACATAGCAATATCACACTCAAGCACACCATGTGACATTTTAGGTGAAATATTCAAATTGCTGTGCATCTCGTGCAAGACATTCACGTACCCTGCCAACCACACTCAATGGCGTTACTTCAGCTGGACCCTGTATGTCTATTTTTTTAAATTTTATTTATTTGTCTTTAGAGGCAAAGGGAAGGAGAGAGGGAGAGAAATATCAATGTGTGGTTGCTTCTCATGCATCCCCTGCTGGGAACTGGCCTGCAACCCAGGCATGTGCCCTGACTGAGAATCAAACCTCGATCCTTTGGTTGGCAGGCCCGTGCTCAATCCACTGAGCTACACCAGCCAGGGCGGTATGTCTATTTTTAACATTGGCCGATCCAGGACTGATGTTAAGTCACACAAACAGCTGGAACTGCCCCCTTTCAGACACAGGTGTTTCTCTTCAGATAAAGCAAACAGAGCACAGCTGAGTAGGAGCAAGAGCCACAGAGAAGCCAGGCCCCTGAAGCTATGACTGGCTTTTTGATACTGTCACTGACTCTGACCCTTTTAGAGGGTAGAATCAAGCTTGGTGAAGTAGAGAGAGTCCACAGTCAGGCCAAAGGTAAACAACAACTGAAAAAATACAGAAATAGTCATAAAGACAGTTTCATGACGACAAGCCATCTTAAATGACAAAAGATGCAAACGATAAATATAAAAAGAAAGTAACTCCTACTAAAAAACAAGATAAATATTATAAAAAGGAAAGGTGACAAAGCTAAGATGCTAGGTAGGTCATAGATAATAAAATAAAATGCAATAAAATGGTTAGATATATAATCTAACTTGATAGCATATTCACTGTGTGCCAGACACTCTTCTAGGCACTTCTACATATTAAATAATTCCATCTTCACAGTATTTATGTGAGACATTGTTATTTCCATTATGATTATGTGGGCACTGGGACAAGTTCATTACCTTGCTCATATCACTTAGCTATTAACTGGGAATCCAGGATGCAATTTGAGCAATTCTGACTCAATCTTGATTTTGACTCCAAGACTATCTGGTAGGAAAAAATTCACATATTAGAGATTTATAAAGCAAACTCTGGAGCGAAGCATGTTACATAGAAAAACCTTGAAAGCTCACAGGGCTAGGGAAGAGTCTTAGTACCCTGCCTTTATAGTTTTCTTTGACCTACTCTGTGAGTGTACCCATAAATGCATTCATGACAGGGATGCAGGTATACTTTATGTAAGTAGCTTAATCCACTATAGTAAGACATTTACTACTCTGCATTATTAAACCTGTATATTTACTTGTCTGCCTTACCAGACTGTGGGCCTCTTGAGGGCAGGGAAAAAGACCTTGTATTGATTTGTGTTCTTAATCATTGGGAGAATGTCTTATATATTGTATATGTGCAAAAATCTTAGTTTGCCCCTCTCCTCATCCCTGCTCCTTATTCCATAGCTCACCATTTATATACTCATATTCCACTTTCAAAATAATTTCCTTCATTCTACCTGCAGTTCTCTGTGCCCTTGTTCACGGCCCCACCTTCTTCCTTGTTAGCAGAAATGCCCCTCTGTTCTCACACATGCCTTAGCCCTCAGCTGCTCACGGAGCCCACTCTGTTCACCCACTCAAGGGATTCATTACATTAACTCTCCTGCTGTCTCCTACATCACCAGTGTTTCACCTTTATTTGGTCATTCATATAACACTTGTTGTAATTTCTGCAATGTCAAAAACAAAGAAAGAGACAGAAAAACAACATAAAACCTCTTGGGCACTCTTCCCTGTCCAAATATTGCATCATTTTTACAGTGAAACTCTTTTAAAATAGTGTCTGTACTCACAGTCCCAATTGTCCTAATATTCTTCTCTCTTGAGTTCATTTTAATTAAACTTCTAGCACCACCACTCCTTTATATTACCTTCTCTCTTATTACTCCACCATGATACATGTTTCATCTTGTGGCCAGGCCTCAGTCCTCATTCCACTTGATCTATTACCCACCACTTGATATAGTTGATCATTTCTTTTCTCCTCCAACTACTTTCTTCATTTTGCTTCCAGGATATCACACTTTTCTGGTCTTCTTTTTCAGTGGCCTAGCCTCCCAGTCAGCTCCCCTAGTCCTTCCAACCCCACTGGCCTCCTGATGTTAGAGAACTGCAGAAATTACTCTTTGGACCTCTTCTTTATGTGCATTACTCCTGTAGTGACCCCATAAAATTTCATGGTTTTAAATACCATATCAATAGCAGACAGCTCTTCCTGGAATTGTAGACATAGGTCTTTTTGCTGAATTATAGAAACGAATATACAACTGCCTGCTCAGCATCTCTACTTGGGTATCTAATATACACTTCAACCTTAATGTGTTTAATAAGAGTTCTTGTTATTGTCACTCAAATATTCTATGTCGTCAGCCTTCCTTATCTCAGTTAATGGCAGCTGGTGCTTCTAATGCACTCCACCAAATTCCTTGAAGTCATACTTAGATTCTCCCTTTTTCTCACATTTTGCATCCAATGTCAGCAAAACTTTTTTATGTTGTCTTTAGGGCTTCCTAACTGTTTTTCCTTTTGCCATTCTTGTCCTCTTCTATCAATTCTCAATGGAGATACCGCAGTAATTTTAATAAAATAAACCATATTGCTATTTTGCTGAAAACATTCCAATAGTTTTTCATCTTTTGTGGACTGCATTGCTTTGTAGAGGAGAGCTATACAGAAGGCTTCTATCATCTCAGAAAATACATATGTCATCATGAATGAAGGCTATTAGAAATACGAACAGAAGCAGCCCAAGTGTCCATCAGTAGATGAGTAGATAAAATAATTATGGTACATTTAGACAATGGAATACTACTCAGCTGTAAGAATGAAGAAACTTTTACCCTTTGCAACAGCATGGATGGACCTGGAGAATATTATGTTAAGTGAAATAAGCCAGTCAGAGGAAGACAAATACTATAAGATTTCACTCATATAATGAATGAACTGCACTAACAACCAAAAAGTCTCTCTAGAGACAGACTCATAGAAGGAGAGCAGATGACAGTTCTGTGGGGGATGGGTGGAGGGATCATGCAAAAAAGAATACGGATTCAGCCCTGGCTGGCATAGCTCAGTGGCTTGAGCATGGGCTGTGAACCAAAGCATCACAGATTCGATTCCCAGTCAGGACACATGCCTGGGTTGCAGGCCAAGTCCCCAGTGGGGACCACATGAGAGGCAACCACACATTGATGTTTCTCTCTCTCCTCCTTCTCCCTCCCTTCCCCTCTCTAAAAATAAATAAATAATAATAATTTTAAAAAATACTACTTAAAAAAAAAAGAATAAGGATTCATGAACACAAACAACAATGTAGTGACTGGGGGAGGGGAGTGGGTGGAGGTGAGAGAGGGAAAAGGGGGATAAATGGAAAAATACAATAAAAAAATAAAATTAAAAAATCAAAAAAGTTTATGTAAAAAAGAGTGCCTCTGATGAGGTATCAGATAGAATTGAGGAATATACTATTGGAAACTGGAGGAAAGGCTATCCTTGTTACAAAGTGGCAAAGAGCACGCCTGAATTGTGATCTATTGTTTTGTGGAAAGTGGAACTTGTAAGCTATGAAACTAAATATTTAGCAAGGAAGGTTTCTAAGCAAACTGTTGAAGGTGCAGCTAGGTTCTTCTTGCTACTTATAGTAAAATACAAGAGGACAGAGAGGAAATGAAGAAAGAATTGTTAAGCAAAAAGGAACCAGAATTTAAAAATCTGAAAATTTCTCAGCCTATCTATACTGTCAAAATGAGAAAGTGTGTTCTGGAAAGAACACCAAGGATAGGGCCAGATAATCACTCCATAAATCTATTTCCCATGGATTTAATCAGCCATCCCGGCAGAAGCCAGGATGAGATAATAAAGCTATTCAGGTACCAATTTGCCTCACCCTTCAAGAAAAGGGAACCCATGGCATGAGAGATCACCAGGGCTGGCACTTCCAGCCCAGGCCCAGAGGGCATGGCTGTTTCCTCCTATTCCAGAGGGTAAGGTCAGCTCCTGGATTTTAAGGTGCTGGAATAACCCTGCAAAGAACCATGGGGCAGGTCCCTCTCACAGAGCCAAGAAGATGGTGCGGAAGCCTAGGGCTGTGGAGGAGGTACTGCAACCTTAGTAGGCCCAGAGGCCAGAGCATCCAGTCAGAGAAGCTCATTTCTTAAGCATTAAGATCTGGTAGAATTTGTATTGCCAGGTTTTAAGCTTGTTTGGGACCAGTTAACCCTCCTATTGAGTTCTTCCTTTGAAATGAGAGTGCTTAACCCATATCACCATTGTATTCTGTAAACACCTGACTTATCTGATTTCACAAATTCACAGCTGAAGAGAAATTTTGTCTCAGGGTGAACCATACCGGGAGTCCCACCCATACCTGATTTCGAAGATATTTAGATGAGACTTTGGACTTAGAATTAATGTTGAAATTGGTTGTCTTTTGGGTCAATGTATTTTTTAAAAAGAAAACATTTTTTTAATTTAGTTTTAGAAAGAGGGGATGGAAGAGAGAAAGAGAGGGAGAGAAACATCAATGTGTGTTTGCCTCTCACATGTCCCCACTGGGGACCTGGCCTGTAGCCTAGGCATGTGCCCTGACTAGGAATTGAACCAGTGACCCATTTGGTTTACAGGCCCATGCTCAATCCACTGACCTACACCAGCCAGTGTGGGGTGAATATATATTGTATGTGAGAAGAACATGATTTTGGGGGAGAAACAGGAGGTAGACTATTATGGACTGACTTGTGTCCCTGCGAAATTCATATGATAAAGCCTAGCCCCCTGTAGGGACTATATCTTGAAATAAAGCCTTTAATGAGGTAATTAAGATTAAATGAGGTCTTAAGGTCAGGGTCCTAATCTAATAGAACTGGTGTCCTTATAAGAAAATGAAGGGACATGAGAGCTCTCTCTTCCTCCATGTGTGCACAGAGGAAAGACCATGTGAGGAGAGAGGAAGAGGTGGCTGTCTGAGAATCAGGAAGAGAGGCCTCACGAGAAACCAGGCCAGATTACACCTTGATCTTGGATTTCCAGCCTCCAGAACTATGAGAAAAACAAACATCTGTTGGTTAGGTCATCCAGTCTGTGATACATCATTATGGTAGCCCTAGAAGACCATCACACAAGAGAAAAAGGTGAAGTCTTCCCAGTGCTAAAAAGGTCTTCTCCCTCGTATTATTACTTTTCTAGTACCATAGATTTCTCCTTTCCACTCTGCTCTAGACCCACTTTCTGGCCCTCCCTTGCCTTAAGAACTGTAACTCTCAGGTCCCCAGCTCTGGACTCCTCCTTCACATATGTGCATAGTTTTCTCTGGTACATTTTTGAGGTCTTAGGTCAAATGTCACTTTATCAAAAATATTTTCCCTGATCATTGTATTTGCAAGTTTTGCGTTTCCATGTTCACGAATAAAAATTGCTCCAGGGAACTTATACCTTCTAACATACTATCGGAATTATTTATGCATTTTGTTCTTTTTCCACTGCAACTAAAAGTACCATGATAACAGATTTTTATCAATATTTGTCTCTATTAAATTTTTATTACCTACAAAAGATTCTGTTACATTATAGATGCTCAATAAACATTTATTAAATTAATTAAAATGCTTTCAGTTTCCTTCTCTATCAAAGAATAATTACATTCATCTTTGGATTTTGAGCTCCTAAATGGTAAATATAAAATGATAAATTTCATGTTAAAATAATTTACATATTCTTAAATATAAGATATAATCAAAATAAAGCAATGAATCAAACATCAGTCTTAAGTGAAAGAGAAATACTTGATGATATTAAAAAGGATCAGGAAACAAAATCACAATCCTACCATTTCTGTCATTTCTGATACTTACATGAACATTTTATGTATTATTTGAAAATTATTACTAAAATGTAACACTCATTTTAGACTGTTTGTTTACTCATGTGTTATAAACTTGATAATAAACAGCAATCAAATGCCTTGTTGCCAAACTTCCCAACCACTGTGAATGTTGCGAGGTGAATTAATTAGTAAGAACAGATGTAATGCATTTCTAAGAGATCTTCTAGCCATGGTCCAGTAGCTGGCCTCCCAGTACGTTGTAATTAAAGTACATATTCATATGTAGACACCATCTAATTTATGTTCACATGTGAAATCACAGAGATGGCTTTATTCTCTTTTTGATTCCACTTTCAATGATAATAATACACTAGCACAATTTTAGAGATAATTGGAATGTTGTGTTTAGCTTGAGATTTCATTGCAAGCTCATTATAGTTTACAAACAATATTTATAATTTCTCATGCTTCTATTTGTAAAATGCTTAACTACTTGCTTACTGTAATGTATAATGGGAGGAACATTGAAATCCATCTGCACCTGGTTTATTTAAATGACAAATTTTTATTCATGTTCTCAGTAATAGGCATTGGCAAGGCAAAGAGAAATTAAGTGGTTAATGAAAAACTAATGACTAGAAAATCTTCTTTTGCAAACCTCTCAAGTTCTCATTATCAAAATAAAAATGATTGAAAATAATCCAAAAACAATATAGGAGGTCTATCTGGAAAAAGTCCAGCCATTGTTAATATAATGAGAATGGTTTGAGTGACATAGAGGTAACCTGGCTGCCAAGGAAAGTGGACTGGAATGCACACACATGAACAATGACAACTTCACTGTGCTTGTTAATGGGGGTGGTAGATGCTGTTGAGTGACCATGTGTACTGTGTGGCCATTGCATTCATAATGACTGAGTGAGTAGAACAATGAATCTACGTCAAATTTTGTGCTAAACTCAAACATTCCCCTGTGGAAACTATTCAGATGACTCAGAAGATTTTCAGGGATGATGCATTAAGTGCAGCACAAATAAAAGAGTGGTGCAATTGATTCAAACATGGTTGGGAATCTGTTGAAAGTGATCCATGTGCTGGGAGGCCTGCAACAAGCAGAACATCTGAGAATGTTGAACATACACAGACTGTGATCAGCCAAGATTGACAACTGACACTGAGAGAACTAGAGGCTGATCTGAGGGATTTCAGAAATTACTATGCCCAAGATTTTGACACAGAGTCTTGGCATGAAACGTGTCACGGCAAAATTTGTTCTGTGGCTTCTGCTACCAGAGCAGAAGGAACATCGTGCTGCAGTAGGAAGAACTGTGTGAAGTCCTAACATGCCTACTCTGAAGGGGACAGAGATGTGATTGTATGTACAATGTTTCTTATATCTTATGTCTTCTTCAATAAATGCCTCCATTTTTCATAGCACATGGCTGGGTATTTCCTGGACATACATTCATGTATGAGACACCACAAATAAATTTAAGTGAATCTGCAGTTTTAGGCGGTATTCATAATAAATTTAAACAAACAAAAAGCTAGTGTAGTGGATACATAATTTCAACAAGTCAATAAGTTAAAAAAAGAACAGGTTAATTAAATTGGTAAAGAATTTAAAGAGAAATGCACAAAAGATGAAAATGTAATGACTGATTATTTAACAAGAAGTAGAACTTCATTAATAGTTTGGAAAATTTAAGTTAAAACAACATAATTTCAAATTCATAATATTAGGAAAACTTTAAAAATTAGATAATATTGTGGCAATGAGAATGTCAGAAAATGAAATGTCACACCATGATGAAGATAGTATACATCTGCAAACAATTTGAAAATAGCTAGTAAAAATGAAGACACACATATATCTCCACAATCTCATGTCTAAGTATTCACATGCCCCAGAGCCTTGTTACTTTAGAGTGTGGCCCTCTCTCACCTGGGAGCTTGTTACAAATGTAGATCTCAGGTGCACCCAGATCTACTAAATCAAAAGCTGCAATTTAACAAGATCTCTAGATAACTTATATGTGTATTAAAATTTGAAAAACACTTCTCTAGACAAGAGTAGTGGTTCTTAAAATTGGATGCACATTAGGAAAACCTGAGATGTTCATAAAATATTCCAATGCATGAACCCTAATCCAGACAAGTTGAATTGCCAACTATATATTATATTCAAAAGCTTCCCAGATGATTTCATTGTGCATTCATTCTTGACAACCTCTGTGCTAGATAAAATTTCACATATGCACAAAAAAGTTTATCAAAGATTATACAGTTGGAAAAAACAAAAATCCTAAATCTTAATTATCCATGGACTTATAAACTCTTAAGTCATGCAACAGTGTCCTGAACTGCAGAAAAAAACAATGCTTTAACTGGGTCTATGTGAACCAAAATCAACTACTCTAAAAAATAAAAAGTTCAGTGCAAAAAAAAAAACAATTGGTGGCAAATAGACCAATGAAACAGAATAAAGAGCCCAGAAATAGATTTACATAGATATATTAAACTGATCTCTCACAAAGGAGCAAAGGCAATAGAATGGAGCAAAGAAAATCTTGCAACAAATGATGCTGAAGCAACTGAACAGCCACAAGCACAAAATAAATCTAGACACATGCTATATACCCTTCACACAAAATAACTCAAAATAGATCATAGGCCTAGATACAAAATACAGAACTATAAAACTCCTAGATGATAACACACCAGAAAACCTAAATGACCTTGGCTATTAAGATGACTTTTTAAATACAATACCAAAGGCACAATCCATAAAATAAATAATTGATATACTGGTCTGAATTAAAATTAGAAACTTCTGCTCTGTGAAAGACAATGCCAAATGAATCAGAACACAAGCCACAGACTGGGAGAAAGTATTTGCAACAGACACATGTGATAAAGGAATGTTATTCAAAATACACAAAGAACTCATAAAACTCAACAATAAGAAAACAGACAACATGATTTAAAAAAAGGGCCAAACATCTGAACATATGAGTATATGCATGTATACATGTTTTTAAATTTAACACAGTTTCTTTTAATGATTTTTTCATTAGTGTCTGTGCTTTATGTCTTACTACTTCCCAAATTCAAAATAATAGTTAGTTTACATTTTTAAACACTTAAATATTTTGCAACACTTTTAATATTTGTCCATATTATTTCTATGTATGATATAAAGTCAGAATCTACTGTGATATTTTTCCAAAGGTAGTTGATTTTCCTAATACCAATGACAGAATTGTACATTCTTTTCTCCTGATTTGTAGCATCAAACATCAAAACTTCAGTGTGTGTTCTGAGCATGTTATGTGTTTTGTGTGTATTCATTTTATTCTGGTCAGTATTTTCCCCCAGAGTTTTATAATTTTTAAGAGTATGATAGAATAAGTTTATCTTTTTCTTCCTTAATCAAAATTGTCTCAGCTACTCTTTGTCCTTTACTCTCCAACATTAATACTAGGTTAATCTTGCTGAATTCTGTGAATGGAAATGGAAGTTTTAACATAATCTTTAAAAGCATGTGGATTTATTGTGGAAATGTTAACATATTTTTACTGTAGTTTAACTAAATTCTCACCAAATTTATCTCTTTCAGTAATATGTAATTTATCTTGATTTCTGCAAAGAAAATCACATTATATATGATCTCCTCTGACCTTTTTTACCAATACTTTCACTTCTACCTTATTTCCTAATCTTCTTGAACTAGTCAGGAACTCCAGTACCATGTATACTGGAAGTAGTGAAAATGAGCTTCCTAACCTTGTTTCAGTTTTTATGAAATATATCTAGCACTTCACAATTAAAGATAATGATAACTGTGAATTATTGTATATCATTTTGGTCACATTATAAAACTCTAACTCTTGTTTGCAACATTTTTAATGTAAACTAGTGTGTTCTTATGCAATGCTTTATTTGAATCTATTGACATGATCATTTATAAGTAAATATTTCTCCTTTAATCTGTTTCTGTAGAGTATTAACTTGATAAATTGTTAATATCCTCAGTCCTGAAATAAGGCATGATTTTCATATACACTGCTAGATTCATTTGACGGATTCAGTATTATAACTAAAATTTTTCTTTGTGCATCAGTGAAATTACTTTTCTTGGACTGTCTTTGCTCATATTTAATGTCATCTGATATTGGTTTCCTAGAATAAATTGGTAAGGTTTTCTCTTTCTATTTTTAGGAATTGGCTTATAACAATTATTTCTTTACATTCTGCTTTTCAAATGTTCTTCTGAGTGGGTTATAAAACATATAAATGACCCCCTTAAATATCAGTAGATCCCTTCTCTAAAACTGTTTGGTGTATTACTTACTTTTTGCTAATAGAACATCCAAATTAATTGTTCCTTATAGGCAGGCTACATTCCCTAGAAACCAGTTGTCTATCTTGTATTTCTGTCATCTTCAATATGTGATTTTATATTGGTAAGGTTATATGTAGGGGAAATAACATGGAAGACCATGAAAAGAAAGTTTTCAGGGACCAAGACTAGAAGTGGCACACCTCGTCTCTGCTCAGATTTCATTGTTTAAAACTGAGTCATAAGTAAGTCCAAGATATCCTGGGAAACAGAATCTAGCCCTCTGTCAAGAACAGAAAAGGAATTTGGTGATCAATTAGTACCCTTGCTGCACCCAGAAAGAAATAGATTACATTTCTGTACTGCAAAAGTGTATTTTTTTCCTCCTGAGAATTTTGTTTAATCCAACTTTTTAAAAAAGTGCCACTCAGTATCAAGCACACAATGCAGTTTCTTAAGGGACCATTTGAGTGTTACATCTCTCATCCTGATAGAAACAGTTTGATGTTATAATCACAGCACGATTGTGCTGACTCCCTACCAAAGGCACCATGTTATATACATAATAATTTTTGTTATCAGCTGGTGACTCTGCTGTCATTTGGTACATGTTTTCTTCAATAAAATAACTGGCTGGCAGAAATGAACCACAGTCACTGCTGCTCTTATAATATGTTTGAAACGCAGGTGGTCATCCCATCTCTGAAGATTGAAAGCAATTCAAAGATAAATGTAGAACAAAAGAGAAACCAGGGCAGAAACTATGTGGTTTTAGGTGTTTGGTGAAACAGGATAAGAAGGGCTCTTATGTTACTCATCAACTGAGAAATATATTTCCATCCACTTACACTAGCGCACTGATCTGGGCGCATACATTGTGACTGCTGTAATGCACACAAACTCACAAAAATCTGCTTAGGTATAAACACTTGATGTAATATTCATATTATGTTTGGAAAGGCAAATATAAAATTGACCAATGCATATTTCAGATAACAGAGGATAGTCATTTTTCCTCAGAGATAGCAATCAAACATCCTTTCCATTCCACAAGTTCAGTAGAACTTATTTGGACCTATAATGTTTTAAACACTCAGAAGAAACAGTAAATAACCCTTTAATCAGACACTTTATCATGCTCACTTCTCTTACTCTGATGTGCTTCCTCATATACCCATATACCATGCAGCAAAGAGTAAAGAACACTGCAGCTGAAAAACCCTACCAGCATTTTTAACCCAAGCACCCACTCAAAGTGGTAATCACTTCCCTAATCCTCCTGGTCTTCCACATTCTCTGAGAATTTTTATAACAGGGAGCTTACATTCTTATAAAATACTTTCATTGTGAGGATACTTCTTATTTTGGTACTTTATTATAATGACTAGAAATCTACCAGTATTCAGTCCACTAGAACAACTTTGAATAAATACACAAACCAATTCAAATTTTTCCTCCCTTATATTTCTCAGCTTTATATAAGCATGCCTGGCTTCCTCAGCTGTGTCTGTACATGGTATTGTATCTGGTCACCTGACTATTTTGATTGGCTGCTAATTGTGAAATAACTTATCAGTGTTTCACTCTTAAATTGTAGTGATTACAACTGAACACACAACCCCTGGTATGGTTTCATTGATAAGCATGTCTCTAAGAGTTTCTCCCAAGTTATTTAGCAGTGAGGAAAGGAGAGGGAAAAACACAGATTCCTGTGGCATATCTCTAACATTCTCCCTTCATACTAACGTGAACACACCCACCAACAGTACCTGTAGTTGCTTAACCAGACAGGATTCTTCCTGGCTGTGCAAATTCTTTGTCCACATTTCTCCATTCTGTTGTTTAAACTATCGTTAACAACTGTAAATGACTTCTGAGATTTACACACACTCAGTAAGTTCATAGAAATCCTTGTGCCTACTAAGCTATGTAACCTATCCAAAAAGTAAATTTAGTTATTCTGACAGGGCTAAACCTTGCCCTTTTATTCTCTACACTCAAACCAAAAATGTGGAGGTATTTTCTACCCTTCCATTATAGTAGTAGCTGTGATAAAAGAATAATTATGATAGGCATAAGCAAAAATATAGAACAGCAAAGAGCTAATGCTTTTAGGGTAGATTGTGTGTGTGTTCCAACTTTCAGAAAGAAGAGAAGATTTGGCTCGTTTTGGGGTGGGTTTGCCAAAGGATGAGACTGGTGTGTTCAAAACAAGCAAGTTCAACAGGTGGGAGAGGTTGTTACAGAACACGTGCCCTAGGCAATATACTTTTCAGTCTTAACTGCATTTTTAAGTCTTACAATGTAATATATTATCTGGAAAGCCAATCTAAAAGTACATGATATTTTTCAGCTGAGATATGAAAATATACTACACACCTAATACCTCAGAGAGGGTAAAATAAACAAACATCTCGTAATAGTAACCCAGGGAGTAGTTTACTCACGATGTTTTTTTCTATTCAAAAGGGAGAAATAGTAAAATATTTGTTACTCAGAATATAGTAATTAATATGAGAAAGAATGACTTTTCAAAAAATGTGTTAAAGACTAACTCTTCGAATAAGGAAAATTTAGAACTGATGAAACTATTCTTATTCAACACTTTCTGAGCACTTACTGTGTACTAAGTGTGATTGTGTAAAATACTCAGGGATTAACATATAATAGTTCCTGCATTTATATGAGTTCTCCAGAGAAATGTAGGAAAATTAACTTGTTCATAGCTTGAAAGTGAATAGAGGGAATAATTTCGGCTGGGACCAGCTACAGCAGTGCAGTCAACGGCTGCGGCCACACTGATGAGTGCAGGTCTGCACGTGCGTCCCGATGCTTCCCAGCTCTACGCCTTCGTACGAGTCACTCTTCTTGGGGTGCCCTTCTCTGTTTAGATATTTACAACATATTATTCCAGAATTCATCTTTGTATCTCTGCCACCATCTTTTCATCTCCATCTGGGTTGGGTGATTTCCCTTCACATTTAATATTTTATGTGTTGGCCTCTTTTATATAATTGTATTTTTAATTCACTTCAATCTTTGCTTCCTCCCATAATACATAAGTTACCAGAAAGAAGTGATTCTATTTTATTAGTTTTTAAAAAACTAGCACTTATTTTATTTCCTGGTGCATAGGAAGTGATAAATAACTACCTTCTGACCAAATGAATCATAGATAAATTTGTATAGAGAGTTCTTTTAAGGTTTGTCTTTCTTTAACTACATTTGCCCCTTTATTACCATATTCCAGCATTAACAAGGAATACATATCTGACATAATATGTATCGACTATATAACAAATATGTATATATGTGTATATTCATACATATGTATATGTAGAGTTTATTTGAGTTTGTATATATAGTTAATTGGTTATATAGTTTCTATATTGTACTTTAAATACTGAATAAATGTTAAGTCACCAAATTTCAGTATTTTTATAAAAGCCATCTATATCATTTTATCATGTCTTAAATTACCTATGAGTGTTTTCTCTGCTAATGAAATGCTCATTATATTAAAACCTAGATACAAGACAATTTATGACAATGAACCCACTTGATGGAAATCAATGAGTTAAAAAGATAAACCTCTTATTTAAAGCAAGATACTTATGAGTATATAAAATTTTCAGAGTTTTTGTGATTCACATTTAAATATAAGTCCCAGAAGCTAACCCCAGTATAAAACAATATCTGGCAAGAGACTGACATTTTTCCAATGCATGAATAATTAAAATGCAACTTTTTTCCATGGGAACCATCTTATATCTTGGCAGTAGTCATAGTAGTATTTCAATAATTTATACAATTTTGAATATAATATAGTTAATGTCATAAAAGCAATTTCTTTGATATTGAATTATAAGAGAATGCACTTAGGCCACTGTGACTAATGATCTAGGGTCCAGCAACATGGCAAATTATCCTTTAACCCAATTTTAGACAGAATCGTGCATGTAAACACAGGCCTCTGCCATATAGTTGCATGGTAACATTTAGTTATTGCACTCAGAAAAGATATATGAAGCATTCTGTTTGAGAAAGCAAATAAAGGAACATAACTTAAAAAACATAGATAATTATTTGGGGTACAGAATATTAATGGGAATAGTGGTTTTATTATTTAAATTTCTGAATAAATTCTATTCTTAGAATATTTCCTGGTCACACTGGAGATCTATCCATGGTTATTCTATGACAGGTGAGCAACCATACATCAGTGTGAAAGAGCACAGTTTCAATGAGAAACCAAGCAATGTAATGTGAAAGTAGATTCACGTTACTTGGATCTTACAAGGCAAAACAACAGTCTGAGGGCTTTCCAGGGTAGTGAAATTAAGACTTCGACTGAATCCAGACCACACAGGGTTTGGAGCATATGGTGAGGATTTTGTACACACATAAATCTATGGGCACTGTTTACCTTCATAGATCATGTAGATTTCTATATTATGACAGTTTCCCAGTATGTGATGAGCAAATGTCTTCAGTAAGTGGCAAATTTTTCTAATTCCCATAAAGGTACCATTTGGGTTGGAGCCAGTGTAAGTCACAGGTATTTGGATGAGTTTGTATGTACCAACAGATGGAAAAGTTTATGTTTTGAAGACTAGCAAACCTGGAAATCCACTTCCTAAATGAAAATTGTCACTGGTAGCTGCCCTCTCTGGACCGGTGCTTTTGCCACCAGGCCCCATCACTCACAACGTACCTGTGAACAGTGTGTCTTCACCTGCATCAGTTACTTATGCTTTGCTTAGGCATCGTAGCTTTTAATGTAAGTAACCAGGACTTTGAGCCTCCTGGGTAATTTTCTCATCTATTTTGGAGTCTCTATGATGCCTATTTCACTTTCTTTTTTGTACCTTGATAATAATGTCTTGAAGTCAGTATAAGTCCTCCAACTTTCATTATTCTTTTTCAAACTATGCTCAAACTTGGTCATTTTGAAAAACTACAATTATGCGTTATACTCACAACACTGGAATATGGACATGATATTTGCAGTCTCACGGGGATGACTTCAACAGTTAGGTCCTGGAAGGGCTAAGGTGCTTCCTAAGCTCACTCTTTGTTCCTGTAGTTTCAGAACTTTTCCGTGTGAGGTCTACAAGTGGTGTCTCTATGTGTTTTCTCCAGCGTGGTGGGTCCATGGGGGTTAGGCAAATCATACAGCAGCCCAGACCTCCAAAGGCCAGTGTCCTCAGAAAACAAGGCAGATGACAAATGACATTTTATCATTGAGTCTTGGAAGTTACATAGCTTTCCTTTTCAACTCTATTATTTGAAGCATCCAGAAGCCTACTCAGATTCAACTGAGGATAGGCAGGAAGAGTACAAAGATGCCATTTATGATGGGTAAAGTATTTGGTGCCATGTTTAGAAAACCTCTCCATAAGTCAACTAGCAAAGAAGCAAGTGGGTGGGTGGAAGAAGAAATTGGGGACAGAGTATATAGAATTTTGCCCCCAAGATAGATCTCATCTCTGCCAACAAAATAAAAATTGTTAAGCTTTCACTACATTATACATAGTAATGTCCAACAAATATTAAACTTTGCTGTAGGTATCCTTTTACTAGACATGTGTCCAATGAGAAAAGGGAGAGAATGAAAATTCTGTATTTTGAATCCTACTACCTTCTAGCTCAGTTTCTAAAGGATGTATGTCTTAAAGAAAGGGACACTATATTTTCATCCATGGCTTAAGCACAATTTTCTGGGTAGGACATTGGGCCACATGGAAATCTCTTGGATCTCTGTAAAAATGCATGCATAAAATACAAAATGAAATATATAAAACAATAGTGATTTTCTCTGAATGCTGAGATTATAGCAAAGGAAACCACATGAAATTACCTGGAGCCTTTTGTTTTTAATCTATCTAAAGGTTATTTTAGATGTTTCAACCTAATAGGTGCTTTTGGGGTTTTCTTCCTCATTCTTTATATGTATTTCCACACTCAATTCAATGGGTCTATAGTACCTTCATAATTAGTAAAATAAATATTATGTTCAAAGAAACCAGAGTACTTCAAAGAAGGCATGATTTTTCTGATTGTGCTGCAATGAGACACCATCTCTGCAAGTACAAAAAACATAGCAGCCTTTAGATAAAAATCTGCTAAGACACATTTACAGAAACCTGAGCCTATCAATGAGAACTCATATTTAACCAAAACAGCCTTACCTCCTGAAAGGAGAAACCAGGTGTTACGTTATAACTCTACGAGTCCAAGAATAGACATTGGACTCATGTTTCAAAAAACGCTAAAGCAACCTTTTAGAGATGGGAAATGTTTGCAAAGGAGGCAGCTGGGTTGTGGTATGACACAGCTGGGCTATTTCCTCTGGTTTATGTGGAGAATAGTTCATTGCCAAGGATGAGGCAAGAAGAGTTCACCCAGGCCACCCCACAGGGTTTTTACTGGCATGTTTCCAAACAGAACAGTGGAGCTGGCCACCAGGTTTATGGGAATAGTGACTGAGAAAAGGCACCTGCTTTCCTCAAGATATATTCCTGGAAGGAGAAATCATTGGCTCACTGGGTTGGAATTTTTTTTTTAAGTTCTCAGTGTACACTGCCAAATTGTTTCCAGGAAAAAGGCCATTATTAATTCTTAATAAAATGTTATTATCACTTCAGGTTTTAAAGATATGAAGTTGGTTCCTTAAGAATTCTGCCTCACTAGCATACCTAGGCATGGGCTCCTGCATTTGTGTGCTCTAACGTATTTCAGTTCTGGCATTCTTCCTCTGCATTTTGTAACTGCATACTAGGGAGATAGGTTTTCTACTAGGGAGCAGAGTGAATTAAGCAGGTATTGTAGATTCCCTGTGATATACAACAGGCTGTAAGTGTGCTCTAGCCTTCCTCCTCCTCTCCCTGCTGCTGCTGCCTGAGGGAGGAGCTGTTATTATGGTCCTGATTTTAAGCAGTGTTTTATATCTTTGAACCATCCAATAAGTGAAGTTGAAGTTAGCCTGAGGTACAGCAGGGATTTGAACTCTGGTGTATAAACACTCATGTGCAGAGGCCAGCTATTGATCCTCTAGCCAAAACGAAACAAACAAAACCCTTTACAGTCTAAAATATTGAAACTCTTATATAGGAATGTTGTATTTTTCACTTTGAAATGTTTATATAAAATGTAGAAAAGATGCCTTCAATCAAAAATGTTAAAATCATTAAATAAATATTAAGCTACCGAAACCTATCCTTTCTCAACCAGAAGTCTCATTAAATTGTGTGTGTGCCTGCGCATTTGCCACTGAAAATCTGTCTACCAACAACCTGCACTTTCCTTCAATGAGTAAATCTGTCTTAAAATTTAGGAAGTACTGAATTGATGAATAATATATGTATTAGGCAGTCACGCTAAGATGAAGAAAAGGGAAAGAGAGAGGGATGCTATTTCTACTTTGATTTTTCCATAACTACACATCCCGTGGGGTGTATTTTTCTTAGATGCTTGCTTATTTTCTTCTCTGCATTACTGATTGTCTTGCTCGCTCTTACCAAAACTAATGCTGGATTTTCCCGAGGGAAAATAACAAAGTGGGGAAAGTTGCCCATGACACCTTTCTACCTCCAGTATGAAGCCCTCTTTACATACACTATGTTGCTCTCAGCAAGTATGAAAATTAATGGAAGCTATTAAAGTATCATCTCTCATCCAGGTAGTTACATTTTAATATTAGGCCCTTAAAGGCAAATAACTGCTATAAGGATGTAAAAGAGGGCCTCTCTAATTAGAGTGGAGATTTTAAATAAAAAGGAGAGGGATGTGTAAGCAGAGATCTTTCTGGTATCTTGGAATCAGTTTCCAAGCCTGTAAACACTGGAATTTACTCTGTATCTGTTGGTATATGATCTCCTGCCTGAGTTAGCCCACCTCCCATTCCTAGGATTGAAAGAAACCTCATTAGGTTAGCCTGATGATTGTCTGGATGCAGAAAACTATAATTTTTAACCATCAAATTCCACTTACATGCCATCTGTTTCATAAAGCCCCATCTAGCATCGGTATTTCCTCCAATTCTGACTGCACTGGCAGAGTTAGATTTACCGTTCTGTGTTCCCAAAACACCTTGTGGTCACCACATCCACTTTGTAGGATGTATGACTCCATATTATAATTAATATTATTACATCTTTCTAACTCTTTAGACATTGATTTAAGATTAGTTTGCCTAATCGAGTTGGTGCTCAATAAATACTTGGATGGATGGAGGGATGGATGAATTAAAATAGGTCATTGGCTATTTTGCTATTTTATATAGCTGAAAGACACAGTAGATTGAGAAAAATGTGCACACGGGTTTTCTAATAATGGAAAACCACTACACAACACGATTCAAAGTTTAAACTGAAGTCTGAAAGATACATTTTTCTCAAACATGTTTTTTGTCCCCAAAAGTAGTTCTGCCATATTTCATCAGTAGGTAATTCACAAAACTGGCAAGTTTGCATTTACAAACCATGCTTGGATATGTTTTCCTCCTACCACTAGCTGAGTGATGGAATGAGGGAGAAGCCATAGAAGTCTCTGAAATGTCATAATCTATAAAGTGTCAGTTATAGTCTATGAGCTGGACAAAACAATGTTGCTAGTTAGATTCAGGCCAGGAAATCATCGGGCACCCACAATTGTGCTAACCAATTTAAAAAAACATCATGAAACAATTTCTTCTCTCAGTTTGAGAACAGCACCTTTTTCAGGAGGTTTCTTATGTAACGTAGAGCTGCTCTCACTTCCTGGAGGCTTGCCAAGACTGAAAAGGGAAGTGCCAGCCTAGGGAAAGAAGGACTGTTCTTTTGCTATTGCCAGCCATTTCCAGATATGGAAGTGCAAAAAAAGCCAATTCTCCCAAGATTTATAGCTATGTCTAGCTTGTTCACTCGAGCACTTTGAAAAATCTTCAGAGATATGGTTTATTTGAACTAAACCAGATTCCAAGTCTGTGGAGAGAAAAAAAAATAAAACAGAAATAATAACATATAGCCCTGGCCAGGTATCTCAGTTGGTTAGCAGAGCATCATCCTGATACATCAAGGCTAAGTGTTTGATTCCCAGTCAGGGCACATACTAGAATCAACCAATGGACACATAAATAAGTGGAACAACAAATCAATGTGTCTCTCTCTCTCTCTCTCTCTCTCTCTTTCTCTCTCTCTCCTTCCTTTCTCTAAAAATCAATAAATTAAAAAATATATGTGCATGCTCTTAAATTCAAATCCTTTAGGCCCTAAATTTGCATAACTGATCAAGTAAAAATAAACAATGCACACAGTGCTGCCTAAAATGTCACAGCCCACTCTATTTGAAATACATTTATATAGTTATTCTCCAATTATTTCTCTGAGTTTGCATGACAAAAACTATACTAAATATTGGGATGAGCATACCATTATTTTAAATGAGTTAAAAGGAATACTGAATTTCCAAACTCAGAGGATCCTTGAAAAAAAGTCATATAAGACCATGGCATTATAATTAAATATTCACTATATTCTCAGAATTTTTTATCATATCATCTTGCCAGGGTACGGGATTTTACAGGAAATCTTTAATCAGTTGAAGAAATATTAGTTCAGTGCATGAAAGAAAAATAAAGCAGATACTTGTTGAATATCCTATATGTTTCAGGCCCTTTTGTAGGTGCTGGCAACATATATGCTGTTGAATAAAGTCCTTGTTTCTACAACAAGGACTTTACCTGCTGTGAAGAGAAGACAGGCCATAAACTTGTAAAGAAATAAAAACCAATGACAATGACAGATTGTAAAGAATACTATAACAAAGAAACCATAAGAAAAAGAAGAGTGAGAAGGGATAAAGGGCTCTCGGAACAAATGGTTATTTCAATAAGATACGCACCCAGAATAATTGATCATACTTTAAGATGATCAATGTCATCAGGGACACAATGTTTTAAAATGAATTTTAACCTTTTAGCATTCACTCCAAAATTTACATGTCAGTGTTACTTCTTTCTGGTAAGCTTTTAGGGTGGAGAATTTTCACTGTAAAGAGGTTAGTCAAACGGAGCACCAAAAAGACAGAATCACTTTTATTTTTTATTTCTTGCTTGGCCTGGGGAACATATTTGAAGAACAGATTTAGTGATTGAGTGCATAATTCAAATAGATATATTAAAACCTTTAAAAATGTTTGGTAATGCACCTATAACTTCAGAGAATGAGTGGGAGTACACCTGGTGCACTCTAAAACACTAATTTTACACCCTGTCTAAGGAATACTGTGGTTACAATAAATGCTGAACTGATTTACTGGTTTCTTTTATAATATGTGAGTATATAGCTAAATGAATAGTATATATTTTGGAATAAATACTCCATCCAGCTTTTAGCCCTGGCAGCCTAAAGAATCCCTCCAAATGGATTGGTATCTGTGGTGTTTCATGGACTATTACAACTTAAGAACTCGATGGGGCATTTAATTGATTCCAGTGAGCCAACGTAAATTTACAGATCCAAATAGTCCATGTCTTGAATTTACAGTTAAAATAACCATCAAATACATCCTCTAATGGTTCTCAATATCATGTGTGACCCAGCCTTGCATCTACTGACACTTAGTGTAAGTGTAAACTTCATTTTATTTATTATTTCTGAAAATCATCTGAGCAGACTTTTAGTAAAATAAAACTATGCTTATATGATTCCTGTGATGTATAGATTATTCACCCTTGTCTTGACTTTTTAATGATTATATCCCAGACTACAAGATGAATTCTTGGAAGAAATTTTATTTAAATCAGTGAAGGCTGCTCATTGAACAAACAAAAACATATTTATGTAGCACAGAAAATAAGCATATAATAATAATAATAACAATAATAATAATAATAAGCCAACCATGCCGCCTCTCACAAACTCAATTACCCATTATAATGCAAATAGTAGGGACTAATACAAAATGTTTGGCTGAGTGGACATCATTAGGATTTGGTTTTCACGTGTAGTCTAAGATATTCCTTGCCTATAATGCCTTACACCCACCAGAGGACACTGTGATAGATGACTCAGATTGGGGAAAGAAGTTGGGACAGGTCAGACCACATAATTTTTGGAGAAGCTGAGATAAATAAAAGATTTAAATTACCTTTAGAGAATTTAAATATAAAGATGCATTTAAATATGTATCATTCTCTCATCATTAAATCAACTGAATAGGTGTGGAGGACAGGCCATACTAAGTAGCAGTTGAATTTGAGACCCTTGACTAATTAAAGTCAAGCAGGTTATTAATTTGAGAGATCAAGAGTGATTTCTTTAAAAGCATCTGTGAATTATATAAAACATTTAATCCTAACACAACCTTTAAATCTACTTTTAATCTCTATCTCAGAGAACTTCCAATATTTTACAATCTCTTTAACTGGTGATATACACCAAATAATTTCAAACTCAGTTATAAAGTCTTGGATATCCTTAATTAGACTCCCAATTAGGAGAGAGATTATTCTGTGATTTAGTATGAAATCTAGAACTTCTGTCATTTGCTATTTTTATTTTTGGTGTCATGATAATATTGTAATAATTATTTTCTGCAAATTAAACAATTTTACATTTAGATGAGTAACATATTTCTTTATTACTCTGCTCTGGTCACAAATAAATAATGTTCACAGAAATCCAAAACACTTATTAAAATGCATAGATATTTAGTGAGTTAAATATTTGAATTGATTGAACACATTTGCTCATTTTTAAAGACATCATTTAAGGTAAATTTCTTTAGAAAGAGCTCTGAGAAAGTTTGGATTGAGGTATATAGAAAAGGAACATGCATCTAGAACAGTAAGTTATTTTAACTGTCCTCATTTTTCTTTTTTCTATGCTAAAGCACAGCGTATTGGACATACCATAAAACACACTGCTTTGTCATTCATAAAGCCCAATAGAGTCCTTCCCACCTGTGTGTGCCCCTCATTTTCACCCAAACGGTAACCCAGGGAGAGCTACCAGAACTGGATGGTCTTAAGACGTCTGAGATATTACTATTCTCCCCTGCTTCTGCTGCCCAGTGAGAAGCATCTCTATTTTCCCTTAGCCTGATGCTCCCTGGAATCATTCCAAACCCTTCCCCACTACCATACCTTATTCTGGAGGTAGGGCTGACAAATACCTCCATTTATGTTGTTCTACATTGAGTTATCATTAGTTTTTCTCCACTATAAACAGCACCACATCGAATAGCTTTGTGCATCAAATGTCCTACATGCTTCACATTAAAAAAAAAAAAGATATGAAACCAATCTCTGTCAATTTGAACCCAGAAGACATACCTATTAGATATGTGTTACTCATGTAACTGGTAAAGTAAAATGTGGAAAATATTTATTTTATCTTAGTTACATACCCTTCTGCCTCCTTTTAATTTTAAGTTCTTTGAGGACAAGGATTATACTTTGAAATTTTTACATTTCTTGTTTGTCCATAATTAACCTTTCATAATACTCTATAGAAGTCTTAAACTGAGGATGCAATGGCTTTGAATATTCAGTGAAGCAACATCTGTTTTTGCCTTCACAAACTACAGTGCATGTAAAGGCTTTCATTGTCTGCCCCCTCCTCCTTACACACAGATTCTGCTATCAACAGGTGATGCATTCTGGGGAGAAGAGGGTTGCCAAAGGGATTTTCCCTTACTAGCCTCCTCTTTCCATATGTTCCTTCCCTGTAGCATATCCTCAATTATGATGCCCTGAGAGGTGATTGCAATCACTGAGATGACATGACACACCTGGAATTCAATGCTTCCCCCACCACACAATTTCCCATAGTTGAATGTCAAATCTGTTTATGGCTAAGGAACTTTGTTGTTTTTTTGAAGTCAAATATTGTGCTTAATGTTAGTTTACAACTATGTTACTGTTTAAAATATAAGTAGATGTATAACATAAAATGAAACTTCTATTTAACTTATATGTAAACATAAGATGAAACTAAACTATTTGAAATCAGATAGAATTGAGAAAATAATGTAATTGAGAGAATAGAATGCATGGTCTTATGATATTCCATCACTACTTTTAAATAATCACTTGTATTTTTAAAATATACAAAGAAACTAACCAAGCTCTGCTGATCTCTGTGTACTATATTCTATATAAAGGAAAAAGTGCTTTCTAACTTTTTAATTTTATTTTCTTAATAGTGTGCATGGTATATATGCACACTGTATGTATATGTGTTTGTGTATGTGTAATACATATATTATATTTCAGGGTTTATTATGTCAAACCTATACCTGCATCCACATAGCCAATGATATTCCTGTTTATTGCTATAAGCTTATTTTTATTAACTTTCATGCTCTCAGTAGTAGTTCATTCACATATTTCCTTACTTTCTTAGTATGGCATTTTAATGCCTGTATTTCTGTTCTGTTTCAGTTAAGCTAAAAAGAGTATCTTTTGGAATGATTTTTGCTTTTTATTATTTTCCCAAGAAGAGCTCACTGAAGAGTTTAATGATAATATGTTTTAAATGCCAATTAAAATGTCATTTAGAAACATTACAATTGTATATCACTTTGGAAGAAGCCTTTTATTCAATCATAGCAACAGTTACATATAGTGAAATGCTTTATATTTAAAATCATTATCTTAGATTTTCTTGTAGCAGGGTTATAGTTTCACTGAAAACAATCAAAGATGATATTCAAAGTATAGGTGATTTAATTTATCCTTATGACAGATTTTAGTTACTTTTTTTAAAAAAATAACTGTGAAAACATCTCTTGCCTAAAGAAACCCTAAGAATCTAACAACATATCCTATTTTTCTTATAATTATCAAGGTATCTAATTGCCATTTGTTTAGCTTTAATGGGTAACTTTAGCATACTACATTTTTTATATAGTAAACTAAAATTTATGGTAGTTATACACTCCCAAAGTGATGAAGTACTACTTACTGAGAGCCATTTCAAGGCATGGGAGAAAGGCAGTGCTGAAAGTAACACAATGTGATGTATGTCTTCTGAGGTATCTAATAATAAGAGCTAACACTGATGCCAGGTTCTTTTCTAAGTCCTGTAACATGTCCTGACTTGCTCGATTCTCACAGCAGCTATATGAAGTTTGTACTATTATCTCCAGCTTCCAGATGGAGACAGATGGATACACTGAGACTGAGATACATTAAGTAACTTGCCCTAGATAACACACTAGCCAGCAGAGGACCCAGGATTCATATCCATTGTGTTTGATGTTTAAGTGAGACTATTTGGTATTTGAGAAAATAATGGACATTTTAATCTGAGACATTAATTTAGAGATTTTCTTTTTCAACATTCCTAAAGTGTATTCCTTGATCAGTAACATAACCAAATGTTCTGGGATAAAGCTTCCATAGTCTAATAATTCAAGGGAAAATAAAAAACATAACATAACATTTTCCCCTTTACTCCTTGAGATGTGCATTGGGCATAACAGAGGTTCTAAGGAAAAGAACATCTCCAAGTGAACTTGTTTCAACCAGTGATTTCTAGCCATTACTGACAAGACAACTCTTGTTGAACACACGTCTCCCAGCCCTTGGGAATAGTGTTTCTTAGAACATAAACGCTGAGGATCTCCAGCCCTACTATTTGGCAGATAGAAAACTAGGGCCCAAAATGCCTTCAGGACCCTGAAATCTTACCTTCCAATCCTATACATATTTTCCTCTCACTCAGCTCTTAAATCAGCCTATAGGCATAACTTCTGCTCTTTTAAGTTTCTTCCAGATTTCCATTTTGTTTAATTTTTTCAGCAAGAAAACCATCATATAGTGAAGATACATGGATGGAATAGACAGAATGACTATATTCCAATTTACTTAATACAAAGTATCTACAATGAAATTTCAATTTAGGCAATGTTTAAATATTTTTGTCATTAAATACTCCATTTATTTTAAAATATTATATATTTAAAAATTAAGAAAAGAAGACTAACCAACAAACAACAACAACAAAAAAAATCCTCTAGGACAGTCCTGAGGATGCAGAGAATCTATTTGGGGGGTAATGGTCATAGGCCATATGTACATTTCACCACCACAGCTTTACTGCATGTTATCATGGAGTTACCATAGATAGATCAACAGATTATTATATATTCTTTCTGACCACTGCATGTTTTACCATTTCAGTTCCTCCGAAGATATATGACATCTCAAGTGATATGACCATCAATGAAGGAACCAATGTCACCCTTATTTGTTTGGCCACTGGGAAACCAGAGCCTTCCATTTCTTGGCGGCACATCTCCCCATCAGGTAAAGCAGAAATATGTCAGTGCTGTTCGTGCTGTTCAGTATTCTCATGTAACCTCACTTGTTCCATACTTAAGAGTCAACTTATTCCCTTTACATCGTGTTCATGAGGATGTCAGGATGCATATTTTTGTATCTCTTCTTCATACCTAAAGACTTGTAGTTCACAAAAGTTAAGCAAACATTATCTGTCAGAGTCCAGAATAGAACCTATGTCTCTTGATTCTTGATCAAGTTATTTTCATTTTAGTATACTGGGCAATCACAAATCAATAGACAAAAGGCCCAAATGGAAATATTACAAGAGAAATATTTTCATTTAAATGGTGTAAGGCTTTTATTCTGTTGGTATTCACATGTTAATAGGCCAGCATGAGCTGCTG
Source organism: Trachops cirrhosus (assembly GCA_028533065.1). NCBI lineage: Eukaryota > Metazoa > Chordata > Mammalia > Chiroptera > Phyllostomidae > Trachops > Trachops cirrhosus. The sequence goes on along the minus strand of CM052542.1, from coordinate 47,839,237 downwards.
AGGTAATCAGCGGAGAATCACATTATACAAATTATGAGGTTGCAGTTTAAAGAGCCCTGAAATTTTCATTTCAAATTATCTAATTTGAAAGTGCAGTTCAGAATCAAGGATCTAGTAGTTAGAATTAAATTTTAACGGATGAGGGGTCTAAAAACCCAAGAGTGTAAGTGACTTGTACAAGATCACATAACTACATGGAATTAGGGGATATAACGTGTTCAGATTTCAGTGCACACCCTCCTACCTTGAAGAGCTTGTCTGCTTTGGGAAGCTGAGGATAATCATCATCAAAACACTTGTTTTCACAACAAGAACTTGAACAGAATCACCTTGTGTAAAATTTTAATATTTCAACTATATAACTTTGAATGTACCATGAAAGTGAAGGTGGTGCTTTTAATGAACAGGATGCCACAACATTTCAGGTAATGAAAATTGGTTCTATTTGTTTTATATTTTTAGTAGAAATCACTTCAACAAGGTTGTTGTGATGAAAATGCTTTTAAAGAAATCAGAAAGGCACATTTTATGTGGCCATAGTCAGAGTACAACTGGAACATCTATTTATTCTGCTAATGCTTTCTTTAATATCACTTATCCTTAAGTGTCTTTCAGTTTCCTCAGTTACGCAGTAGGCCTAATGAGACTTACTCACATCATATGCTTAGTATTGCTATTAATGTGAGAAAAAAATCAATGTAACAGCAGTACACACTTATATAATATGCATTATGACCTCTATAATATTTCTGAAACACAAGTGTACTCCTGACTGCCAACACATCACTCTCTAGAGTGGCTACAGAATCATAAAAGCTGGTATGTGAGCACTAAATTAGTGGCAGGCTCTGTAGGGTGGGAGACAAACCCATGATTAACAGTTAGGATATATGTGTTCCTACCTCAACGTCCCTATTCATCTGTTCAGCCAGTCCTGATGCAAATCTCTTAGCCTCGGTTACTCTCAGTTAGCTTCCTACTTTCCAAAAATCAAATGACAATCATCCCTGGCTATTGTGAGACACAAAATAGATAATAGACATAAATGTGCTTTAAAAAGTATAAGGTGCAATGCAAATGTATGACTGATTCTTAATCATCTTTCCAGGGATTTAAATCTGATATGGTAATATATTTTCTGTAAGAACAAAGCACATAATTTACATCTTTATATAATTTAAGATTAATATGTTGGATTGAGCTCTCCTGCTTTGCAGTGCTTGTTGTTATGCATATTTTAAAGTGATTGGATACATTTTTAGTTTAATTAAATAGCATGAATGTTGGTTCGTGAAGTTATTAGAATAATGATAATGGATAACATCATGAAGCTGAAAGAAGATAGATTGGGTTTATGAGTTAAACTGTGCATAGATTTGTTTTCCTCATCCTTCCATACAGAGAAAATTAGTAAAATTAGCATAAATATTAGTTATTATCTAATGAATAAATAGGCATGCTTATATTTTTATAAATGTGTCCAATAATGTCAAATTATAATTTGTTAATGATCTGTATTCAAGTGCACAGCACTGTCACTTTAAGTAAAGCTTCTGCTGTAAGTAACATCTGATAATTCTATTAGCTCTTGTCAACTTATATATTTATACTTAAATTCAAAATTGTAAAATTCACTGATATGTTTATATTTTACCTAAGAAATGTCAATATTTTGTATGTTCTCTTTTCATTTGCTATATCACAACAGAAATGTGACTCAGAACAGCAGCTACCATATAAACAATGTTTAGTGTTAAAAATAGATACAGCTATATAATTAACCCTTGAATAATGCAGGGGTTAGAGGTGTTGACCCAGCACATTCTAAAACCCACTTATAAATTTTGACTCCTTCAAAACCTGACTTGTTGCTTGGTACCTAAGGACTATTGGTTCCAGGATCCCCCACAGGCACCAAAATATGCAGATACTCAACTTCCCTATATAAAATGGCCTAGATCAGTACATACACTGGGCTCTCTGGAATCGGTGGACTCTAATCCGCAAATTGAAATGAATACAGGTACTTATTGAAAAAATCTACATGTAAGTGGACTTGTACATTCCAATCCCTGGCTGTTCTAGGATCTACTGTATTCTCTGTCAACCTGAGAAATGATGGCTAGGTTTTGTACATGTGTGATTTGTTTGTATTTTTTTACCAACATCTTTGGGAATTTTTGCCAACTTAACTCAGGGTTTATTCTCATTTTAAAAATTAATAAGAAATGTGTGTTCACAGAATAATAGCTTCACAGAGCTTCTCTTTAAAATATAGAAAGCTTAGGTTGTGGTACAGTCACATCGCAGATATCACCTGAGCCAGCTGGAGTTGCTATTTCACTTTTTAGTTCAAACAACTCTGTGTATTTTTCCTAAAAGCATCTCTCCTAAGAAGTTTCAGGATATATGAGCTTCCTTGGAGTTTACTTACACCAATGATTTCTTTTTTTTCTTCTATATGTAGGAATTAATTTCAAATTTATATTTAAAAGTTATTGCAATAATCATTTAAAGAACACACTATATTTGTTACTCAGTTACACTCATGATAATATTTCCCTTTTGCTTCATCATTTTCTGTGCATAGAGTATGTAGAAAAATACATATATGTGTATATTTGTACATATACATATATACATATTCATTGAAGCACTTGAGAGCAACCTGTATATTTCATGCTCTTTTCTCCCTAGTTATTTCAGTATGCATTTCTGAAGAATTAGGACATTTTCTAGCAAAACCATAATGCAGTTTTCAACTTTCATACATCTAGCACTGTTATTATACTTTTATTGAACTACTATTCATCTTCCAATTCTGTCAACTGATTGAATAATGTCCTTTATAAAATTATTTTTCCTCTAGTACAGAGTCCAATATTTTATTTAGTTGTCATATCACTTTAGTCTTATTTAGTCTGGGTAATAATTCTTTAGTCGTTTTTTGTCATTACTGAACATTGACATTTTCAACAATGCATGTACCCCTTGTTTAAAATAGAGTATCTCTCATTTTGAGTTTGACTCATGTTTCTTCATTAGATTCTAGTTATGCCCATCTGGAAATAAATAAATGAAGTTGTAACCTTCTCAAGGAATGATAGCCAGAGGCACAGGATATCCATCTGTTCCTCATTTGTGATGTTAATTTCTATTACCCAATCAAGATGTTGTCTGATTTCTGCCCTGTGCAGTTACTTTTTTCTCTCCCCATGTAACCAATAAGCAGTAGGGGAGGATTTTAAGGCCATAAATACAAATATCTGCTATTTGTCAAACTTACTCTTAGATTTAGCATTATCAGTGATTCTTTTGTGAACCAATCTTTACCTTACTGATTCCAAAAGATTATTGCTTTTTTTCTAGCTGAAGCAATCCTGTCATTTTCACCCATTAGCACTCGGCTTTCTGCTGTAAATGAGAGATTCCTTTTCCTTTATTTGTAATTCATTTGATTATTTACCTACTTCTTATGCCACAGACTTATGGATTCCTAACTTCTAAAAATTGTTATGATTCATTACTATTTTAATTATTTTGATGCTCAAACTGTCCCTGATTTGGCCAATGAGGGTAACTTCATTCTGACTCTTGCTTGTGTCACAGTGATAGGCCACATCATTTTTTTTTTTAGCATTTGCATACTTTCCTATGTGACAATATATGCCAGGCTCATCTTGTGTCTTTCCTGCCCCCTCTCTAAAATCAGCCATTACACTTACTGCAATTACACACCATATACTTGGAATTAATATCATTATATATTGGTTTAAAATAGATAACAGTTGATCTGCCTAATAGCAGAGACTCAGAGACTCAGGGACCTAGGCTACTTCCTGTGATATTCTAATAACCACAAGACTTAAATAACCTCAGTGCAAAGGACAAATCATATTTTATCTACAAACAATCATGGAACAGGGCCAGCAATGTTGTATATGCAAATATGAACTAATAGTAAAAAATAGTAATATTAAGAAATAAATAAGGATGAATTTGTTCTATTGCCAGAATAGTTCATACATATTTGTTTATAAGAGATCAAATCATTTTGACTAATCTCTGACTGGTTCCTTATCTACTCAGAAAATTTTTAAGGTTTAAAAATTATTCCTAATATAAAGTACATGATTTATTTTTATTCTACAAGTGATTTATTTTGCATCAGATGGTACTGGAATATCAGTGATTAAGATCATGAACTTTGATGTCAATCAGAATTAGATCTAAGACCCAGGTCTTCCTCTTAAGAAGTGTAAGATCTTAGACAAAATTGTTAACATCTTTAATTTCAAATATAAAGTGATAGTAATAATTATACCCAATTCACAGAAGTGTTATGAAAATTAAATAGAATAATATAGAATATTGAAAAAGTTCATGATTTATGGCAAATATCCCATAATATTAACTATTAATGTACTACTCAAATGTGTTTAATTTTTGACCAGATAGAATCCCCAACTCTGTTTCTGAAATTGAGGGGCCTATATATTTACAGGTCTTAAATGCAATTCACGTAGCTGTTCTCAGATGAGACTGTTATGAAGCTAAAAATCACTTCCAAGTTATGGAGAACATATACAAGCTTACGTAAGCCACTTGATTTTGAATATAAAGACAACATAAAAATTTAATCACATATCATTTTATCAATAAGTCTAGCTTCAATCAGAAAAAAATAGGAAAAGTTAAAAGATAAATTTTAAAATGATAGATTACAGATAAAAAATATGGGAAATTTTGAAAACCTCTGTCAAATTTTTACTTATTATTAATTGCTGCTTATCTTAATCTCTGTTTCCTAGTTTATTCCTATTCTTTGATATCTGGAATCTCCAGAAATGCTCTGACTCTATCCTGCTGGTGTTTATTTTCTGACAAAGATATTATCTTGGCTCTGAAGGTCCAAAAATGTGATAAACAATGGCTATATGTCTCAAACTCTCTGTTGTCTAATTTCCATATGCCTGGTGCCTTTTGGCAGGATATCGTATCCTAACTATCCACAGGAGTTAAGACTGTTACCTAACTCAATATAACATCTATTCAGTTAGGTCACCTTTCTCCTGTTATGTTCTGGATTCCATCCCTTCTCATTGTTTTAGATTCTTATTTCATTTAACACCCTCTTTAATCTCTTCCTTTCTATTAACTCCTGTTGTCCACATTTATACAAGTTTGTCACGCTTTTCTGAAATCATCCCTTTGGTACTTATCACTATTGTTTAATAAACAGTTATTGGGCATTTATAAAGGAGAGTACTAACAAGTGGTCAGATGTATAAGAATACAAACAGAAAGCCAGAATTTTGAGAAAGTAAAGGAGGAAAGAGTTCCGCTTCCCAGGAAAAGTGAGGTGCTTTTTGTCTCCCATAGTTGCACAGTACCTTATGCTACCAGTTGAGTGAAGCTTTTCTCAGAATTATAGTCATTGGCTTTGTTTGTCTAAGGCTTATGGGACAAGGGGTTCCTTATGTTAGGAAACAGTGTCTGTTTACAGTGGTATCCCATTGCTTAGCACAGGGCCTGGCACAAACTGGGCTCCACAAATATTGTTAAGTTAAAGAATGCTGTTCTCTGTTCCACATGACTTTTTAGGATTAGGAATTAAATTTTGATAAGAAATAACATGGTACTATACAAGCAAGTATTTTCTTTCTGTTATTTACCCATTACCTCGCCTTCTAATATAAACACAAACATATCCCTGAATTCAAAGCAGCCTTTTGCTTTCCATTTGCTTCAATATGGCTGCACCCCTGTGAGATTGTGATTTGCTTTAAGAAATATGTATTTGGTTGTTACCCTTGCACAGAGTTCCTAAAACCCTTGGAATTTCCTAAATGATGAGAGCATTAAAAATGTCTTTTGTTTTTGTTATGAGGTGAATTTTGAACACCTGTGGACTGGAGCTGGTTGTCAGGACTGTCAACCATAGAACTGGGGAGCTGAAATTTTAACTCCCATTTCCCTGATCTCTGAGGAGAGAAGAGCTAGAGGTTGGATAAGTTGCCATTGGCCATTGATTTAAATAATCATGCCTATGTAATAAAGCCTCTATAAAAAATGGGGTTCAGAGAGCTCCTAGGTTGGTAAACATGTGGATTTGTAAGCAATGACAAGCCTGGAGAGAGCATGGAAGCTCATTGCCCTTTTTTCATATGCTGCCCTCATACGAGGTCTGACCATAAAAAGTCTGGCCATTGTTAATATAACGAGAATGGTTTGTGCAACATCAATGTAACCTGGCAGTAGAAGAGAGTGGACTGGAGGGCACATAAGTAAATAATGACAAGTTCTCTGTACCAGTCCATAGGGGCAGTAGACACCATTGAGTGACCAGGTGTACTGTGTGGCCATCGCATTCAAAATGACTGAGTGAGTAGAACAACAAATCTGCATTAAATTTTGTGTTAAGCTTGAACATTTCTCCATGGAGACTATTCAGATGATTCAAAAGGCTTTCAGGGATGATGAAATGGGTGCAGTGCATTAAAAGTGTGGCACAAATGCTTCAATGATGGTCAAGAAATCCACTGAAAGTGATCCATGTTCTGGAAGGCCTGCAACAAGCAGAACACCTGAGAATGTTGAACTTGTACAGGCTGCAATCAACAAAGATCAGTGACTGACAGTTCGAGAACTAGAAGCTGATCTGGGGATTCCAAAACTACTGTGTCTGAGACTTTGATGCAGAATCTTGGCATGAAACATGTCATGGCAAAATGTGTCCTGTGGCTTCTGCCACCTGATCAGAAGGAACATCATGCTGCAGTTGCTAATGACTTCATTCATCCGCTACCAATGAACCATATTTCCTAAAGAAACTTATAACTGGAGATGAATCATGGGTCTACAGCTGTGATCCGGAAATGAAGGCCCAGTCATCCCAATGAAGTTGCCTGGTTCTCCATGCCCAAAGAAGTCAGGGCAAAACAAGATCAACACCATGTTAGCTGTGTTTTTTGATTGGGAAGGTATTGTCCATCATGAGTGCATCTCTCCAGGCCAAACAATTAATAAGGAGTACTACCTCAATGTTCTTCATTGGTTAAGAGATATAATACTATAAAAAGGGCCCCGGCTATGGGCAACTGATGATTGGCAACTTCATCACAACAACGTGCCTGCTCATGCATCATGTCTCACGTAGAGTTTTTGTGGCAAGACTTCAAATCACCCAGGTGACTCAGCCCCACTACAGCCCAGATTTGGCACTGTGCAATTTCAGGCATTTCCCAAAACTAAAATCACCTTTGAAAAGGAACAGATTTCAGACCATCAGTGAGATTCAGGAAAACATGATTGGGCAGCTGATGGCAATTCCAGCGAAGGACTCTGCAGAGTGTTTTGAACACTGGAAGAGACTCTGGGAGAACTATGTGAGGTCCCAAGGTACCCATTTTAAAGGGGACTGAGGTGTTATTGTCCTAATACAGTGTTTCTTGTATTTTTCATCTTCAATAAATGTTTCTATTTTTCATAGTGCATGTTAGATACTTTCTGGACATACCTCATGTATCGCCTTACATGTCTCTTCTATATGGTTGTTCCTGAGTTACATCCTCTTTCAATAAACTGGTAATCTGGTAAATAAAATGTTTCTTTGAGTTCTGTGATCCACTCTAGGAAATTAATCAAATGCAAGGAAGGGGGTCACTGGAACCTCCCAATTATAGCCAGTGGGTTAGAAGCACAGGTAAACTTGGGCTTGACTGTCATCTTAAGTGGGGGAAAGGTAGTCTTGTGGGACTGAGCCCTTAACCTGTGGACTCTCATGCTATCTCTAGGTAGATAGTATCAGAAATGTAGTATAGTATACTCAGCTGGTATCAGACAATTGATTTGTGGTTAGAGAACCTACCCCCTCCACATTGGAATTGGGTTCAGAACCTTAACCCCATTAACATAAAGAGCAGCTTGTGCTAATGCAATTTTAGCTAATATGGTTCAGCTATAATTTATCCATTGTCCTCTATACTCCAGGCAGAATGTGAGGTACTTGCACACAATTGCTCATTTAAGCTTCAAAAATAAATTTAGTGGTGTGTGTCATTATCCTCAATGTGCAGATGAACATGGTACTCAAAGTGTTTAAATAAATTGCCCCTAATTAATATGAATATTTTTCATTTTTTTGTTTGAAATAATTAGATTCATAGGAAGATGCAAAGTTAATGCAGAGAGCTTCCATATAGCTTTCATTCAGTTTCTCCTATTGGTTACATCACATGTCACTGTAGTTTGAAACCAAAACTAGAAAAATGGATATTAGTGAAATGCTAGCATACAGTTCTACATTTTGTCTCGTGAGCTGATTCATGGAGCCACCAGAAAAATCAAGATAAAAAACTATTCTTGCAATGCATAGATCCACCTTATACCATCGGTTTATCATCACATCAACTCCTTCCCCTCACACCACCCCTTATCCCTGATGGCCGTTAATCCATTTCTATGTCATAATTTTCTTATTTTTAACCTGTTATGTAAATGGAATTATACAGTGTATGACCTTTTGAAATTGGCTTTTTCACTCAGTATAGTCTCTTGAGATTTATCTAAGTCATAGCATGTTTCAATAGTTTGTTTCTTTTTAATGCTGAGTAGTATCTTGCAATATGAATGTACCACAGTGTGTTTAACCATAATGTATTGTAGACTATTTTGGCTGCTTTTTGTTTTTGGCTATAACAAATAAAGCTGCTATGAACAATCTTGTTTCTTTTTCCATCCTTTTATTTTCAACCTACATATGTTATTATATTTTAAGTGAGTCTTATGTAGACAACATGTAGTCATCATGATTTTTTTAAATTTTTTTATTCACTGACAATCTCTGTATTTTATTTGGTGAATTTAGATCACTTATAGTTATTTTCACTACTGATTTTTTATGGTTCTTGTCTGGCACCTTACTTTTTTTGTTCTCTATTCATTCCTTTTTTGTTTTTGTTCTGTTTTCTTTTTCCTGTCTTCCTGCAGTATAATTGAGCACTTTTTGGAATTCCACTGGGTTTTATGTGTTTTAGAGTGTGTCTCTTTGCATAGATTTTAGTGGTTTCTTTATGTAGTATATTATACATATATTTAAAACTTTTAATCTAAGGGCATTCATATTTTAATAGTTCCAATGAAGTATAGAAATCTTTTCTCCCCTTGCTTTCCAACTTTTATTATATAATTATCTTAAATATTTTTCTCTATGCACAGGACAACTATATCAAATGACATTATACTTTTTGTTGCAACTGTCAAATGTATTTCAGAAAACTCAAGAGAAAAAAGTATTTTGTATTTATTTATCTTTCTACTTCTAGCATTGTTCTTTCTTCCTTCCTGATGTTCTGAAATTCTTTCATCTGCTCTTTTGTTTCCATTTGGAAAACATCCTTTAACCATTGTTTTATGCTAGGTCCACTGACAATAAATTCTCTCAGCAGTCTTCACCTGTTCATGTCTTGCTTTACCTTCATTCCTGAAGTATATTTTTGCTTGGGATACAATATTGAGTTTAATAAAACATGCCAGTCATTATCTCACATTGAAGAAACCATAAAATGGCCACAGACAATATTTGGAAATCATGTGAATTAAAGTATAGAAACTTTGAAAGGTAAGAAGCAGTATTTCTTAGTTTTCTGTAAGTATTGCTATGGGTTTCTCTCAACTGTAAGATAAATTTTCAACCAAGAATACAACAAATTATTCCAAATTAAGAGATTTTATGGATTTTAAGATTATTAAATGATAGCTATTTCAGAATAACAAAGTAAACAAGGTCAAATATTTATTAGATCATGGGTCAGCAGGCTAAGACCTATGAGCCAAAATGGCCTACCGTCTATTTTCATAAGCGGGGTTTAGTGGTTGTTGTAGCAGTCACACTGATTCCTTCATGTGCTGCCTATGGCTGCTTTCATATTATAACAAAAGATTGAGTAATTACAGTAGAAACCAAATGGCCCACAAAACTGAAACTATTTACTACCTATTCCTTTAAGAATAAGTTTGCTGAACCCTACATTAGCTTTTTTAAAAGAAGTTTGGGTTTTAAATTTTGTTTTACAACTGCAAGACATACATGTTTAATGTTAGCACATTAAAGCTTCTATAACCTTTAAAGAGAATTAAATATAGACCAAAACTGTTAATTACCAAAAAATGAGACTATCATAAATGAAAATTACCTAAAAACCATGTAGATTGCTGAAATCTACTGTTAAAAATAATTCTGACAATAGTTCAAATCATCACAGGTACAAAGTGGAAAGTATTGCTTTCTATTATCGATTTTGATTCCATGATCATTCCCTTTTGTGAAAGAGTTTCTGACATACCTGAGTGCTGGGCCAACACCGACACTCAGATGATGAAGAGGCTGTATGTGTGTGCCTTGCAAGCTGGCAGCCTGTCACCCTGACACTGCATTATTTGAGTCTTTTCTCAGGTTTGCAGTCCTGACTTTGCTATTTAATGTTAAGAAGAAAAAAAATTCAGTAAAAGCAGCAATTTATTCTCATGACATTTCAACAATACCAGATCTTCAGATTATAAGTTATGCTTCTATTTCCATTGTAGGTTGCACTTTACATAGAGCTTTGGTGAACTTCCATAATGACTTTACATAATGGATCATTATATAATGAATGAAATTGCATAATGATGGCAAGTTAAACTTTTACCATAAGATTGTACACCAATAATTTATATACGTGGTTAAAATTGTTTCTGTTCTGGGTTTTCTAATAGCATTTTTAACTTTCATTTGTCTGTTTCTAAAGTCTTCTCTACTTTTATTCAGTTAGTGGTGGGCTATGCATATTCAGAACTGTTAATGCCTACTATTGGACTGTAGAAAGCAGGAAAATATTCAGTATTTTAAGACACAACCAAAGCAAAATAATGGGCCTGATGGTATGTTGCATCAATATAGAAAATAATCCACTATTCTCAGTGGAAAGTACTTATCCATACAAAACAGAAAACAGGAACCCATCAAGCATATCAAAGCATTTCATAATAGATCTTGATTTTTGTCTCCCCTTAATGGACTAACTCTGGGGTTCAAGAGTAGCATTTGGGTGTTTATATTTTAGGAATTAGATTTTTGTAGAGTCTCTTCTCTAAGTGATTTCAATGGCATATTACATGTATTAGGGGAAGGTTTTATATAAATTGGTATGTCTAAATAAGTTAGAGGCCTGTGTATAGGTATGGCCTTAGAAAATGCAGCTTTAATTTGATTGTAAATTCCATGTTGATTCATGCTGAGGTGGGACTATATAGGTAAAAATTCTACTCATAATATTGAAATAGGTCCTAAGAGTATCCAGAAAGAGTACCAGTAGGGACTGAGGATACATAAAATGAACCCAAATAATATATAAGTATCATTCATTAATACTTAGTATGTTCCAACTGCTATTCTAATATATCTTAGGTTAACATGTAAAGTATTACAACTTCATGTATCACATTCATGAGGAAAAGAGCATGATGTTCATTTGAACCCAGGACAGTCAGTGAAGATACAACTTGGTTTACTCCCCTTAAATGTAAGATGATGTTTATTTCATCAGGACTACATATTTATATATACAAGACCTACTGGAATTTAAGTGCTGTTACTGGATTATTACTGAAATATATATAAGTATTAAAAATATGTTAACAATGATTTTTAAATGATTCAAAATGCCTATGACAATTATAGATATGAGTATATATTTGTTTGCATTAAATTACTTATAGAAGAGCTATGACCTCTAGTGTGAAGTACAGTATCATTTTTCTTCACTTAAAATAGATACATTACTATTAAATTTTAACTATACTTAAGCTTGTTTTAAAATTATATTTTTCTTGATTATCTTAACCATAATTAGGAATAATTCTCACCAGTGAAAAATTGAATTATAGATCAATAAAACTATGATAGACACTTAGTACTCTTGATATTTTTGTGCTGTCTCTTTAAGATCAATATTTCAGGCAAATATAGCTACATAGTAGATGCTCAATAAATAACTGTTAAATATTTTAGAATACTATAAATTCTTTACATGATCAATAAACTTACATTAACTGATTTATGTTTTAAAAATCAATATAATCATTAATTATTTTCATGTATAATAGCTGTGAATTGATTATTTTCCAAAGAGGTTATAGAAAAAACTAATAACATTTTATAATTACCAAACTCTTATTAAACAAGACAATATGACATAGTACTTAGAAGGATGTGGTTAATACTTGGACTTCTTGGTTGCAGACCCCTGCTCTGCCACTCACTATGTGTGTTAACCTGGACAAATCTCTCAGTTCTCTGTGGTTCAGTTTGTCCATCTGCAAAATGGAGGTGATTAATATTAATAATAAATAATAATAATAATATCACAGGAATGTTATATAAAAGAGATAGTACATGTACAGAATTTAAAACAGAAACAAAAATGAAGACCTCCAAATTCTTAGCTAATTATTTTTTTTTTTTTTAAAGATTTTATTTATTTATTTTTAGAGAGGGGAAGGGAGGGAGAAGGAGAGAGAGAGAAACATCAATGTGTGGTTGCCTCTATGTGGTCCCCACTGGGGACCTGGCCTGCAACCCAGGCATGTGCCCTGACTAGGAATCGAACCTGCAATGCTTTGGTTCGCAGTCCGCACTCAATCCACTGAGCTACACCAGCCAGGGCTCTTAGCCAATTATTAAAATTTGTTTCACTGTTTATGTAGAAGTTGCTTGAGAGCAGACAACAAAAGATGGTAACAATACGTATCATCTTATATGATTAAAATAAGATAAATGCAGTGTAATGATTGCAATTGTAAACTACTGAGATGTTATTTTGTATTTAGTTGCTTCTATGTATAAAGTAGAAGATGGATTATTTACTGAACAACTACGAGAATAACTTCTAGAAACAAAAGTTTGAATTATTTATTTGTATTCTAATAAAAGGCTGTTGATGAGAGGGGAGGACAAGAAACACAATGCATTAGAAGGATACATTTGGGTATTTTTAGTTTTAGTTTTTGTTGTAGAAAATAATTATAAATAAAAAGAACAAAAAACGTCTTTTGAACAGCTGTATATTATCAAGGGATTGCTCTCATAGTAAGTAAGCAGTCTCTTGAGGCTGTGGCCTGATTACTAACCCAAACTAAGCCAAAGTAAAGTATATAAGGGCTACCATGGCCAGGATAACATGAATAATAGTGTCCTATTACTCTGTGGTTTATTATTATTATTACCATTATTATCTGTAAATTTTCTAGTCCTAGTACTATGCAAGCAAATTTCAGCCTGCCACACTTTCCTAAGAATTTATGGAATATTTTCTTTCAGAAGACATTATTTTCACCCTTTATGAAAATGTTACAAAGGGAACTTTGTCCTAAGGGAAGAGGTTCAACATTCATAAGATGTCTTCTAGTATAATGCATAGTGAAAATATCTCCTGAATGTTGAGACTAATTTTGCCAAGCTGACAAAAGAGGCAAAATGAAACACTTATTGAATATATACTTTGTATGTATACTTTGCTGGAGAGGTTGAGACTTAAAAAACTAGATTTATTGTGTAGTTTTGTCTAATTCAGGCTATATTTCATTGTAACCTTTGGAAAGTTATAGAGATCAGCCTTGCATATATTTACAAGTTAATAATAAGCCATGCTAAAGTCTTGAAAACTTGTCTTTAAAGTATACAGGATTATGAAGCTCAATCAAATAACTTTTTATTTAGGGTTTTTTCTTTTAACCTTCCTTGTTAGCAAGTTTCTTTTTTTTTTTTTTATGTTTCCTTCTGCATTAGGCTTAAATTTAATCAGGTGCCAGCTGCATTGTTCCTGGACAGCGCTGAAGCTCTGAAGATGTATTATACCCATGCATCATCACAGCGTTGTCACTCTGACGATATATTAGTGTAATACATCTTCAGAGCCCTCAAATGAGAAGCTGTCTAGAAGGAATGGGGCGAGGAGCAAATTCAATTCAAATGTAGGACAAAAGAACCAGCTGAAGAGAAGGAGAGAAGTCTCAGAGCAAGACTCTCGGTGGAGTTGATTACAACTGGGTATTTCATGAAAATGTATTCCATTTTCCCATTTGTGGCATGGTAAGGAAAATTTTGAACACACATCTGTAAAGATAAAATGGCTTCTCAGCCCTGTGTTTGACTCAGTGGATACTCGATGCCTCTTTGGGAGGCATGTAATTGATTTGGGGGAACATCGTATAAGTATTGCTATTCATTTAACATTGAAACCCACAGTGTATAATTAAACTGTAAGCTGGTTTATTAAAATGTGATAGGTATAAAAGAATATATTTGAAAAAGTTCACCTTTCAAATAAAGCTTTAGTTGGGACTTATTAAATTTTCAGAAACAAGTAAAGATATACAATACCTGACTGAAAAGTGATCAGCAGGCAACAAATGAAAAAATCAACAGCTCTTCTAAGCCAGCTCCTAACTGTTTCCACTAGATTGAGCTGTCGGGAGTGATCAATAAATTTTATTGCTGGGGTAAATTTTTCTAGATATCTCTCCTGTGTTGACAAAGTAGAGAAACTCTTAATTTCATCATAGTGCAAGTACCTACGGGGTTTGAAGTGTTCTACCTGGCTTACGTGTTTTGCAAAAATAGATTGCCTCAGCAAAACATCCATAACTCATTACATAATGGTTATATTATGAATATTTATTTCATATGTATGTTCTTCCAATATCATCTATTGAACATGTATATGTCAGACAGTTTGCTGAACACTGAGCATACAGATGTAAGTGGGACATATGCAGCCACTGCTTTCAAGGGGTTTACAACCTTGTTGGAAGAGACAGGTGAACAGGGAAACAACCACACATTAACTAAAGACTGAGCACAACAAGGGGGCATCTTTGAGAGGTTATGTTCCAAATACAGCCTTGAAGTTGAATGTAGGGAGGCTGCCGAGTGTAGCAGTGCTATGGTGAGCACCGCATTTGTAAATGCTATAAAACAGAAAGTCTGGAACCAGCTGATAAAAGGAAAATAGTGACTTAAGGTGAGGTGGGAGATTAGCTGAGAGTGGTCAGATCAGCCAGGGATTGATTGTAGTCCATGGTGAGGAGATCAGATTTTTTTTCCCTAAATGCAAAGGAAGCCATGGGGAATTTTTGAATACAGGAGTGACATGACTTGATGTTAACGTGCAGAAGTTTGTGTTGCTGTGTAGAGAATGAGTTGCTGGAAGCCTGAAGCAGAAGCAGGGAAACCATTTAAAAAACTGCTGCAGCAGATGAAGTGGGAGATGATGTTGACTTTAACAAGGGTGATTGCAGTAGAGGTAAAGTGGGTGAATTCCATATTATACAGGTAAAACCAGAAGACTCTGAGAGATGAGAGATGGGGAATAGCTTCTAGTTTCTGGCTTTATTAACTTGGAGTAAGGACATATTATCAACTGAGGTGAAACAAACCAGGAGAAAAAATATATTTTGGAGAAAAATAAAAAATTTTATTTTGACCATGTTAAGTTGTAAGGCATATTATACAACCAGATGGAGATTTTGATGAATAGTTTGGTATATGAGTCTTGATCTCAAGGAAGAGGCCAGATAAGAAATGAGACTTGTCATGAGTATGTCTGCACTGTGGAGGCAAGTAGAGAGACACAAGAAGATCCATGATCAGTGTTTAAGGATTCGGAAATAAGAGAGCCATAAGACTTAGGAAGAGATGCTAGTGTGAGAGAAGACCTGGAAGAATAAAGCTCAGAGAGGAAATTGTTTAATAATTAGAAAATGATCTTATGAATTAAAATGTAGTGAGAGACATAAAAAGATACATACAGAAAATGTCTATTGTGTTTGGCAATATGGGGATCATTTTTAACGTTAATAAAACTCTGATGCTGTGGGAAATGGAGCCAGACTGAGTGGTAAAGATTGTAGAGTGTAGGGTGGAGAACCAGTGGAGAAATCTTGTCTCTTTCAAGAAACTTTGTGGTGATGAGGAGAAGAGAAATGGGATCTTTGCTTGCCTGTTGTGTAAGGTGCAAGAGAGGGGTGCTTTTTTTTTTTAAGAGAAAGAGAATAATATAACAAACCCAATGCACTTATCAGCTGGCTTCAACAATATCAATACATGGCTAGTTTTGTTCTTCTACCCTGCCTCCTCCAACTTAAAGGAGGATGTTTTTAACCACAAAAATGTTTGTGTTTAAGGGATCATTAGCAACAGTAATTGCAGAACATTTAAACTCCAGTAGATGATAAAACAAAACAGATGTAGTAGCCATTGTAAAAGTGATATCCCCTTCTCTCTCATGTTTTGTTCCTCAACCCAAGATGTCCAGGCATCTGTCTGATCTATACAGAGCACATAAAGAGCTAAAAACTCTCAGGTGTGTAGCCTGCACTGCTCACAAGCTCTGTTCCCTCCGTTCTGTCACCGCAACATTCCTGTCACTTTTGAGGAACACCAAGTTTCTCGGTTCGAGACTATCAGGAAAGCTTCCATTCCCCGCCTTTTCACAGACTCCTCTGTCTCTTCCTCTGCCCTGTTGCTTTGTCCTGACACTCAGTGCTTTAAGCCCAATTCATCACCCCAGGCATCTGCTGCTCTCCCTGGCGCCAGCCTGAAAATGTCACCTGACAGTTTATTGCTCAAAAGAATCACTATCCTGTTAAAGGTGAGATCATATGGTATTTGTCTTTCACTGCCTGGCTTATTTCGCTTAGCAT
This sequence comes from Trachops cirrhosus, assembly GCA_028533065.1. Classification (NCBI taxonomy): domain Eukaryota; kingdom Metazoa; phylum Chordata; class Mammalia; order Chiroptera; family Phyllostomidae; genus Trachops; species Trachops cirrhosus. Next base: position 47,822,494 of record CM052542.1, on the reverse strand, counting down.
AATGTTTTCCAACTCCATCCATGCTGTTGCAAAAGGTATGAGTTCCTTCTTTCTTTCAGCTGCATAGAATTCCATTGTGGAAATGTACCATAGTTTTTTGATCCATTCATTTACTGATGGGCATCTAGGTTGTTTCCAGCACTTAGCTATTGTAACTTGTGCTGCTATGAACATTGGGGTGCATAGGTTCTTTTGGATTGGTGTTTCAGGATTCTTAGGATATAGACCCACAGGAACCTAAACAACAAAACAAAGAAGCAAGTGAAATATAACAAAAGACACTGAAATAGAGTTGTCAGTGACCAGAGGGGAGAGGGGAGGGAATTTCAGGGGAGAAGGGAAGGGTTTACAGGAACAAATATAGAGGACACATGGACAAAACTAGGGGTGTTGGAAAGGGGAGGGAGGAGGGGAGGAATGGGTGGGTG
>CM052542.1:47772933-47821966 GCA_028533065.1 Trachops cirrhosus | reverse complement strand
ACTATCCTTTCCTTTCCTTGTTTTCTGTAAGAGGAGGAGCAGTCTTTTAAAAAGTCAGTCTTGCTCTTCCCAGGTGTTCTCTTGCTCTGCAGCCATCACATACTGCCAATCGCTCCTATCACCATTCTGAAATGTTACAGAACATATGTTGGATCCACAGAATTAAATCAGGAAGAAGGAAGAAAGTGATTTGGTGTAGTTTCCAGATAGTTACAAAAAAATGTCACCATCTACACACCTGTTGAGTCTGATTTGTACAATAATAGGCTCAGTCTGAGTGAGGAAAATAATCGGTCAAATAAAATTTGAGCCTGCAGCTGAAAAAATAAACTTTTAAAATATGGTATGCTTGATGAATTTGTTAAATTCTGAAATTTATGTTGAATCTCTCAAATGTTGCCTGTGTCACATTGAATCTATGTACAGTCCAAGGCTGCTGTGTAAAAGGGTTAAGGTGGAATTGAAATTCTGACTTAGGTAGTTTGGTAATGGAATTGGATCTCCACCTGTATTAGACTTCAGTGTGCATATTTATCCTCTCTAGGATTTCTTTCTACAGATGGTGTGGTAATCAGATGTAAGGGGGTTGACTGGAATATGATTTCTCCAAACCCCACTAAAGCAAAGAAGGATACAGTTGAGCTTGTTACGGCCCTGACATAATCATCTTTAATCATGATGTCTAGACTGAACACCAAACACGCCTGGATTAAGATGTGCAATTCAGATTGTCTTTCACCTTCGGTTGTATTATGCAATGCCTTTAAGTTTTATTATTTTAAAATTGTTCTTTATAACTTTATATCTCTAAAACATTCACAGTTTTGAAACCTATCTGTGAGAGGTGATATGAACCTACAATCACAGCAGCCCATCCTCAGAATACAAAGAAAGTTATATGTAATTACCAGGAAATCAGAGGAGGAATCTTGTTAAGAGTTCACAGGCAAAGATGGTATTGGCATCGGTGATTCCATACACTGAATGATGAAAGGGCCATATGTATCTCTATGATTGCTAATAGGGGTGCATATTGTTATTCTGGAAGTATTCAGATATGGGCAAAAAAGTCCTGAGATTTAACAAACCCACCAATCATGACCCACATTTGAGGATCCACATGGGTGTAGACAACACCATTTTTTCTCCATGCTAGGGTATAAGATTCATAAAAGCTGAATCCGCTTCTATGCTTATCTTAATTGTGCTTTCAATATAGTAGGTGCCTAAAAATATCTTTGGATGAATGATAAAACCTGGAATATGCTTCTGGTGACTTTGGGTAATAATTTTATCTCTTCTATTTCCATTGGCAATAATAATGATATCAGCAATATTCTTTTAAGTGAGCACTTATGGTTGCTATGTAACTTATATTCCTTTTCTTTAAAAAAAATTCAAAAAAGACCTTATATTGTAGGTAGTCTTATTTGCATTTGCAAGCTACAGAAATTGGGGCTCAGCTTTTAGTAATTTTCCCAAGGGTGACAACTAGTATGTTTTAGATTTAGAATTCACAATCAATTTCAATAGACCCCAAATTCCAAGCTATTAACCATCACTAAAAAGAGCATAAAGGGTGTGAAGTATTGGCTACATGAAATTGCTAATAGTAGAATTATAATTTCTGGTTATGGGCTTACTGTTACAGAATGATGTTAATCTCAAAATGGCCAAGATTTTCTGGAACAACTTCTAATAATGAGAACTATTGTAAAATAGAATTGAGACCCAATTATGTAGTAAACGCCTATTACTGGAATAGTAATAAAGACTGCATGATCTCTTATAAGGAATACTGCCTAAGTGAACTCTAGCACTCATGAAAGTGATAGCATGCACTCATGACTGATACCATGATATTTTATTTATAGACCAGTGTATTAGCCCAGGTTGTCCAGAGAAGGAGATATAATTTTATATATAAAATATATATATACACATATGTATGTGTGTATATGTATATAATTAGCATTGTTTTTTATTCTAAATGTATGTCCTGTTTTCTTTTTATTAATGTATCTTTTTTATGAAATAAAAGACCAAATGGCAAAGTTTTATTTAATGTATCTATAATATATTATAGATACATTTTTAATAATATATTATTATATTATTTATAATATAATATATTATATATAATATAATTATTTATAATATAATATATTATTATAATATTATAATATTATAATATTATATTATTTATAATATATTATTATACATTTTTGTGTTATGAGGTCTGTCCAGAAGATGTCCAGCCATGTGATATGAAAAGTAGAGGCATTTGCTGAAGATACAAAATACAAGAAACGTTCTGCATAAGACAATGACACCTCAGTCCCCTTCAAAGTACGCACCTTTCTCCCAATCGCCATTTTCCTGAATCTCACTGATGGTCTGAAATCTCTTCCCTTTCAAAGATGATTTTGGTTTTGGGAAAAGCCAGAAGTCATAGGGTGCCAAATCTGGGGTGTAGAGGACCTGAGTCACTGGGTGATTGGATGTTTTGCCAAAAAAAATCTGCATGAGACATGATACATGAGAGGGCATGTTGTCATGACGAAGCTGCCAATCACCAGTTGCCCATAGCTGTGAACTTCTGAGTCATCCAAATAGTTGCCACAGAGGAATGTTCAAGCTTCATGCAAAATTTGATGCAGATTCGTTGCTCTACTCACACAGTCATTTTGAATGTGATGGCGACACAGTACGGGTGCTCACTCAGTGGTGTCTTCTGCCTACACTGACTAGTACAGTGAAGTTGTCATTGTTCACACATGTGCATTCCAGTCCATTCTCCTCACATCAATGTCATGCAAACCATTCTCTTTATATTAATAATGGCTGGATTTTCCTGGACTATACATATATTTAATATATATTTACATTTATATATTTTATATATACTTTTATAAATATTTAAATAAAATAATAATGACACCAAGTGGCAAAATTTTACTTAATGTATATATGATATTATAATATGTATTATATATTAAAATTATAAAACTTTATGAATTTATAAAATTATAAACATTTGTTTAGTGTATAATTAGTTTTATGTTTATTATACTAAACAAAATTTTGCTTTTGAGCCTCATTGTTTTTCATAAAAAATTATATACTGATGCAGAAAAGGAAGAAAAGACACATATTTAAAATACAACACAAGGCTATGTGAAAATAGTTGCCATTCCTGACTGGTGTGGCCCAGTGGATTGAACGGCATTCCACAGATCAAAGGGTTGCTGGTTCCTGGTCAGGGCACATGCCTGGGTTGTGGGCCAAGACCCCAGTTTAGGGCATGTGAGAAGCAACCAATCAATTTCTTTTTTATTTAGGTTTATTTTTGGAATTTCTATTCTGTTTCATTGAATTATCTGTCAACTCATTTGCCAAGACCATAGTGTTTTATCTATTACTGGTTTGTAATATTTTTTAATCTGTCAGATGCCAGCATTTCCTAGTTATTCTTATTTATTTATTTTTTATTTTTTAACTTTTTTTGTTGTTGTTCAAGTACAGTTGTCTCCATTTTCCCTTGTACATAATGTTTCTCTTCCTCTTTTTTTACCTCCTTTCCCCTCTCTCTAAAAATAAAATCTTAAAAAAATAAAATAGTTGAAAATCTTAAATTAAATACCTTGTCCATTTGTCTATCTAGTCAACAAAACCAAAATTATATATTCCCTCTAGATCAGGGTTCCACAAACTATAGCCTCTAGAACAAATTCCTTCTGATGTCTGTTCCTGTAAGTGAGGTTTTATTGGAGCACATCCATACCCATTTATTTTTGTAGTATCTATGGCTTCTTCCATGCCGCAACAGCAAAGTTGAGTTATTGCAACAGAAACCCTTTGGTCTGCAAATCTGAGAATATTCACTGTCTGGTTCTTCCCAGAAAAAAAAATTCTGGCCCTTGCTGTAGAGCATAAAAAGATTCAATTTCCTATTTTTGGCACATATTTCCTCTTCAGTATTACACTGAATATGGACAGCTGCTGAATGTTTAGAGGGCCAATATTTGATTTTTTGGTTAATACTTCCTAGGTGTTATATAATTCCAGTAGAGGAATATTGCTCCATTTTTTCAACTAATTCTTTAAATGCATCCATTTTTTCCCTTTATTTTGCCAAGTTTCAGTCAACCAGTGAACCAGATGATCACTAAATTTTCTTCAAATTATTAAAGCTTAAAATGTCATATTTTCATATTTTTATAGATACTACTTTCATATAATTTCCTCCATATCTATGCCAAGAATGATTTTTATTATAGAATTCAGAAGCAGTGAATCTGGGATTACATTGTTCTTTCAGCAGAGAAAAATATGTCTCTAGAATTCTCTCCAGAAAGAATGCTGTTTTGAGCCAACTTTTGTGGACATTTTGAGTGAGGCAGAATTTTTTTCTTGGAAAAGGAGCTGGCACTTTATACCAGGAAGCCTGTGGACATTTACTGAGTGACAGCAGTAGAAGCAGCTCTAGGCTAAAAAGCTCCCCGGTAGTGAGATAAAAGTCACTGTTTGATCATCATCCAGTGGGCAGAGAGAGCACAAGAAACAAATGTGAGGGGGAAGAGTTGTCAAGTAAAATCAGTAAGGCCCCTGTCTGAGATTTGGGAAGTCAAACAAGAGGAAAATGTGTGATTTAATAACACTGATCCTCGGAGACATCCCCATCGGAGCCTCTTAGGCCCTTAATGAGGATTCATTGTGTTAAAAGTTGATCATTCACTGTTCCAACAGTCAAATACATATCTTAATGTGTTCAAATTATACTGCAATCTAAACTATAATAAACATTATCTGCATACTTTAGAAGTGAAATAAATAAACTCTGTAAATAAATTTGAAATGGCAAATTGAAATAACAGATCTGGGATGCCTCTTGCTGACCTTCACTAAGAGTTCATCATTTATTGAGGAGGAACTAAAACCTGAAACCACTAAATTTCTTAATCACATTGGATATTATTCTGTGTTAAGGGATGCAAGCTAAAAGAGAAAACAAAAACCACACAACAGGAATAACAGATTTATACAAATATTTCACAATTTTGTCATTTGATTGGATTATCTCTTTTTAGAGCAAGACAGCATGGTCAATGAAAGGAGAAAAGCCATAAATGTAAGCCCAGCCACCCTACTGTGGGATCTTGGATAAGCCCCTTAAACTCTCAAGAATACAACTTTCTTACCCCTAAAATGAAGGTATATGAGGATCACTAAGGTATTTCTTGCCCCAGAGTCTTTTAATTCTGTGAATCTAGTTACAAGCTAAGTTCCATAAATGGGGCATATAATATACTGTCTCTTTACGTTGTCCTAAAATACAGATACATGGAATTTAAAGTATGAAAACATACACAGAGATATAATCTGACTATGAAATAAAAACACTTCAGGGTATAATCACACCAAAGCTTCTTATCAAAATATGAAAGATAAATATGTCCCTGGCTGGCCCTGGCTGATGTGGCTCAGTAGATTGAGTGCTGACCTGTGAACAAAAAGGTCACCAGTTGGATTCCCAGTCACAGCACAAACCTGGGTGGTGGGCCACGTCCCCAGTGGGGGGCACACAAGACTCAACCACACATTGATGTTTCTCTCCCTCTCTTTCTCCTTCCTTTCCCCACTCTCTGAAAATAAATAAATAAAAACTCTAAAAATTTTTTCAGTTGATTGGTTTATTGTCTGGTAAACCAACAGGTTGTGGCTTCAATTCATGTTCAGGGCACATACTGAGCTAGGTTCAGGTTTGACACCCAGTCAGGTGCATACAGGAGACAAAGGATTGATGAATCTCTCTCACTTCTCTCTCTCTCTCGCTCTCCCCCGCCCATTTCCCTGTATGTCTCCCTCCCTCCCTCCCTTCTCCTGCCTCTAAAACCAGTAAGCATGTCCTCAGGTGAGGATTGAAAAAAAAAACACACAAAATTCAGTAATAGACATGCTTTCTAGGAAAACAAAAATCTCAGTAAAAAAATGAACTCTGAGCCTATTAACATACATGAGGCAAAGAAACAAATACAATAACATATATAAAGTTTGCTGTTGAAAAGAGGGAAACGAAGCATTTCATCAGGTAAAACTGAAGGCTTGTGAGTTTTGAGAAGAATTTTTACATGTGATTGCAGTGTCTATAACTATGGGCCACTAAAGACTCAACAGGGCTCTCTAATGACTCTTTTTGTCTTAATTCGTGGTGAACGTTAAAGGTGAGCAGCTATCTGGGAGGGTGGAGTGATATGGTCCAAGTGTGATACTTTACCATGGTCTGACTTAATAAAGAGGTCCAATATTGAAATGCTGGAGGAGGAAATAGTTCGGTGCAACCACTAGTCTCTTAAATTTGGAACAAGACTGGCTCCCTAGAAATTTAATAGTGAGAATGGAACTCTCTTATCAGATTCTAGGAAACAGAGCTACAGCAGAAACAGAACATTTCTTTCCAATGAGAGAGAGATTGAGAGAGATTGAGAGAGAGAGAGAGAGAGAGAGAGAGAGAGAGAGAGCTGCAACAGGATGGAGAGTCCAACATAGTCCAGATACAGGAAATTTGAATTCAAATTTGAAACTCCAAGAGCAAGCAATAAAAGATAGGGTGTCAGAAACACGAGCTTGAAAGTATAAATAGCTATCCTTCTTTTAGTATTTTTATCATGCCGGATACTATAAGTGTGCCATATTATACATTTTTGTAACAATGCAAAGAAGAGGTGCAGTTATTATCATGTCTATTTTACTCACAAAGAAACTGAGGTTTAGATAATTAAATGAAAATACTAACTTAAGAGACAAGGTTGCTATGTAGTTGGCCTGCATAAAATAAGAGTATTTTTACGTTCACGTAATATTGCATTCAGTGTTTTGTTCAAAGTGAAATTTGCCAAATGGTGGTTCACTGCATAAGTGTTATGCATAAGTGCATAAAAGCATAAGATATCTCAATGACAGTAAGAAGATGGATAACTGTTTCCTTAATTAAATACCCCCCTCCATATTACATCAGAATATTTTATTCCAGATGTTGTTATTATAAATAACTTTTTGTTTCTTTGGGGCCACATAAGTCTATTTTGGTAGTGCATAGTAAAAACATCCTTCTATTTTAAATGAATAAGTTCTCATTGCTTTCCAGAAGAATAATATTATAATCATGTAATAATTTTTATGGTAAGCCTTTTTTTCTAGTTTGTCTCCATCTCATTGTACAATCTCCTGATTCCATCTTCTTCATATAGTTTTCTTTGATCAAGCTCTAAATGGCTTGTCCCCTTCCTCTTACGTGAAGCATAAGAAACATGAGGTCTGTTCAGAAAGTATGCAGCCAAGTACTATGAAAAATAAACATTTACTGAAGAAGATACAAGATACAAGACACATTGTACATAGGACAATGACACCTCAGTCCCCTTCCAAGTAGGCACCTTGGGACCTCACACAGTTCTCCCAATCACCAGCAGCTGCACCATCATATTTTCCTGAATGTCATCTATCATCTAAAATCTCTTCCTTTTCAAAGCTGATTTTAGTTTTGGGAGAAATTGAAAGTCATGGGGCACGAAATCTGAGCTGTGTGAGGCCCGAGTCACCTGAGTAATTTGATGTTTTGCCGAAAAACTCTGCATGAGACGTGATGCATGAGCGGGCATGTTGTTGTGATGAAGTTGCCAATCACCAGTTGCCTGTAGCCACAGCCTTCTGAATCATCCTCAGAAGAACATTCAAGCTTCATGCAAAATTTGATGCAGATTTGATGCTCTACTGGCTCAGTCACTTTGAATGCGACAGCTGCACAGTACACATGCTCACTTAGTTGTGTCTACTGCCCCCACTGTCTAGTACAGTGAAATCATCATTGCTCGTGCATGTGCATTCCAGTTTCTTTGGCTGCCAGGTTACATCAATGTCGCACAAACCATCCTGGTTATAGTAACAATGGCTGGACTTTTTCTGGATAGACCTTGTATTGGTATGGTTGTCCTTTATAGACCTCAGTCCCTCCAAGTATTAAAGACAGCTGCCCATTTTCATATCAAGGTAAAGTTGTATTTGTCTTAAATTATGCCATTATGTAAGAATCCATGGTCCCTCGGTATTTTTTATCTGTAAATGAAAATAAAAATTGTAAAGGCAGAAAAAATGCATTCAGTTGGGATTAGCCAGCTAAAAAAATAATAAACACATTCGAATACATAACCATACAAAATTAAAGGGCACAGCCTTTAAACTTTTCATCTATTTTTCCAGAACGCAGACATCAAGAGTCATTGATAAGATCTCAATATCTCATCATATTTCTCCCTTTATCTGGAGACTGACATTTGTTTAAAACATATCAAAAGATAGCAGTCTTTCTTTTAATTAAAAGAACAAGAATGAAGATACTTATATTCACTCAATGAGTGAATGCAGACCTGTCTGTATTTTTCATCAAGAATGAGCTTCATATTTACCCATAGGGAACTACATTGTAAACCAACATAATCTATAATCAAGGAATTTTAACCCTTACATTGAAGAGAAGAACTCTCCTTAAAAGTCTAATATACACTTTGATGCATTCTGTACAGTGAAGTAAGGAAAGTGGAAGAAGCACTGAACTGGGAGTCAAAAGAATCGTTTTCTCCAAAAGCTTTGCTAACTCTGCCTTGTGTGAATAAGCAAGATGTTTAACCTATTTCAATTTAATGTTTTTGTAGCAGAATGGAGAAAGATACATTTGCCCACCTGGGTTTATTTTGAAGACAAGATGAAATAGTCAACATGAAAGCATTCCCAAAATCAGTCTTAAACAAATGGAAATAAAATATTAGCAGACTCACTGTGTCCTACAAAACTGGATTTGAAAGGACCTGAAAGCTAGGAAGTAGTATCAATTTTCCCACATCATTCTGCTTTCTTTCCTAAGACTTTGTAATCTAGATTTTTCTAATAAAACTTAAAAGTAGAACTGCAGAGTGAAGAGTGGGGTATGAGTGGGATAGGATTAAAAACAATATTATAAAAATGAGGAATCAACTCATCCCAACTCTTCTGTTAAGGTTTCTTTTATTACATAAAGATGAGGAAGGAAAATTTCCTCAGGCCTCTGTTTTAACTCAGAAGTGATACTAAGTGTTTCGAACATTTATATTTATATGTTTTAATATTGATTCTATGTACTACACTGAGCTGGATGTAATGGAAGGAGGTTGACTGACTTATTTGCCTATCTAAGATCCCTTCTGGTAAATATCTATACAGGAAATGCTTCACTTTTTTTTAATGAGATTTATATGCCTGACTTCAGAACAGCTCTCTACAAGTATGTCTATTTGTCACTAAGTCAATTGCCACTTTATATGATAAAAAGCTGATGTATTTTACTACTCACTAGAGGAAATAGTCTTAAAGAAGATAGCCTCCCTCCTACACTCAATTTAATTGTCATTTGAAAGCCAGTAATGCAGCGGAATCATTTACACTAGCTATATCCTTTATTTTCGGAAGAGGGTTGAAAACTTCAGTGACCCTTCCAATCAGATAAGCTTCTTACATAATTGAGACAAGCAATATTCCATTTTAGATGGCTAATACCCAGGTGGCCTGAAAGGCATTTTAGAGAGGGAATATGCCATGTGATTAAAGGAGGAATGAAAGTGCAGAAAACTTCCATGAATTTCCTTTGGGGAAATTTAGAAATATGCAAGTGTATAAGAATAGATTTTTAGGTAAGGTGATACTGTGTAAATGTTGTCACAGAAGTGGCAGAATAGAGAACATGCTTTGAGGAAAATTAATTTATCTATGAATTTGGAAATAAACTTCCAGGGAGAGTTAATAGGAAAAGGAAGTTCTTAAACGGTAGTCAATTTAGGATTTAGATAATGAGAAGTTGAAGATATCTGACTCTTCCTTGCTTAAAAAATATGAATTTAAGCTGTTTAATAGCTTTCAGATATAATGAGATAATTTAGACAAAAGAGTATTTCGGATTTGCTGGAACTGGCTATCCTGCTTTTGTATTTTCTGTTTGAAATCCCACTACTTCCTCCAGGTAACCTTTAACACTTTAATGTTGCAGCCCAAGCAGTAAACTTAATAGCTTTATGTATTCATTAAGTACATAATTATATAATGACTGATACAAAGGACTATGCTAAATTCCTGACAAAAACATCATAGATGTCAAATCACATGTAGCAGTTTCCTTCTACTTTCCTTCCTTGTTCCCTTGGTTCAAATTCCAACTTCTATAAACCAAGGTATTATTATGTCTAGTGTACTCTTTTCTTTACTCATCAACATTATTTTCTATGAATTATTACAGATTTTGAATCCTACGGGCTAGCCTACTTACTCATTTTTGCCCCTTTTAGCCAATCAAAGCTGTTCATATATTGCAAACCCCAGATTCTTTATGAATTCTCTGCTTCATTTCCTACCTTGTCTAAAATTATTCACTCCTTGAAATCAAAGACCACATCTCCCCTATAATCTGGGTTTGAATGTATTCTTGAAAGTATCCTGTCAGCAACATTACATTCTAATGACGAGTTGGGCTCACAAATGACTAAATCAACTAGAAAAACAAAAATGTATTACAAGTAGTTTTCTTTCTTCCTCAAGCTTCTCTTGATATTGTTTTTAATAGGACACATTGATTCTACAAAAATGTCCTTCCAGGATTCTAAGTAAATCCATTTCTTACTGGTTAGGAAGTGGGTGAGACTTTTTGTACTACAGATTTTTGCCACATGCTTCTTTCAAAAAACTTAATTTTACATGTATTTCATAATTATATATTCTTGGATTATTAAGCAAACAACCAGAACACGAACAGAATCAGATAAATGGACATTATTACATGGAGGGATTTCAGTGGGGAGGGAGGAAGGGAGGAATGGGGGAAAAGGTACAGGGAAGAAGAAGCATAATTAGTAGGCATAAAATAGAGGGGTAGAGATAAAAATGGTATAGGAAACAGAAAACTCAAAGAACTTATATGCACAATCCATGGCATGAACTAAGGGGAGGGGGAATGCTGGAGGGTTGGGGGGTGCAGGACGGAAGGGAATAAAGGGAGAAAAATTGGGAAAACTGTAATAGCATAATCAATAAAAATAGTTAAAAAATTTAAATCAAATATACTATAATTCCATTTGGTATTATTATTTAATTTTAAAATCCCAGTATACAACATAAAGATAGTATTCTTCAGTTCGAAACACGCTGACATTGGTCTGTCCACACATAGCCCCTTTTATTTTACTTTTACTTTTCATTCTTCATTCTCAGTCTTTTCCTCTTCTGCCCCACCCCACTCACTCAAGTTTGCTAAAGCTATATGAATGTGAATGTATTCTTATAATGCATATAGAACTATTTGGATGTTTTAAATTTATATAAATGCTACTGCTTTAAATGTTTCTATTTTCCCAAATTCTTGCCAAAACTTAGTGTTATACAAGTTTGTGATTTTTGCCAACTTATGAATATAAAGTGATATCTCAATTTTAAATTTGAATTTTCTGATTACCAGTGATTTTGAGCATTTATTCATACATAGAATTGATTATTCATATCTGATATTTTGAGGATTTTCTTTTAAAATATTTAACTACTTTTCCATTTTTAATTTTAGTATTTTTAATTAATGATTTAATGATATTCTTTGTAGCCTATTGATATTAATTCCTTGTGTGTCTTGGACACTTTAAAAACTTTCTCCCAGTTTCTGTTAATTTTGCTTCAATGTTCCTTTGTTTAAAAATCCCTTGTTTGTGTTGGGCATTTTATTTATTTTATTTTATTTGTAAAGATTTTCTTTATTTATTTTTAGAGAGTATGGGAAGGGAGGGAAAAGAGAGAGTAAAAAACATCAATTGAGAAAGAAACATCGATTGGTTGACTCTCACATGCACCCCAACAGGAAGGACACTGACCACCAACCCAGGCATGTACCCTGACCGGGAATCAAACTGTCAGCCTTTCGCTTTGTGGGATGATGCCCAACCAGCTGAGCCACACCTGCCTCACCAGTCAGGGCTGTCTGAGGCATTTGAAATAATCCTCCCAGTCTGTTACCTGTATCTTAATTTTGTTTAAATTTACTTTTATTGAACAAAAACTCTTAATTCTGATTTGACTAAACCATTAATTTCTTATCTTATAGTTTTCTTATTCTTACATAACCAATATTATCTGCTATATATTTTTCTATTAACATCATATTTTTATATATAATATTTAGGTATTTAGCCCATCAAGATCTTTGAATATAGTAAAAACAATAACAAATAATCCAGTGGAATTTAAGTACCCAGTAGGGAGAACTGGCATGTTTTCAATATTAAGTCATTTATCTATGAACATGATATATATCTTCTTTTATAACAATTTGTCATCGTTAATGAAATGTTAAAAATTTCAATATGATGATTATAAAGATACAAATGTTGATAAGCATGTGTACTTGAGGATCAAAGCTGATGTTCCTTCTATGATTCCTTGTATTTTGTCAGTGAAATTACAAAGCAAAATCATCAATAAAGAATGAGAATAAGAAATTAGTACTGGAGATTTAAAAAAATTAAAAGAACTGGAAAAAATTTATCTTTGCAAGTAGAGGAAAGGGTTTTTTGTTTTGTTTTGTTATATTTTATTTTGTGGATGAAAGCTATTTGCAAATATCAAAAGGATACTATACAACATGACTTTCAATTGTTCATGTGTGATTTTGGAAGGTGGACAAAAGTCCGTCTATACTCTGAAAGTTCTAGGAAGAGAGATTTTCACTTTTATATAAAAGAGAATATTCTTCAGTAGAGCTGTAAAAATAAAGCAAATTGCCATTTAGATAGTGAAATCAGAAGTGTTCAAAGAGGGCACTTCACTTGCTTGGAATACGCAGGATATGCCAGTGTGGCAGGACTTTTGTGCAGGCTAAGGGTTGGATTAAAAATAAAAAGTCCTTAAAATCCCTACTCAACTTAGAAATACAATTTTACAAACTAATAATGAAGTATATTTTTCATAAATTAAAACAATTTTGTATTACCTTTAATGCATGCAATTTCTATTGTTTGGTCAACAGTGGTGATATTGTAGATAAAACCAGCATTTTATGTAATCAAATAAAATCATTAAAAAATAACTTGGATATCATCTGTCACACTCAAGTCCTCAGTTACATGTTTTAATAAAGAGAAGGGAGATAGTAAAAATAAAGGAAAGTGCTTTCACTCAATCTTTACTTGTCTTTTGAAATACTCATTATGTACCTTCACTTCTCTAGTAACACTTCATTGTGGACACACATTGGTCATTGTACCAGCTGAATTTAAGAACATTATGTTAAAGAGATGTGGACTGAAGATTTTTTGTGAAAAAATCTTGTGACTTAAAATAGACAGTGTTTTAGTCTGCCCGGGCTGCTATAACAAAAACACCATAGACTGTGCTGCTTAAACAACAAACACTTATTTTGCACAGTTTTGAAGGGTATGAAGTCCAAGACCAAGGCACTGACAGATTCGGTGTCGGGTGAGAGCTAACTTTTAGGTTCATAAACAACTGTCTTCTCACTATCTCCTAACATGGTGGAAAGAGAATGAAAGAGCTCTCTAATGTTTCTTTTCTTTCACTTTATTTAAATAATTCATTGTCTTACAGCAGTATTAGTTTTACAACAAAATGAAGAGCAAGATACAGAGATTTCCCATATACCCCCTGCCCCCTACATGCATAACCTCACACACTATTAATATCACTCACCAGAGTGGTACATTTGCTACCAAAGCCAAACCTACACTGACACATAATCACCCAAACTCCATAGTTTATCTTAGAGTTCATTCTGGGTGTTGGCCACATTTTATGGGCCTGGGCAAGTACATAATGACATGTATTAGCCTTTCAGATTTGCTTTTTTCACTTAGTAATATTCATTTAATGTTCATTTATTTTTCATAACTTGATAACTCATTTTTTTTAACACTACATAGTATTTCATCATCTGGAAGTACCACAGTTAATTCACCCATTTACTTACTAAAGAATATCTGAGTTGTTTCCAAGTTTTGGCAATTATGAATAAAGCTACAATAAACATTTGTGCGCAGGTTTTATGTGGACATGAGTTTTCGGCTCTTTGGGGTAAATGCCAAGGAGCATGATAGCTAGATCATAAGGTAAGAGTCTATTTTGTTTTGTAAAAGAAAGCAGACAAGTGCATGTCAAAGTGGATGTGTACAATTTCACCTTCCACCAGCAATGTATGTGAGTTCCTCTATTCTACCTCTCCTCTCCTGCATTCAGTATTGTCAATGTTCCTGTTTAGGCCATTTTACTGGATGTGTAATGGTATTTCATTGTTTTTAAGTTACATTTTCCTGATGATATATGATGTGGAGAATCATTTCATATGTTTATTTGCCATTCTTATATGTTCTTTGGTGAAGTGTATGTTCAGATGTTTGGCCATGAGTTGTCCGGTTTTTCACTGTTAAGTTTTTAGTATTCTTTATATATTTCGGATAACAGTCCTTCATCAGAGGTCTTCTGAAAATATTTTCTCCCTGTCTATGGCTTGTCTTCTCATTCTCTTGACATTGTTTTTCATAAGAGAGAAGCTTTTAATTTAAGTCTACTTTTTCAAGAGTCGTGTTTTTGGTGTTGTATGAGGATCTCTCTTATAAAAGCACAAATTTGATTTATTGGAACTTCACCTTTATAACCTAATCACCTTACAAGGGCCCCACTTCCAAATGCAATCAAATTGGGAATTAGATTTTACATTGGAATTTGTGGAGGACACAACCATTCAGTCCATAGCATTGAACCAACTACACTCAGCTTCAGCTCTGTGACCAAATTCAACCTGCTGACTCTTTTTGTATATAATGCGTCATTGGAACACAGTCATGACTATTGTCTACGTGTCGTTTATAGCTACTTTCATGACACAGCAACACAGTTGAGTGGTGGCAAGAGAGACAGCATGTCCCAGGAAACAAAATAATTATTATCCCTATCTGTGTAGTAAAAGTTTCCTGACTTATGTTTTGAAAAAAGGTGGTGATAGATGAGCATCCATACAATAATTAAAACTGCAGGTCATGGATAGTGGTATGTGGATCATGTTGATTCATATGTTTTTAACCTTACATAGCCTATTATTGTGATTGCTACTACTTATGGAACACTTACTACATTATACTTGACAAGCACTTATATCTTACTTTTATTTAATTATCATAAACATTCTATTATAATCCTTCCTTTACTGAGGAGAAGTTAAGGCTGAAGGGAAGAGTTAGATATATAACTGTAAACCCCATGCTCTTATACTTTATGTAATATTTTGAGGCTTAAACTAACAAAATAATAATAATAATAACAATAACAATAATAATAATAATAATATCCAAATGTCATTTGCCCAGGCTTAGTTGACAACTTTTGCTCCCCAGATATAGAACTACATCAGCATCACTTTTTTGATAGTTAATTCCAGGGTCATCTAAACTACAAGTGGAAAAGGATTTCAGGATTAACCAGAAAGGAAGGATACATAATTACAAGACAGATCCTATTTCCAATTCTTGACAGAGAAGATAGTTATTTCATATGCAGTTGTCAGTGTTGAGATGATGCTTGAATGAAGAGAAGCTAAAACCATGGTCTACTGCTTCAATCATCTGAGAAAGGACAATTCAATTCATAAGCCCTAAGTGCCAGTTAGATAAATGAGAAGCTCAGGCGTGATACCAGCTTCAGGGCAGAAAGATGCTCAGGAAGGCAACAGAGCTCTGCAGTGCAGTCTGATCTTTAACCACACAGACACCCCATTGCAGATCATTTTGCAGATTATTGGGGCCTGAGTAAGGAATATAAGAAAAAAATATAAGAAAACAATTATATTTAAATGGAGTCTATAAATAAGGTTTCACTTTGAACATGAATGAGATTATTTTTAATAATATCACACTGGAAGACATTTTCAGATTCAACATATTAAACATTAGTTAAAATTAAAATTCATTGTTAACAGAGAGACTGATCCAGTTATGAGATTGTTCTCAGACTGAAGAAATCAGTAGCTGAATTAAAAATTTTTTCAAATCAAAATCTTACTGACAAAACCAGAGAACTGCAATTCTGTACTATCTGAACACCTGTGAAAGTTATTTTGTTTGTATATACAATGGCATCTTACTTTCCTTTAGAGAGATAATTCTGTATTACATATGTTTGATCCTCCATCATTCCTCACTTAATAAGCAATGCATATGGTAGGTACTTGGCAAATACTTATGGGAAGAATGATGGATATTTGGAAAGATGAATGAGCTTTCCCAGGAAGATGAGCCTGGAGGAACTAAAGTATATTTGTCTACTTTTTAAATTTATTTTTATTTTTTTCACATTTTTTATTGTTGTGCAAGTACAGTTGTCTCCATTTCCCCACCACCACTCCCCCCTACCCCAGCCATCCCCACTTCCCACACTTGATCCCACCCCTCCTTGGTTTTGTCCATGTGTCCTTCATACATGTTCCTGAAAGCCCTTCCCCTTCACTCCCATTATCCCCACCCTCCTCCCCTTTGGTTACTTTTAAAATAGAAAGGAATGGGAGAGGTAGGATTACAGGCAAAAGCAACTACCACATGACTTAAAAATAAATTCATCAGTAGTGGCAAAAGGTGGTAAACACAAATGTGATATTCATGGTAATTGCTATTATATTTACAATGTTCATATGATTACAAAGGTTTGAAGATATTTTCTGCGTCCCAGTTTTTCTGCAGCTTTGCACTATGTTCTGCAACTATAGTTGTGGAACTTCCAGCCCAAAAGGGATCCACAGAAATAATTAACAGATCTCTCTGGGTGTCTCCTCTTTAGAGCAATAATGAATGTGTTGAAATCTAGTATACAGTGAAATCAAGTGGTTGGCTGCCTAACTGGGACACAGTAAATGGAAGAAATCATTAGGTCAGGTTCTTTTTGTGAGTAATTTAGTTCCCATTTTCTGATGGCTATTGGGGCATTTGAGGGAACTTCTGCAGGGTTTTCAATACACTGAGTCACATTGGAGGAAAGCAGTAGGCTTACTAAATAATTACTAAAAATAAATTTTCACTTGTCAACTCTGAAACATCCAATGGCCTAACTTGACTATTGAATTATTTTTTAAAACATCCTCATCATTTGTTTATGAAGGTAATGAAAAGATAATAATAAAATATATCTGGCTTCTAGTTCCAACAAACACCAAAGATATAGGCCCCTAAAATTTGCCAAGGGTGATATTTTAGTGATATATCATAAATTTTATTTTCACTAAATCTAAATCTCAGTTAGTCAAGCATTTATTTTATTAGTTTATTTTACATTATTTTCCTGTATATAGCAGAGAAGCCCTCCCATTATTGACCCTGGAAGCATCTTTGTGGCATGAATAATTTTATTTCCTGAGGGTCCCAACATTGTTCCTCAGCTGTGGGTTATCCATGAGGAAAATTAGGCTTCATGTTTTTTAGGTGAACTAGATATTTAATTCCATTGTTTCATATGTTCCTCTCTTAAATCATACTCTTAAATCTCTATATCTAGAATCCACATATGGTACAGAGTAGTCCGCCTAAAGATTAACACTAATATTATATACCAATAATGGAATAATTCATTCACAATTTGATGAGAACTACCCATATGTTATGTTTTATTAGAGGCCCAAATGATGAAAAATGGCTAAACAATTGAACAAATCAGGGGGACTGCCTTTAAACTTTATGGTATATTAAGAAGACACAGGTATAAATAGCTATATTATAGGAATGAATGATATAAATTTCCTAAGAGGAATAATTAATAAAATTCTAGGGAAGGCAGAGTGGAATACACCATATCTAGATGGGACACATATAATTTTGACATCATGAAGAATCTGAATTTAGTAATAACCTCCCAATAGTAGAAATCATAGGATGGAGGGCATGTCTGGAGTAGGGAGTCATGAAATGGTCCCAAACACAAGAAGTGTTTGGAAACGGCCTAAGGATACTTTGGACAAATGGTGGGGATCTTAGACTTTATTTTTTACTTGGTAAAAATTGAAGGTCATTAAGTATTTTTGAGAAGTGAAATCAAATAAGTTGAATCATGCCTTATAAAGATGTAATCAACAGGGATGTAGAAGCAAACAAAAATCTGTTGAGTCCATGAAGTTAATGATTTTTATTCTTTTGGTTTGCTACTATATTCCCATCACCTAGATCTTAATATGTGTTCAATAAAATTTTTATTGAATGAGTGAATCAATTTCCTGGTTTTCTGAAGGGCATGAAAGAAAACCAAATTTTATTTTAAATACTCCCAGAATTCATTGGAACAAAACTGCAATTGCAAGAGGTAGAATATGAGGGAAATATCCAGTTTTCTTTTAAAGAGTAAGAATAATTTAAGAGGGTTTTTAGTTTTCGCTTTTAATTTTGTTTGTTATAATTTCATTTGGTTTAATTTTGTCTTGATCTGTTTGCTTTTGCTATGTTGTCCTTGACTTCTCTTTAGTCCATAATAATAAACACAGAGGCCATAATATGAATTAAATAAGGAAAGCGGGGAGCTCATATCATGCAATTCTAGGTATTCTCAGTAACTGAAAAAAAGACTCTGAGGTCAATAAAAGGTTTTTCATAGAGGACAAATGAAGTCTGCAGATTTTTTAGAGTGCTACTTCAGGGGAAATAGATGAGATAATTGTAACCTGGAAGGGAGAGAAAAGGATAATAAACTTTATAACTCCAGTCGTAGCCTGCCCCCTTCCTAGTTGGTGGATGGAAGCCATCTGATGTAAGGAGGCAGCACCGACTCTGACTAAAAGGGTTGTTGCCTGTGCCAGCCATGGAGGCTGTCTGATCTGAGCAGTCACAAAAATGGTTCAGGAAGGAGGTGGGGGTATTTATTGCCTGCTGTTATTATCTGTTGATTAAAAATCAGATATCAGAGTCCTGACTGGTATGACTCAGTAGGTTGGATATTGTCCTGCAAACCAAAAGGTTGCCAGTTCGATTCCCAGTCAGAGCAAGTGCCTGGGTTGCAGACCAGGTCCCCACTGGGCGTGTGAGAGGCGAATGATCAAGGATTCTCTCCCACATCGATGTCTCTCTCCTCTCTTCCTCTCTCCCTTCCCCTCTCTCTAAAAAGAAGTAAATACATCTTAAGAAGTCAGCTCTTAGATCCAACTTTTAACTTCTTAGTAAACGACACTGTAGGAAAATTAGCTATCATACGATGGGGGACTTTCTTTGTCTGAAGGAAGAATGAAAAAATATAAAATGTATTTTACTCTCCACTTTGATTGTCATGTTTATACTCAAAAAGTCTTACAACTAATGGTGAGATAAATGACCAACTTGCATTGTGAGAGTGTTTTCTCATCCACTTTATTACTTTCTTCTTATCTTTGTTACTGTAACAATAACATTTCTCCACCTTTATCTTCATTTTGAGAAATGGAACAAACGCAGGCCTCAGCTTTCAGCTAGCATTAGCATTCCTCTACAAGAGAAAAGGTTATTTTCTTACCTCCACCCTAGAAGTGATTGAATGGGAGATATATAGAAGAGTTAGGGCCAGAATTTGTAACTTCACAACTATTGAAAAACCAGTTGACTAAAAGGTCACATTTTAACAGACATTTGGGATATAATATGATTGAGCCTGTTTCATTTCCTTTTTCATAAGTTGAAAAATCAGAAGGGTTTATTTTAAAATTCAGGTTTCATCTCTACTTTTGCTTGGAGTTTATTATAGCTGGAACTCTGGTGGTTTTTTTCGTGTGTGTGTATGTGTGTGTGTGTGTGTGTGTGTGTGTGTTTGTTGAAGACATGCATGAATGGCTTCTGATTTCTTCTCATGCCTATGCTGGAGAACAATTTTAGGAAGCACCCAACTTTACTGCACTGCATTCTCAAGCATTCCTTCCTGCCTCCTCTTACAGCACCCGTCCATAATGTGCCTTCACAATGTTAAATACCACTTGGCATTTTCGGTTTGCTGGGAATAGAATTGCAGAGTTTTGCTTTTCTTCATTTTGAGAGAGGCAGATAGTTATCCACATTTTTTCTCCTTCATTTCTAAAAATGCATTCAATTCATTAGCAAATATTTAGTTATTTTGGTACAGATAGTAGAAGGCATGATTACATCAGAGGTTCCTGGTTGGGGAAAGTCTGGTCTAGCAGGACAATCCTAATTCCATTCAAACTATGTCCAAGAGGCAACCATCTAGCAACTCTGAGAGGCTTAAATAAAAACCACCTTTCCTAGAAACTGTTCTCCACGTCAACTATAAAACCACATACCAATTACTGATTATTTAAAGGCAGTATGATTTTCTGCAATGTTGCTGCCCAATCTTAGAAAGGCAATGTTCATTTTGAATGGTAATTTAATGGTGAACTATAAAACGGGATATTTAAAACCAAATGTATTGCTTATATTTTCATAATCTCTGGTTGTATACATACAAAAGAAGGGAAATACAGTTTTTGTAAAAATACATATATGTATATATATTATTTGACAAATTCTTAAATGTCAAAACCCAGATTCTGTTTTGGACATAAAATTCATCAACATATTTTTAAAAAATATTTAATGTGTAGAAGTTTAATGCTGTAATACAAAGTATTATATATAATAACAAAATAATTAATAAGCAAATTTTAACTTAATTTCAGAAAGTAGTATTGCCTTTTGTAACAATGAGGTATTTTATCATTAGCTAATCTGACTGTGGTCAACATCCCAAATAATTTTGAGCTTTTTTTACAGGGAATGATGAAGATACTGAAACAATAACAATCTAGGGAGATCGTGAATCACATTGTTAGGAACTCTACGAATATTCTCTTTCACTGAATACTAATTGATCATTTCAATAGAATGTAAAAACTTTAAACCCTTTATACCCCTGAGGCAGGGCTATAAAATAGATGACTTTCTCAGTCCTTTCTAGCCTTTTGATTCATATGTAACAATTTAAATACAATTTTTCTCAAATGCCCTTGAGCACCTAATATTATTCTAGGAGGAATCCTCTTCAGTTATTGCCCTTTCGTACCTATCATCACAAAAATAGCACGAGTAATGGCATATTTGAAATACCACACAGAAATATTTTATATGCTGCACAAATGTATGTGTATAATTAATTTTATGCTTTTAAAATTTTATATATTTAATTATATATATACTCATCGTATATAAAAATATATAGCTAAAAGTTCATTTGGGCTATTCCTATCATAGTCATTCAAATCTTGTTTACTTTCTTACCTCAATGTCTGTGACTGTGTTATGCTCCGGTATGTTTTGTACAAACCATGTAATCACTCTATCTCATTTACCACTTTAACAGATACCTCCCTTTACATTCAGCAGTTGAATTCAGCAACCATTCATTACAGACAAGATTTTTGTTCATTCTGTCACTTTTTGAAGTTTTGAAAATTGTAGTGATATTTTGGTCTCTCACAGTAGCTTATAGTCAGTAATGGGTTAAAAATGGATAGATATGTAACAAATAACCATAACTAGGAAAGAGATTCCAACAGAGTTCTGATAAAATTTAACTTGAAGCTCTTAGAAGGCTCTGTATAGGAAGTTCTATTTGAAGTATGCATTGAAAAATGGATACTAAATTTGGCAGCATTACAATGGATGAATCAGAGGATCAAGAAATGTCAAGACTCACTCTGAGTTAGGGGTGCAGATGGGGCAACCATGTGAAAATGTCAATGTAACTAATAACTGAAAATCAAGAAATAGGCCACATCTAGTGAAGCAAATTCGTTAAGTTAGCAACATATGACTGAGAGGGTAAAAGAGATCCCCAGGTAGAAAGTATGTAGATTGAACTTAAAGATGCTGAGGGGACAGGTTTAGGAGGACGACTACAATTTAGTGGCAAGGAAAGGGAAGAACCACTTAAGCAACTGAAATGGAACAGACTCCCACAAAGAGGATAAGAAGGCATTTAAACCTAACAAAGACAATGATGGCAACACTATGCATGGGCTCAGTGCATTTAAAACTAAGAGGCCATTGGTGAATGTGGGGAAGGCTGTTTCAGTGGTGTACAAGTGATAAGATGACTGAGGTTCGAGGCCAGATTATGTTTGGGAGGAATGAAACTTTAATGAAGTGTGGCAGTAAGACATGGAGAAAGATGGGATGGTAGATTAAGTTAAAAGCATAGTTCAAGGAACATTTATTTTTACTTTGGGGAAATCAGACTAAAAAGGGGGGAGTCAGTGAAGAGAGATTGACATAAAAGAAAAGGGATAATTAATGGAGAAACATTACTTATCATAATCAAAATAATGATGCAAATAATTATTTATTGAGTTATTACTAATTCTAGGCAGTATTCAAAGCACTGTGTATAAAATAAGTTAGTATATCCTTCAAAAATTCTATGAGGTATATTTACTATTACTATACCCATTTTTGCATGTGAAGACATTGAAGCTTGACTAACAGTGGTCAACAAACTTGTTGAAGTCACTCTGATAGGAAAGAATAGAGAGATATAATTTGAACCGAGGCTGTCAGGATTCAGAGCCCCGGCGCTGGGAGTGAACCCTGTGAGTGTTTGTTTCTCCTGCACTGGGCTCCTTCTTTAGGGTCCCAGGTAAGGTTTGGAATGTGTGATCCAACACTATAATAAGGAACTCCATGGCTCAGAATAATGTAAGAAAGCCTAGGATCTTTTACGAGAATCTCATAAAGTATACAAAAATATGAAAATGAACTAGATTTGCTGGATGTTAATGGTTTTGAAGACTTAATACTTTCCAATTTAGGAAGTTTCAACATAACAGTTGAAAATGAATGAATAAATTGTCCCTGGTGGAGGCACACAACATACAACTCATTGTTTCTTATTTGTAAGAGTCCGTCATTGGTGCATTCTGTCCTTTAGGAATTGATACCGTACACACAACTGGAAGATACATCTAACTCTGTGCCATTTAATTTTTGAATATTACATTGCTATTGGTTTACACTCTGCCATTTTAATAAATGAACTTGGAATTATTTGCCAGTAACTACTCACTTTTCCCAGGTTCCTCATTCTTACTCCCCTTATCCTAGCTTCTCCATTTTCCTACTAACTTCTATTATTTTTGCTTTATTGAAAAGTTCTTATAGCCTTGGGCTCTTCATCCAAAGTGTGATATGAAGCTGAAATATAAATAATGCATCAAATCTACTTTATTAACTTCCACTCAGTCTGGGCAGGCAAGTGACATTTACAGTTTTAACAAACTGGAGGCATGGTGGTGAATAAAAGAATATTTGGAACAGGTTAACCTGCAGTTAGAATATAGACCAAAATTTCCAAGAAAGTTTTTCAACTAATTTGAGAGGACCCCCAAAAATGGAATTTATTTATTAAAAAAGTGTATTTATTCTTACATATTTAAACTTCAGTTCTTCTCAGGATACTCTCCATTTGATGCAATACAGCTATCGAGATGTTCTTTCCACTGCTCAAAACAGTTTTTGAACTCATCAATTTTATTGCCTTTTAGTGCTTCCACTATTTTTTGTTTCACCTCTTCCACATCAGCAACACATTTCCCTTTGAAGAATTTTTGTCTTCCAGGGAAACAAACAAACAAAAAAGTTGCTTCGGTGAGATCAGGTGAATAAAGAGGGTGGGGTATGGGGGTCATGCCATTTTTTGATCAAAAACTGCTGAACATCAGCACAGTGTGGGGAGGTGTGCTCATAATTCACCCACCATGAAGTGGGCAAACACACTGAAAGAGTCTTCAAAAAAATTCACTGAAGCTGAATGCAGCCTCTCATAACAACGCCAGCTGGTACACTGTTACAGATGTGTTCCTAGAACACTCACTTAGTGGAGGAAGGTGGGAAGTGTGCCCACCCTCCAGAAGACAATTTCTTTTTTGGGGGTTCCCTCATACAGAATTCAAGTTCACTGGAGAAATGTTGCCAGTGAACTCAGATGCTAAAATGCACACGTGCAAACTGTCCCCACAAAACATCTGAGTGCTTCTCATGCTCAGAATCCTCACTGATTCTCATCATTTTCTACAATTCAATTTACTTTCTTCCAAACAGCAGTACATGTATCAAACATTTTGGTATTAAAATATGGATGTACTTCCCTTTTAAATCTCAGTCTAATCTCTGAAGCTAATCAGCAAACAGTAGAGCTTTCCCAAAGTGTTTTCTTTGAAACAATAATTCTAGAAGATAATCTGCAGAAAAGAAAAATAAAAGAACTGTCTTGTGACCAAATGGACTTGAGGAAAGCTGACCACACCTGTCTTGAAGAGTTACAGTGCACATTAGCATATTAAAGGCCCTAAGAAACCAGGAATATGGAAATGTGCTTCTTCTGTTTAATGCAATATTTCCCAAGCTTATTTGAAAATGGGAAATTTTTTTTATCCATAATCCTACCAAGAGAATATCCTATAAAATGTTTTTTTAAATGAAGGTGATTTTTGTGGTCTTTCCCCAACCTCCAAAACATATTTTGTGCCACAATGTGGTCTCTGATTTGTCTCATGCTTTCTCAGACAATAACAATAAAGAGAGGGTTCAAAATTATTAAGCATTTATGTAGTAGTCACATACACTTATATTTTTAGCAATATAAAATTGGCAAATATTGGAAAATGTTAGAAAAGTAAATGGAATTTCTTCTAAAGGTACAGAGTCATATATACTTATGAAATGTAATATCCATTGTTCATAGAGCTTTGAAGCTAACCAGCAGAAGATATTACATTTTACCATCACAAATGTAAATACCTTTAAAAAAACTGTGAAACGCAATGTTAGGCAATTGGTCCTAAATTTTTATATTTTGATGGAAGAATGTTGCATTAGATCTTTCCCCCAGATATCTCTAAAATTACCAAGTAATAGGCTAACAACAAAACAATATCTGCACTATAGAAGAAGAATGACCAAGTTAATTAAGCAATTTAATCATGCTTTATATTTCCAGAATAAAACATAGAAGCTGGCATAAAAAGGGTGAGGCCCTCAATAATATGTTGGATGTGCCACTAATGATTTAAAGATAGTAATTGATGAGTATAAAATTGAACACATTGGCTGAGCCTGGGTCCCTGATTAAAAAAAAATCAAAATATCTGCAATTCATATATACTTGTGAAATGTGATATTCTATTGTTCATTGCAGATAAGCACCTACACCCTATAAAAACTAGAGACATCAATTCCAAATCAATTAATGTTACAATAAAAATAAATAGAAGCCTAATGAGTAACTGTGCTTATTCTCTTCATTTACTTCCCTTTGTTCATTTGTGAATGGGAGCAGATATCAGGTTTTCATGGAAGTACTACTCTGAAACTTCAAGTTATCTTAAAATTAAATCCCAACTGTTTTGTGCCAGTTGCATGTAATGGTTATGTGCTAGTAAAGCTCTAGTCTTCAGAAGATGCTATATATGAAAACAATATGTCAGTTTTGTATCTTCTTCTGCAGTGGAATATAATAGTAACCTTCATTTTATACAAGTCCAATTTTGCCTGCTCCACTGGTGGGGAGTCAGGAAAGAAGCAATGTGCATTTTAAACATTTGTACAACAAAAAGGGAACTCTGTCTCTGTAGTCTATAATGAAGAAATTATTTTTTTCCACTTGTAATATTGCTTCTATCAAAAAATTCCTGCTAGCAACACTTCTGTTAACATTTAAAAAAATAATAATCCTACACATGATTTGAGATATCAGAGTCAGTGGTCCTCACCCAAAGGGCTAATGACAAAAGCTGAACACCATCATGTAATCATACAGTGATGGCCATTTGCCATTCAGAGTAGAGGGAGCTTCTCCAAGGGACATGCTGAGAGTTGAGTTCTGTGAATTTTATTCTACAAAATGTAATATGTTGGTTTCATAAAAAGAGGACAGAGACTGTAGAATACATACTGCATAAAATTTATCATATAATATCTACCCTCCTGACTTATATTGTCCTGTTGATAAGAATCATCTCCTTGGTCTTATCTTCATTAAATTGTTGAAATCACTAATCCATATAAGAACAAAATCCAACAACTTTCATTTCTTGCTGTCTGAGCTGCAATGCTTATTAGAATAAAAAAGTAAAAAAGCCTAATAATGACAAAATCAAATCATTTTACCTGTCATTATGCTTTCACTTTTTAAATTAAATTTATTGGGGTGGCATTGGTTAGTAAGAGCGTAGAGGTTTTAAGTGTACATTTCTGTGATACATGGTCTGTATATTGCATTGTGTGCCCACCCCCCAGAGTCAAACCATCTTCCATCACCATATATCTGGGCACCCTTTACCCTTTACTACCCTCACCCCCTTCCCTCTATAACCACCATGCTGCTGTCTGTCTGTGTCTATAAGTTTCAGTTTTATATCCCACATATGAGTGAAATATGGTTCTTAACTTTTTCTAACTGACTTATTTCACTTAGCACGTTATTCCCAAGGTCCATTCCTGTTGTCACGAATGGAAGTATTTCATCCTTTCCTATGGCTGAGCAGTATTCCATAGTATATATATGTACCATATATTTTTTAAAAGGTTTTATTTATTTGTGGACAGAGGCAAAGGAAAGGGGAAAAAGAGGAAAAGAAACATCAATATGTGGTTGCTTCTCACATGCCCCCCACTGGGGACCTGGCCCACAACCCAGGAATGTGTCTTGATTGGGAATTGAACTGGTAACCCTTTGGTTCAGAGGCCGGTGCTCAATCCACTGAGCTATAGCAGCCAGGGCTATAGCACATCTTCTGTATCCAATTCTATATCTAAGGACACTTCATTGTTTCCATGTCTTGGTTTCCATGAAGAATGTTGCAGTAAAATAGGGATGCGTATATTTTTGTAAATAGATGTTTTTGAGATTTTTAGGTAGACACTCAGAAGAGGGATTGTTGAGTCCTATGGTAATAGTTTAAGGTAACCATTTTCAATAGTTTGAGGTATTTTCCATAGTGGCTATACCAGTTTACATTCCCACTAGCAGTGAATGAAGGTTACTTTTTTCCCACAACTTCTCCAACACCTGTTATTACCTGTCTTGTTGATGATAACCATTCTAACAGGTGTGTGATGGTATCTCATTGTAGTTTTGAATTGCATTTTCCTAAACTGAGCATCTTTCATGTACCTGTGTGCCATTTCTACATCTCCTTGGGAGAAGTGTCTGTTCAGATCTTCCGCACATTTTTTAATTGGATTATTTGTTTGACATTAAGTTGGATGTGCTCTTTATATAGTTGAGACATTAACTCTTTGTCAGAGCTGTTGTTTACAAATATCATCTCCCATTGGTTGCCTTTTTGTTTGGTTGTTGGTACACTTTCTTTCCTGTGGTCATTTCTCTATAAAAGCAAATATACACACATACACATGTGAACACAGATGCATTCACACACAAAAGCAGAAAGAGACAGACTAGTGCTTCTCTGCACCAGCAGCATATGTATGTATGAAATCTGTTGGTATGGATGGATCGGGAAGATTCAAATGCCAAACATTTTGGCTATTAAAGCTAGGTGAAAGAAAATGTTTGTGAATAATGAGACCATCTTTTTATTTACATTTTGTAACTTTACATTATAATTATACATCTTCATAAGCTATTTGATAATATTTTTGAAAACTAAGTAATGAATGAAACTGCTTTTTAGAAATGTATTTTCAGAGTTTGGAAAGTCATATAAAGTCTCCAGATAAAATCTGTATATATGAAAGGAAATTATATGATAGTGTGGTGCAAGGAAATTATATATGAAAGGAAATTATATGACAGTGTAACTCATCACATGACTTCCTTTTGAAAACTATCTTTTACAAACCTTGGTTAGCAAGATATATATGTTTTACTAAAACAATACTTTCGTAAAAAATCATGGGCATCATTATTATCAACTCAGCATGAATTGCAGTTAGATGTTAGGCCTATTTCTAAACTTTCTGAATTTTATCTATTTCTCTAAATTATTTCCTGGTTCTTCACTATTGCTGTTATCAATATTTTTCTTTATCAAAATGAAAAATATAAACTTCAGTTGCAGCCTCTGATGCTCTGGTTGTCACCACCCACTTACTTATTTTTGGAATATTTATTCCAAAGAAACTTGTACAATTGCTGTTATTTCTCTATTCTGGGTCGCCTGTATCTTTTTATTGTAAAAAAAAAACAAACATTTTTTTTAGAAAGCCTCCTATGCCCCTGGCATTAGAATATGTGTCGGTCCCAGAATTCATCTTCTTGGTCCCCATTCCAATTACCAGATTGAATGGAAATTTTCCTGTTTTCAAATTACTTTGGTTAACTTTTATCCAATTTTATTTCATAGTTAGTTTTGGAATCTCACTCTCTCTCTCTCTCATGAGTATTGTCTGCTGATCAAAGAATAAAATCTTAATTAATTATTTTCTCATTAAAACTATTCAGCCGTATCTCTTAATGAGTTTTGTTAAGTTACTAATGTAAATCACTCAGATTTATCTTGTAAAATACAACATTTATTAATTCAACAAGTATTTATTAAGATTTTACCATGTGCCAGAACTTGGGAGAAAGTAGTGCACAGAATAGACAAAAACTTCTTTCTTTGTAGAGCTTTTATTTCAGTAAGGAATTTAGACAGTAAATAATAAATATTGAATCAATGTAGCATGTTAGAAGGTGATTAGTTAGATGGGGTTGTGGGGAATAAAGCCTGATGGGGTGGATTGGGGATGCTGGAGCAGGCAGGAAGATGCTGCAATTTGAATTTGGTTCAAAGTGCAGCCTGCTGAGAAGGTGACATCGGGGCAGAAATGGAGTTACCCTCACAGCCACTGGGGGAAAGGCGTGCCCAGCCTGGCTGCAGCCATGCAAAGCCCCTGCTGCGGGCTAGTCTCATGTTTGAAGAAAGCTGAGGCTGCCTTAGAAATTACCTTAAAATTTTACCAGCAGAACAAAAATAAGTTATAAGAGATAGAGAGCATTTAGATAAGAAACTGAAAAGAGAGGATAGAAATATATAAGAACAAATGACAAAGGTTTGCCATAGTGATACAGAAACTAAAATTAAAGTTCATCTAAGAAATGGTGCTGAATTGGGTCACTGATGATTAATAAGGAACAGAAATAAATAGGATGGCGGAAAGTCCAGCATCTTGCAGATGTCAAAGGCTTCAATCATATGCTGACCATAGTAAAGGAGTCAGGTTTTCTGAACTAAGAGGACTCATGCTAAGCACTAGAACCATGGTTGGTAAACAGTGAGATGGGTGACAGAATACTCGAGGTGTTAATAGTAGGTATTCGTGACATTTATGTACCCAACATTTCTCATATCTCCTCTAGTGATGGAAAACAATATTTTTGGGGAGAAACTGTTCTAGGTGGTATGATATACTGGTTCACTATATCGCCTCCAGAATGATGGTGGAGTGGAAGCCTCAACAGTCCTATTCCATCATTCCCTTCACCATAACAATTGCTCTAGAAATGGGCACATGACCACATCAGGACTTATCAGAGATTTTAGGGCTGAATTGATTGGATACTGGAAAGGAAAGAAAGGGACTCAGTCCTTCTGAGATTAAGGACAACATGAACCTGGGAACAAGAGGATCTATCTGACCTGTCATACAGAGAAACCTACCCAAGAATAAAAATAACAGAAAAGGAAGCTTTACCAAGAACAGTAGATCTTGTCAATTCTGAAGAGAAATGTTTGAGTGTGATCAACTAACCTTAACTTTGGACTCTTCAATTACCTGAGACAGTTCATTCTTTGCTCTATTTAACTAGCTTGAACTGAATTTCTGTCATTTCAAAAGAAAAGAATCACGACTAATGCAGTGATCATGTGCTACTCTAAATAGCAAAATCAGAAAAATTTCTCATACTTACTCTTTTTTTTCTACTCCATTACTTGATGCAGTAAACATTCAAACTTTATTGTACTTGCCAAAGTATAAAGGCAACATCCAGTTTGGATTTCATAAACAGAAAAGATTCCAGCTAATACTTGACAGTAACAGTTGTACCTCAAATAAGGATCATGTAAGTTCTTTTAAAGTTTTCTAAACACTAACTCCAATAACTCACAAGAGCAGCAATTTGTCATTCAACATCTTTTACAGGCATCAGTAGTAAGAAGCTATCTTTGATCAGTTCTTCGGCACATGCTCATTTCCTGATGATAGCATATTCATTAATGTTTTTTCCCCAGCCAACTTGTGACAGATGCAAAGACAAATATGGAAGGAGAGAGATGTGAACAGATAAAGTCGATTCTTCCATCACCGAGGAGCAGCAGTGATAGTGACCTCATTTGACATAGGATATTATCCTAATCAGGCTTCAGAATAAATACTAGGAATTGCACCATAATCCAAGATATATAAAGAAGTGTATCAAAGAAGACAAAAAGGAGAAAAGGAAAGCAGATTTAGATCTCTCAGAGTATTCTCAAAGAGAATAATAACAATAACAACAAAAGCCCTGTCTGCAGAGATTTTCTGAGAGTAGATGCTGGAAATAAATTTGCTAGAGCAAAAGGCTAACATTGTGTCTTGAACAGTTTTTTTTTTTTAATTTGAAGATACAGCTATTTAAAATAGAAAATGACTCATCTTAAAGTTCCCCTCACTTGTGATGCAACTACATGCTCCTAACAAAAGATCACATAGAAAACTAAAAAGGACCACATAATTAACTGATGATAATGTAGTTAACCCATTTTCTTAACCTTCATCAGCATGCATGAGATTTAAATCCCAAGGCTATACTCAAACAAGTATCAAAGTGAGTGGAGTATAACCATAAAACTTCCCAATGAATAAGTGGTAGGAAGAGGGTCATGGAAAGAAAATACCATGTACATAAAGGACCTATATAAGTTCTTACACACCTACAATACCAAGTATATTAAATTTTAGCTATTATTGTTGAGATCTTTTTGTGGCCCATATATTTTGAAAACATCTTGACTTTCATTTTTCAACCAAGAAGTAATAGAGACCAGATTTACTCTCCCTGATTGCACACTAAAAAATTGACAAAATATATGAGAAAATTGCTGAGAAGATAATGGACATGGAGGAATGGAGAATGATGAATTCTCAGAGACAGAAAATAAAGAAGGAAAGATGTAAAGTTGCCCCAGCTTACTGCCTTCAGAGAGTAACCAGGTTATGGTCCAGGGAAGTGAAACCCAAGCAGAGCCTAGCCCACTCAGTGGGAATCTTGGCTCCAGGGAAAACAACATGTGGTGAGACCCCACACGACAGAGGCCCACAAAGTAAAAAGGTGGAAAGAAAGGGAGGGAGGGAGAAGAAAAGAGGGAAAGGGACAGGGGGAAGGAGAAGAAAGAGGACAAGCATCCTGGAGACCTGCAGTCTTGGCTTGAATATTGGCACATTTAGCACGTATGTGTGAAGACACTGCAGAGTGGGGAAGCAGTTGAAGGTAACAGTGTCTGGAATAGTGGGAAGTAACTAGTCCTAGATTGAGTACTATGCTGGTCCCACTTTGAAAATATTAAAAGCAAGACTGGGAAAGATTCAATTGTTTTCAAGTAACTTAAATGCACCCAAGAGCTAGGCTCAAGAACATCTATAGGAATACAAAAGTATCCAATGCTCAATCAAATATAATTGACAATGTATACTATCCAATGAAAAACAAGCAGAAAAATATGACCCATAATAAAATTATTAATTTCATGAAATTATAAAAACTAATTCTAAACTGACACAGATAATACAATTAATAGATGAGGTATTAAAAATATAACCAAAGATACTGAAATTGAGAACAGGCTGACAGTGAATGGAGGGGAGAGGAGAGGAAATTTTGGGGGAAAAGGGGAAGGTCTTGCAGGAACAAGTATAAAGGACACATGGACAATAACAAGGAGGGGTGGAAACAGGAGGGAGGTGGGGAGGGCTGGGGATGGGCTGGGATGAGTGTAAAAGGCAGAAAACTGTACTTGAACAGCAACTAAAATAAAATAAAACAGTTTCATACCTCTGTATAGAACAATTTTCATATATGTACGTATATATATATACGTACATATATGAAAAACAGAGACATGGAATATCTATCTGTCTATCTGTGTATCTATCTATCTTTCTATCTTTCTTCCTCAAAGACCCTAAATAAAAATTTAAAGATGAAAACTACAATGTATGATGTGAAAAATCCACTGGATGCAATTCAAGATGAATTAGATTTCATAAGGAGATACTAATAAACTTTAATATATAGCCATAGAAACTCTCCAAGATCAAACAAATAAAATAATTTTAAGTGAACATAAGGTCAGTAAGCAGTGAAACAGCTTCAAACAGCTTAATCTTTATGTAACAGGGGTCTCCAGATAATAGGAGAGAGGGATAATTTTTAAGAGATTGAGGACCTTATGATGGAATATTTTCAAAATTTGGTGTAAACTATAAACCTAATAAGAATTTTTTTCCTCCTGATACCAAATAAGTGGCATCTTTTCCAACACAACTTCTCCAATGCTATGACCGAATGCCCAAATATTCAAATCAATTCTGACATTATCTACCTGAAGTTTTATTTACCTGAAATTAGTATCATACCTACAATGTAAGGACTCAGGCTCACAAGACTACCCCTCACTGCAGATGCCAATCCCAGGTTTGAGGCCACCAGTACTTCTGATTGACATGCTATAAATGGAGGGTTCCTGTGATTCCCTCAGGTTCAATAATTTTTGTGAACAGTTAATAAAATTCTGAAAGAACCTTTACTTATGTTTACTGGCTTATTATATAAGGTACAGATAAATAGCCAAATGAAGAGAGATATGTGGTAAAGTCCAGAAGGGTCCTGAACACAAGAGTTTCTGTCCCCAAAGAGTTGCAAAGCACAACCCTCCCAGCACAAGCATGAATTCACTGACCCAGAAGCTCTCTGAACCCCATCCTTTGGGTTGTTTTAATGAAAGTTTCATTATGCAGGCATGGTTGATTAAATCGTTGGCCACTATTGAGATTAACTCAATCTTCGGCCTCTATTTCCTCCTTTGATGTTGGGTGGGGAGAGTCTGAAAGCTCCAAACTCTTATCTATGTTTAGACTTTCCGGTGACCAACTTGTGTCCTGAAGAGATTGAAGGGGCCATTAAAGGCACTTCATTAGAAAAAAAAGCTATTTCTATCTTTCTTATCAATGAAACAATACCAAGTGTTTTAGAAACTCTGGGCGAGGAACGCGGGACAAATATCTTTATATATGCCACACTGAAATGAAAGATGTTCAATGAAATTCAAGCCCAAGATAGATGAAAGGGTTAAAAAAAAACACTATAACAAGGCACATCATAATCTAATTGGCAAAAAACAATGAAAATTGGGAACAATCTTAAGAGCAGCCAGAGAAAGTGGACACAGTATATAGGAACAAATGTAGGAATGACAACAGATTTTATGTCAGAAACTATGTAAGCGAGAGTATTATTCTAATTATATAAAAATGCTAGGAAATACAAACTAATGTATGATGAGAGGAGCAGCGGTGCTGCCTGGATGTGACCGTACAGGGCAGAGCAGGAAGGGAGGACAAGGCAACTCTGGAGGGCAATGGATGTGCTCCTTACATCGGTTGTGGTGGTAGTTTAGTGCAGGGGTGTCAGACTCATTTTCACCGGGGGCCACATCAGCCTCGTGGTTGCTTTCAAAGGGCCTGATGTCATTTTAGGACTGTACAAGTGTAACTGCTCCTTAACTAGGGGCAAGGATCTGGCACCTACACTGGGTAGAAACAAAGTGCCAGGCTGGATAAAACAAGGTGGAGGGCCGGATTCAGCCCATAGGCCTTGTGTTTGCCACCTGTGGTTTAGTGGTTGTATTCATATAATAAAACATAACATTGTATTTAAATAGGTCCATGTTATTGTATAACAGTATTATCTGAATGAAACTGTTAAAAAGAAAATCAAAATATGCATTAAATGGCCAAAAAAATATTTTTTCTAATCCATACAAAACATTGCGAAATATATAGGTTTTGTGTTTTATAGATAATGAAATAATTCAAGGAATGTTAAAAGGGCTTGACTCTGGGTTAAAGCAAAACAAAACATATCTAACTTTAATAACCATTTATTTATTACCATTTTCCTTGATGTCATACAGACAAAAATGAGAAAAATCTAATTGATCATTCTGACTGTAAAAAGCAAAATTTGTGACCATGATGTATTATCATATGAAAGAAAATGCTTAGTGAAAAGTTCACTTCTAATGACAGCGATCATATTTTATCTCTTACATCCATTAATACAGCTTAATTTTATTCAATAAATCAATTTATTAAATAAATGCATAGATGAATTAATGAAACAATCATGGTCTATTGTTTTGGTGAGATAGGTGTATGTATTGTATTTCTGTACAATTTGGGACCACCACCATCTTACTGTTTCTACAGTTACTGCCCCAAATTAGTCTTCCCTCTTCCATTTATGCCTCCTCAGTTCATTCTCCAGACAGAACCCAGAATGATTATTTTGAAACATAAGCTGGGTAATATCACTTCATTGATGAATGCTCTCAATAGCATCTCATTACACTTAGAATAAAACAAAAATCCCTTACCTGGTGGAAAACGATATAGGAACTTACTTGTATTCTTCACTCTCCTGTCACACTTCTATTCCTCCTAGGGCTCTTCTTTCTAGCCCTCAAACCTGTCACTCTTGCCCCTGCCTTGGAGTCCTTGTGCTGTTTCCTTTGACTGGATCGTTCTCTCCCAAGTCTTCACAGGATGACTCGTCCATGACACTAGGGGCTCAGCTAAAGCGGCCTTTTGTGATCATCAAATCCTGCTCATACACTGACTGGGCAGTCACTCTTCTTCATATCACATTGCTTCAGTGGTTCTCAACTGGAGACACCAATATGGCTCCTCAAGGAACATGCAAAAATGTGTGGGAAAAGCTTTGAGATGGGGATGACTACACCAGCACCTAGTGGGTAGAAGCTAGGGAGATGCTCAACATTGTCTAGTGTGCAGAACAGCGCCCACACACAAATCATACGGCTAAAGTATCAGTACTGCCAAATTTCAGAAAACTTGCTCTATTTTAATTGCCTGCCCACCGTGTAATTTTATCTGATATTCCCTTTTGTGTTTACTTTTTTCCATTCATTTTTTTCATTCCTTGACAGACTGAAAGTCTAATGGGAACAAGGACATTAGGTGTGTTGTATCCCCTTATATTCCCAGCTCTTAAAGTAATCACTGGCACAGAATGTTTTGTCAATAGTATTTACCAAATGACTGAATGCCACACACATTTTCCTTAAAAGCAAGATATATTTATTATATA
This sequence comes from Trachops cirrhosus, assembly GCA_028533065.1. Classification (NCBI taxonomy): domain Eukaryota; kingdom Metazoa; phylum Chordata; class Mammalia; order Chiroptera; family Phyllostomidae; genus Trachops; species Trachops cirrhosus. The sequence goes on along the minus strand of CM052542.1, from coordinate 47,786,536 downwards.
AATATTTGTTGAACATTTCTGCAACTGACCACCATCATCAGCTAAAGAAATGTTTTCCCACAGTGTGATTTGCGATGAAAGGACAGGGGAATCAACTCTCAACAAGTTTGAAGAAAGTGGTGTGAATACAGAAATCTTCTGGGAAGGAAGATTGCCAAACTCACACCATTTTTGAGTGAAGTTCTTTTCATAGCTTGTGAAATAAATTGACTTGCCTAAATCTCTGGCAGGGTCAATGATTTGTGTTTAAATGTGCAAACTCGTTGCATCTCTGATTTTCTCTCTGCCTTGCTATAAATAAATTAACACTTATCTAATCTGACTTGCTTCCACCTGTTATATTTGAAAGGATATTGCAGTGCTAGCCGATGTTTTCTCTGGAGAAATAACCATTGCCCTCCTTGTTCCAAGTAAAAGTAATAGTTTTAACTGTTGATTTCCTGCAGGGAAATAATACAGAGGAAGCAGTAGTTAATATTTACCAAGAGCCTATTAATTCCAGGCACTTTGCATATATTATCTTCATAATGTGCATAACAACCCCTGTGAGGGAGGTAGACAAAACCTGTTTCAAAAGGATCATCCCAGATCCAGAGTGGTTAAGAAATATGCCCCAAGATAATATGAATAATGGTGAATATGAGTAAATGTGAATAATGGTACTCACATTTGGGTAGATGATGATGAAACTGAAAGTTCAGAGGTCATCAAAGTATTTCTCTAAAACCCCACAGAAAAAAATTAGTTCAACTCTTTTGTCCAATATTTTTTTCTCTTTAGTAGCCACTTTGGTATGACAAATTTATCAAAGAGAGAAGTCGTGGTTGTTGAAATAAGATCTAGTAAGTCACGTAGCTCACCCAGTGGTGGGACTAGGACTGCAGTAGGTACCAGTAGGTTTATATATCTTATCTTTTAGATGATGCATTTACATGTTCCGTGAGAGTTTCTTGGGGAAAGTGGCTTTATCTAAAAGAATGATTAATGATGACAGGAATTTTAGACACAAGAAAAGCCACCATTGGAGACAGTTAATAGTTGGCAAAGCTTTTGATGCACATTATGTCACATCAGCCATGCATATGTGTGGATTATTTGTACACTGCTTCTGATTCAGCTATATCGAGAATGGCAATTATGGCTTCAAAAGATTTTGTTTTTTTCTGCTGTTGCCCAGAGTTGGCATTGATAGAGTCAATAGATTGTATCACTTTTATTGAACCAGCATATTCCTATCATTTATTTTATATCACAATATATTTCTTCATTTATTGTCACAATACTGTAAAATGGAAATACTTTATTTATTTAAAATTTTAATTGCTGTTGAATATCTATCATCTCTGTATTCATCTGTTTTTTCAATATTGTTGTCATTTTATTTTCTCCTATAATAATAAAGTAATATCAAAAATCACCAAAAAAGAATGATTGTATCCATTCGTGTACTTTTATCACAACTGCCTTTTCATGTTAGCTTTCTTTTTCTTAGTGAATGGGCATTATATGAGAAATAGCTGCCGTTTGGGATACAAACTTCTTTGTGAGTTTATGAAATTGTATTTTGTAAATGTGATTGGTTTTTATTCAAAGTACTCTAAAGTTTCTCTCTCACTTTGCTCTTGACATTTCAAAAATAGTGGGATCTATCTAGTCTGTCCAGAAATGTTTGAAAAATCTGAGAATGTAGTGATAATGGAAGGTTTTTCTACTACTGTTAGCATGAGGTCACCTTCAGAAGATGATTATAACAGTTGTGTTGGCTCCACTTTTTATATCACTTCCAGTTCCACCAAAAAGAGGTCATAATATATTGAATATATGAGGATGGGGTGGACCAGGTGCATTAATAGTGAAACTTTGGAAAGAGTAGGCAACTCATTACTTTGTAAATTCATTCTTGCTTTATTCTATTGTTCTTTCAATAACATAGAATACAAAGTAACATAATGAGGCAGTATATCAAATTTCAGGTATTTTAAATAGAAGGAATGTGTCCTAATAGACAGGATTTACCTTTACTGCCTTCATATGACATCTGTATTACCTTTTTTTGGACCATAAGACACACCTAGGTTTTAGAGGAGGAAAATAAGGGAAAAATTTTGAAGTAAAAAATGTGGCAAAATATTTAATAACATAAATAATGTAATATTTCACCAATGTAAATGTAAAAAGAACTCAACAGCAGCATTAACAACCATTATTCCTCCCAAATTTGGGGGGGAAATAGTGCATCTTATAGTCCAAAAATACAGTAGTTTACTAGGACTACCCTAACAATGTACCTCTGACTGAGTGACTTAAACAATAGAAATGTATATTCTAACAGCTCTAGAGGCTAAAAGTCCAAGATCAAGATGTTGACAAGTTGGGGCCCTCTGCAGACCATGAAAAATGGATACGTTCCAAGTCTCTGTCCTTGACCTGTAGATTGTCATCCTTTCCCTGTGTCTTCACATAGTCTTTCCTTTCTGCAAGTTTTTGTCTGTTTTTGTAAAGATACCAGTCATACTGGTTAAGGCCCACTCTGATGACCTCAGTTTAATGTAATTAACGACCCACTTTAAAGACCTTATCTGAAAATATGATCACATTCTGTAATACTAGAGGTTAAAACTTCCACATATGAATTTTAGGAATTGCCCAATTCAGCACATAACATTCAGCAATGTTAGTCAAAAAGCACTTATTGAAGAATTATATCTGTTTCTTGAACCAAAGCACTATTAGATATTAAGTGCAGCTTTAAAATATTTATATATAAAGCTTTGACCTCGATGAAACTTATGAAAATTGGATAGACACATATGAGAGTTATGGCACATGATTAAGATGAGCTCTACAGATCTTCATCGGCACTGGGCTATGTCCCATGACCATGAAGGCGGGCATCTGTGACTGGGGTTCAATCAACAAAAATATTGCTGAGAACAAAACAACTCCCATTTTGCATATACAAAAATAAGAAACAAATATGCCAAGAGACATATAAAGCCATCAAGTGGGTTATAGGCATAGTGGAAGTATAAATAATATTTTTGATACCCAGTTGAACCTCCTATAATTGAAACTACTGTTACTTGTAGAGATAGCTTTATTAGATTGGAGCAAATGCAGACTAGTGCATTCAGATAAGTTACAATACTTTCAAATAGAACATAATAGAGGTTTCACATACTACAGACCAATAACATATGGTTTCATTCAGAGAGACAGTAAATATTACACTGCTAGTAATGGACTCAACCTGGTCTGAACAGAACTTAGCTGCAAACAAGCAGATAAACAGTAACAGCCGGTTTCTCTCTCTGCAGGGACTTTCTTTTCATAATTTATCCCTCTTGAACAAGATGTGTGTGTGTGTTAGGGGCAGAGTAGGAAGGGAGGAGGAGGGGGAAGTTCTTCCCCAGTATAATGTGCAATGCATTATCTAAATAACTAAACTTGCCATTACAGATTAAGTCACTAATTTTCTAAAGAAAATGAGTCTCAGGCCGCCAAATGTAGAGAGACCAGACAATCAGCCACGAAAATCCCCAAAGAGTCTGTTAGTGCAATATTGAGTGAACGTGATCCCTACCTGACAGGAATAGGCATGTGTGTTGTTTCTTCCACATTAAACTATCAATCTGCTCCCCTAGCTCTGTAGGCTTTAGTTAACAAAATCAAATTATGTTATGAGATCTAACAACACAATTCTTACCTGTTAATTATAAATACCATAAGCAATAAACATGTCATAGTTTAAATTATATTTTTATTAATAAAATTTTATCAATACACATTTTTATTTTAATTTTATTGAGATTTTATATATGGCTCTATGTATATTCGCATAGTTAACAGTCATAACAGTCCTACGACATTGCTATTTTTTTCTCTGTTCATATGAGAAAACTGATCCCAGGAGAGATTTAGTGTTACCACAAATCGCATGAAACCCAATGAATCTAGGCTGAAGCCCATATTTCTAATTTTACTTTCTCTATTATTTTTATAAAATAATCTCTTTTTCTTCTTTTTATAAAGGCATTCATATGCACGCATTTTAAGTTAACTGTATTTTTCTACTCCCTCAGCATGTTAAATGACTTTTGGAAGCCTTATTATGGTTAGTTAAGTGAATGTTATTTGATAATCTCAAGGTGGTGTCAGCATTATATAGCATTTCTACAAAGAGGGACCCCCCAAAAAACCCTGAATTATCTTCTGGAGGGCAGGCTTCTTGTAGCACAGGCTTCTTCCACTAGGTGAGTGTTCTAGGAAGCCATCTGTATCACTGTAGCAGCTGGCGTTGTGAGAGGCTGTGTTCAGCTGCAGTGAAGTTTTTTTGAACACTCTTTCCGTGCATTCACACATTTCACGATGGGTGATTTACCAATGCACCTGCCCACACTATGCTGTGTGTTCAGCAGTTTTTGACCCAAAACAGCAAGACTCCATTGCTCCACCCTCCCTATTCACCAGATCTCTCCCCTAGCAACTAGTTTTGTTTCCCCGGATGAAAAAACTTCCTCAAAGGGAAACATTTTGCCCATGTGCAAGAGTTGAAACAAAAACCAGCAGAAACACTAAAAGCCATTGAAAATTGATGAGGTCAAAAACTGTTTGGAACAGTGGAAAAAAACTCTCGATAGGCATATTGCATCAAAAGGAGAGTGCTTTGCAGGTGACTAAAGTTTAAACATGTAAGAGTAAATACACAATTTTTTAATAAATAAATTCCACTTTGGGCCTCCCCTTCATATTAGACACCATGCTTGTTTTTGTCTGCTCAGCAAATATTTCTGCTGATAAACAAAATATGATCCAAAGTCTGCATTGTAATAGCCAATAGAAAATCATCTGATCTATTTGATTTTAACACACTTCTGCTCCATTACTACTATTTGTAATACAGCTATTTTCCAAATATCTTTGCCTTATATTCTTATTTGTGATGTCCTCATCTATCCACATATTACTTAGTGATGTTCAAAACACCACTAGGTATAGAAACATCAAAAGTATATTTTTCTTTATCTTGGTTTTAAATTTTCTACTGGCCTAGAAAAAAATAGAAACAATTTATAAGATCATGGGTCATACTAGCAAAGCAAATTAACATGTCAGAAGTAGAACTTGTCCTGGTCCTAAGATGCAGGAAGAATTTCTCCCTTGGGTCCATTGTAAGTAGACACACTGATTATAGCAATCGGACCTGAATAATTTTGCGATAAAATGTAATAAAAATTCCATATGGCCTTTCTTATTATGCTCCTCAATGAAAGTTCAGTACAGAAAATTTTAATACAAATCAAAATATGATTGTGAAGGGCTACAGTTTTCTGGATTATTCTGAAACTAAAAAATTTAAATAGCTGAAGAAATAAATGAATTTTCTTCATGAAATTCTACATGAATTCCATTTCTCTACATGAACTTGTGATAATACTTCAAAACCAGAGAAGTCAAAGTTTTGCCATCTGGCCAGGCCCTGGAGCACAGCGTGCATGATTCACAGAGAGCCCGGGCTCACAAAGTTGATATAGGTGATAGGACGCTCAAGTGGAGCCTTCGGCTGAAATCCTAAGGCAACACACAGAAAACTGCGTTGTGCTTCACATCACCTCCATGGAACTGCTAAAATGTGATTGACCAAGAACCAGTTAGAATACTCCTAAACTTCCCTATAGAGCTGAAAGGATCGGGAAAGGATGGTGCTTTCTTAGGGGAGAGCTGTGTTGAGTGCTCCATTTTCTCTCATATTAGTTAGTATAAATCTTTTAAATTTCGGCCATGTTGGTGGCTGTGTTGTAGAATACAAATATGTTTTGTCTACATTTCTGTGAAGTAAATAATCCCTATTTGTAGTGTAACAGTCTATGGATTTTGACAAACACACCCTCATGTGGACACCACCACATTCGACATACAGAACAGTTCCATCACGCAAGAAATTCCCTCACACTGCCCTTTCACAGTCAGCCAGCCTTGCCTCACCAGCCCTGGACAAAAAACAGATCCCTTCATTACCTCTGTAGTTTTGCTCCTTCCAGAATGTCATATAAGTAGTTCTTTGGGCTACTTTCTTTCATTTAGTAAAATGTATTTGAGATTCACTTGTGTTATGCCTATATGTATAATTTTATTGGCCAATGTTATTTCATTATATGGATATACCACAATTTGTCTACTCATCCAATGATTAAAGGACATTTGAATGTTTCCAGTTTTCGTTCTTCTCAATAAAGTGAATATAAACATTTGAATACAGATTTTGTATAAATGGGTCACAGCCACGTGTCACCTCTTATCCAATGTCTGCAAAGACTTCTTTTCTATAATTTATCCACTTCTCCAGTGGTTTATAGCAAAAAAGGTAAGTCTGGTTTTTCTTCCTAAATGTAACTGGAAGCAGAATTCCATAGTTACCTTTTAAAAACAATATTTTAAAATACTAAAGTTTGTCATGCTCTTTTACTTATGGTACTGTTGTTATTCCTCAAGTTAAAATTCAAACAAAATTCACCAAGATCATACAAAGCCTTCTAGGCATTGATCTCTGTGTAAAACTTCAGCGTTACCTCTACCCATTTTTGCTAAATCAATGCTCTGACCTAAACAAACTTTTAGAAATTTTCTTGAAATTATGATGGCATAGCATCCTATATTTACCTCAAATATAAAAATTGTTACACTTTATCAAACACTGACTTCTTATACTTTTGTTTCCCCATAAGGAGTAAGCTTTTTGAAATGGAAACAAACTTGTTCACTGGTCAGAGATCCTCACCTAATTGACATCTGTTGAATAGAAAGATAGAATGCAGGCATTCTTTATGAGCTGACTTGAGAACTTCCCTTCAGTGCTATCTTGTGTACTGTGATAAATTATAACAAAATGAATAAAAACTTTGAGCTTTTTAATCACTGATTGCTTTTGTTTGCTTCTGAGACTTCTGTTTCAGTCATTTAGTAGATAATTTTCATAATTTCATCTGACCGTACACCCTCCTCTTATTGCTCCTTTAAACCCTACTATTTCTGTGTGCTAGCAAAACTCCCCAGGATTTTATTACCTGTTCAATTGTGTCACATTCTCATGAAAATCATTTGCTTCCAAATTAATGTCTTATTAGATTTCTATTGCCTAACTTCACTCATATTTTCAGAGGAATTAATGAACTCAGCAACTTTATAATTTAAACCACTTGCTTTTTTCTACTGTCTTTTAAAATTATAGACAAATGACAATTTGTATATGCAAGTAGAACTGCCAAGTCTAGTGAAGAACTGTCATAGGCAGAATAATGACCCCAAAGATGTCCATGTCCCAGTCCACTGAACCCATGACCATGTTACTTGACATGGTAAGGAGAATTTGCAGATATAATTGAGTAGATATCTCAAATCAGGCAGGTGGACTCATTTTACCCCATGAGTCCTTAAAAGTAGAAGAGGAAAGCAGAAGAGTGGTTCAGAAAGATGAGAATGGAGAAGAGGCTGCAGAGATTAAAGTAGGAGAGAGATTTGACCCACCATCTGCTGGCTTGGAAGATGGAGGAAGAGGACAATGACCCAAGGAATGAGGGTGGCCTCTAGAAGCTGGGAACAACCCTCCACCAAGGAAGTGGGGATCCTGGTACTACAACAGCAAGAATCTGAATTCTCCCAACAACCTAAAGGAGAAAACACAACTCCCGAAAGGAACCTGGTACTACTAACACTTTTATTTTAGTTCATGAGACCCTGTATTAGTTTCATGTTGTTGCTGTAACAATTACCACAAAGTCAGTGACTAAAACAGCACAAATTTATTATTTTACATTTCCATAGGTCAAAAGTCCAGAGCTGGTCTCACTAGATTAAAAGCTAAGTATTGACAGGCTGAGTTCCTTTGTAAGTTCTAGAGAAGAAGCAATTACTTGATGTCAGCTGAGGGTCATTTGCAGTGTTTAGAAGCCACAGTTTTCCTTGGCTTGTGCCTCCCTTTCTCCATGTTCAAAGTCAGCCATAGAGACTTATCATGTCATATCTCTCTGACCCACTCTTTTTCCTTCCTGTTCTACCCTTAAGGACCCATGTGATAGATTGGACTCTTCAATATATTCAATTACCTATCTCAAGGCACTTACCATTAATCACATCTACAGTCTTCTTTGCCATATAAGCTAGTAGAGTTGCAGACCCCACTGATTAGGATATGGGTATCTATTGGAGACCCATTGTTCTAGTTACTATAGACCTGTGCTGGACTTCTGACCTAGATAATAAATGTATATGATTTTAAACCAGTCAATGTATGGCAATTTGTTATAACAGCTGTAGAAAACTATAATATAAGAACCAACTTTTAGAGATTAACTTAATGTCTACATAGTGCTTTATAGTTCTAAGAGCAAGGGTTACACAGAACCTACTGTAGTTCTTACAGAGAGTAAATGTATTTAATACCACAACATTTACAAAGAGAGTTCTAATGCAACATTTCAGTGGTATACATGTGAGGCATATAAATTTCAGAATTAGTTCTGAGTATCATATCTGTCAATGGTTCATTGGCAAGAAATGTAACTTCTTTAAATGCTAGAAGTCTTATTATATATAATGAAATCTACCTCATTTGTTTACTTAAGTTTAACTGACGTATTCATAATAAAAGCATTTAGCATGGTATCTTACACACAGTAAGGAATTAATAAAAGTTAAATATGTTTATTTATGGTGATGTAGTTAAAATTGTTTAAATAAGAAGATTAATCTACTCCCTCTAATGAAATGTTAAATTTTCTGAACTTTCTATTATGTTATCTTTGTTTAATCATATAGTCAACAAATATGTATAGAGCCCATACTAAATATGAAATGAGGTAGCCTTCTATATCACAGAACTCACAGTGCAACAAGAAACATATTTTAAAACTTGTTAATAATTAAATTTTTAAGAAACATGATATTTAAGTGCAAGATTATTTTTTGAAATATGTAACATGGAGCCACTAGACTGAACAGTGATTAGGTCAGGAAAGTTTTATTTGAGGAGGCATTGCTTAAGCAGAGACCTGAGAATGAGAAGTAGATATGAGGGTGAATCGGAAGATAAGGTGTTCCAGGCAGCAGGAATCAGCTACATAAAGACAAAGAAGGCCAAAAGAATACTATGTCACTCAGCTGACAATTCCTGTGAGAAACTCCAAGTTGACAACCATCTTTGAATGCTGTTTTTAGATCAGAGACTATTCAGGAATGGTTTTTCATATATATATGTAAAACATGTATGTGTGTGCATATATAAATATACATATATATATGTATATATGTACACACACACACATAAACATTTTACAAGAGAAGAGAAGTGAATCAAGAAGGTTAAATTGTCTTGGGGATTTATTGGAGAGAAAGTGACCCAACATGAGATCGAGTGTCAATTCCACTGACAGGTCTACATGGCAGATGTGTGTACTGATCTCCTACAGTGGTATGAGAATGGAACTGGTAACTTCTATTTATGCTTCTTGAGCAACTCCCCTCTTTTCATTTCTGGTTCCATTTGAATATCATGTTAAGACAGAAGCACTAATGCTCAAATATATTAACCTCAACATGGAAAGAATATTTATCTAAATTGACCTTCCTGGCATGACTAAACCTGTGCATTGTAATAACAGCTAATGTATTTTTTAATTCCTGTGATATATTCTAAGTCACATCATAGTAATGCTTTACTTGCCTTAACCCACTAAATCCTCACAACATCCATATGAGGCAGGTTCTATTATCCTCACACATAATAGATGAGTAAAGCAAATGTTAAATTTCTGGTATAAAGTCATATATATATATGGATATATATATCCATATATATATATATATATATATATATATATATATATATGGCAGAGATGGGATTTGAAGCCATATAGACTAGTTCTAGAACTCACATCCCTAACTATTTATTATGATACAGTCCATAGAGGAGATACTTGCAGGAAACCAAATATGCTGGTGGACAGTAAGCTGACAGAAAATAATTACAATAATGAATGTAAATATACCATTCCAAGGATATTTTGAAAGGTAACTTGCAGAGCACTATCTAGTAATAAATGGCTATGAGACCCTAACAAAATACACTGCAGTGAAACCCTGAGAAATGGGTGACTCTTTTTGAGCAAGGGTTTTGGAAAATGGATGAAATGACTCTGCAAATCAGTATGCAATCATTGGCATGTCATCTGAATCATGCATTCAGAGATCAGTAAGTGAGACACAGGGGCTCCTAGAAGAGGTTTGAGAATGACTGAGGAGACAAAACTGACAGGACACAGTGACTGATGGTTGTATGCAATGAGATAAAATGTATTGTCAAAGTTAGTCATAAAGTTTCTGGCTTGAGCACCTGGGTGATGATGAAAGCACTCAGAGTCTTGGAACACAGGAGGAGCTGCAGATGAGGCAGGGAAGATACTTCCGTTTTTGGTGTGTCGACATTGAGATGTCTGGGAGTCTTCCATATGGAGATGTCCAGTTAACTATGTGTTTAAGTTTCAAGATATAGATATGGACTAAGTACATCAATCATGGAGGTATCAATATACAAATAGGAATAAAATGCTAATGAATGAACAGGATGCCCTGAAATAGTGTCCTCAGTGAGAAAAAAAGAGGTCATAAGACAGAAACAATATTTGAGGGATATGAAAACATGAAAGGAAATGGCCAGGAAGATGAGAGAAAACTAGTTGAGGAAATAATAAAAGCAAGATTTATTTTGTCAAATTTTTTTTTCTGAAATGTATTAGTACTTTGTAGAAAGTATGGTTCATATGCCTGATCAACCACGAAGCCAAATCTAGGTATCGTTCTAGTGGCCACCACATAAATCTTTCTGGCCAGGGTTCTTGTAAGTCTCATGAAAGCATAGCAAGCAATGGCTATATCTTTTTTTTTTTTCAGCTTTCTCTTTGAAGATGGTGATAATAGTGGCATTATTGAAAGCCTATGGTACCTCTTCAGTTCTTCGTTTTTTAAGAAAAGTGTACCTGTGTCTGGAAGAGACTAAACACAAAAGGAAGCCATTGTTTAGAATATAGGGAATACCTATCATTTTTTTCTTCAAATCATATTGAACGTTTCTTAGTCTTTGTTGATCTTAGAAAGGATCTTTGAAAACTGTGGTCTGCTCTCACCACTGCCATCACCTATTAGTTCATGATGTCAGCAAAAATGACAATTCTTTTATAATTTCTTTTCCCTCTTCACAACTCTTAAAGAGAAGTAGTAACTTCTTTGAATCTAAATGTTTGGATTCTCTGTGCTCTGTCTTTGCAGGGCCTTATTAATTCATTTATAAATGCACTTATTTATTTATTTATTTAATAAATATTTGCCAAGAGTATGACATTTTAGACATACACTAGAGCTGAGGACACAGGAGCTGTTGCTGCACTCAGAGAGAATGGTAACATCTGCGACCAGAAGAGGATGGCCGTATCATGATGCATTTATATCTCATCAACATGTACTTATTTTGGTACCCTGAAAGATAAACATGTTGCACAATGTTCACAATGTTTTTGTTTTTCATCCAGATTTATAAGGAGCAGCCTACAGTAGTATATATCCTCCTAAACATAAAGGCTCAGCTTTGGTGATGGTCCTCATGTCTTTTGCTTCCGATATCCATTCTGTCTTGGCCCTTCCCCTGCAGCTAGGGAGATTAGCTGGGTTATATTGCATAAACTGAAATGTCCTTTGCATTTTAATGTGCTATGCTCAAATCCTCTCCCCTGGTGAGGGAGTGATAGGAAAATAGGGCAACCCAGTCACGTATTAAAGAGGATTGGTTTCCTTGGTTCCAAAACCGAGGTGAAGAATTACTATTAGAGGAACAGAGGACAACAAAAAAAAAGAGACAGCCAAGCCAATTGTGGACAATTAGTGAATTTCAGAGTTTAAAAGCCTGGTGAGATCAGACTGAAAAGAGAGCAAGGATGAGTTCAGGATGGCTACAGAGCTATCTGTGTAAAAACAAGAGAATACTTAGAGCACGTGTTTTGGGACAGCTGATGCATGGTGAATGTAAGCGACAGGGTGGCTTAAAGAATCAGGGACCCAGTGGGGAAAATGAAGTTAGCTAGGAATTTATGCTTTCTTTTCCTAAGTGTTTTTCTAAAGTGTTTTCGATTTTTATTTATTTTTAGATAGAGAGGAAGAGAGAGAGAGAGAGAGAAACATCAACATGCGATTGCCTCTTGTATGCCCCCCACTGGGGACCTGGCCCACAACCCAAGCATATGTCCTGACTGGGAATTGAACCAGTGACCCTTTGGTTCACAGGCCAGTGCAATTCACTGAGCCACACCAGCCAGGGCAATTTTCCTAGGTGTTTTTGTATTAGTATTATATCACTGATAGTGTTGGCAAGACCATTTATTCATGGGTTCTGCAGCTATTAAGTTATGAAATGCATAAACACTTACAGCTAATTCTGATAGTTGGAAAGAGGAACATTGGTCTATTGTGGAGATGAGAAGGACCCTGAAATATTGTTAGGTAGATTGTGTAGTGAACCCCAGGAATAAGCATATTCAGTAGATATAAATGGTGCTCTCTGGTGTTAATTCATGAAGTGGGTCTGATGTTGGTGATGTTTTTGTCATACAGCTTATTGTAGTTGCTCCCAATTTTTCAAAGTCTGCCATTTAGCCCTTTAAGAGAAAGGGAAGCAGTTTCTCTCTTGTCATTATATTTTGGTTCCCAGTAGACATTCATATCTAATGTGCTTCTTTCTATCATTCAGATAGAAGAATAATTGCTCATATGTCTACAATGTTTAAACAACAAAAACATAAACTCACACACACTGTATTCAATGATTCATTAACAATTAGATAATAGTTGATTGTTCAAACAGGAATAATGCATGTTTTTTATTTAAATGCATTTGGGGAGACACAATTTTTAAAAATATTTCAGTACACAAAAGTAGGAAAATTCAAGTAACATTTTAATATTAAAAGTAAGTTAAGCCATAATAACTTTGATTTTACAATGTTTCACAATAGTATACATTTTAACTTGTGATTGGCTTCATTTTGAACTGCTCAACTAGGGTAGTTAATTGATAGACTGATACAGTATATTTCCACTTAATAGTGCCCTTACTTTATAATTCAAGTTATCTTTAAAAATTCTAGAATGTAAATAGGGATTCTGTCCTCCCTACATTTTACTAGTTTTTATAGACACATTTAAAACAAGATTATCTTTATTATAAGGATGAAAATAAGAGAAATAGAAGGGAAAAAGAGATAACCAAAGTTTTCTTTGTATATTGGAGTCAGATAAGGCCACTGGGTTGAACTAAGAAAATGATTATAAAGTAAGATTCCTTTTATTTTAATCATTATTCAAGCACCGTTTCTATCCTTTACTCCCATCCCAGCCCACCCACCCATCCTTCCCCTCCACCCTCCCATTTCCAACCCCCCTAGTTTTTGTCCATGTGTCCCTTATATTTGTTCCTGTAAACCCTTCGCATTCTTCCCTGAAATTCCCCTGAAATTCCCTCCCCTCTCCCCTCTGGTCACTGCCAGCCTGTCCTCTATTTCAG
>CM052542.1:47717683-47772433 GCA_028533065.1 Trachops cirrhosus | reverse complement strand
GGAGCTCCTTCTTTCTTTCTGCTGCATAGAATTCCATTGTGTAAATGTACCATAGTTTTTTGATCCATTCATTTACTGATGGGCACCTAGGTTGCTTCCAGCACTTAGCTATTGTAAATTGTGCTACTATGGACATTGTAGTACATAGGTTCTTTTGGATTGGTGTTTCAGGGTTCTTAGGATATAGTCCCAGCAGTGGAAATTCTGGGTCAAAAGGCAGATCCATTTTTAGTTTTCTGAGGAAATTCCATACTGTTTTCCATAGTGGTTGTACCAATCTACAATCCCACCAACAGTGTACTAGGGTCCCATTTTCTCCACAACCTCTCCAACACTTATTTTTTGTTGTTTTGTTTATGATGGCCATTCTGACTGGTGTGAAGTGGTATCTTATCACCTAAACAAAAGCAAAGACAAAAATCACATGATCATATCAATAGATGCAGAAAAAGCATTTGATAAGGTACAGCACCCATTTATGATAAAAAACACTCAGCAAAGTGGGAATAGAGGGAGCATTTCTCAACATAATAAAGGCCATACATGGGAGACCTACAGCCAACATCATACTCAATGGGCAAAAACTAAAATCTTTTCCACTAAGATCAGGAACAAGACAAGGCTGTCCACTTTCACCACTTCTACTCAATATAGTACTGGAAGTTTTAGCCACAGCGATCAAACAAGAAAAGGAAATGAAAGGCATCCAAATCAGAAAAGAGGAAACAAAGCTGCCACTGTTTGCAGATGACATGATAGTGTACATAGAAAATCCTATAGACTTGGCCAAAAAACTGCTTGACCTAATAAATGAATTTGGCAAAACAGCAGGATACAAAGTCAATATCCAGAAATCAAAGGCATTTTTGTACACCAACAATGAAACAGCAGAAGCAGAAATCAAGAAAAATATCCCATTCGATATAGCAAAAAGAAAAATAAAATACCTAGAATAAACCTAACCAAAGAGGTAAAAGACCTGTATTCAGAAAACTATATAACACTGAAGAAAGAAATCAAGGAGGACACAAATAAATGGAAACATATACTGTGTTCATGGATTGGAAGAATTAACATAATCAAAATGTCCATACTCCCCAAAGCAATCTACACATTCAATGAAATACCCATTAAAGTACCAATGGCATATTTCACAGACATAGAACAAACATTTCAAAAATTTATATGGAACCATAACTGACTCCGAATATCTGCTGCAGTTTTAAGAAAAATAAAGTAGGAGGGATCACAATACCTGATACTAAACTGTATTACAAGGCCAATGTAATAAAAAAAAAAAACCTGATACTGGCATAAAAGCAGACACATAGACCAAAGGAACAGAACAGAGAGCCCAGAAATAAACCCTAGTCTCTATGGTCAATTAATATTTGACAAAGGGGGCAGCAACATAAAATGGAGTAAAAATAGCCTTTTCAACAAGTGGTGTTGGGAGAACTGGACAGCTACATGCAAAAAATGAAACTCGAGCACCAACTTACACCATACACAAAAATAAATTCAAGGTGGATAAGAGACTTAAATATAAACTGTGACACCATTAAAGTCCTAGAGGAGAACATAGGCAGGAAAATCTCAGATATTTCATGCAGCAACATTTTTACTGACACGTCCCCTAGAGCAAGTGACATAAAGGAAAGAATAAACAAATGGGATCTCATCAAAATAAAAAACGTCTGCATGGCTAAAGAAAACAGTATTAAAATAAAAAGAGAACCAACTGTATGGGAAAACATATTTGCCAATGATACCTCAGACAAGGGTTTAATCTCCAAGATATATAAAGTCAGATTTTAAGAATATGGGCGTTGAAGACAACTGCTGCTTTTTAAAGTTTATTTCTTATACCTAAAATAGCTTAATCAACCAACCACCATTTGAGAAGTGTAACTCTCCCCTATCCACAAGTTGTGATTAGCCAGAAAAAAGTGAGAAATGATTTAATCATATACATTTTAACACTCCAGGTTGTAACTAGCAAAGTCATAATTACGTGGAAGGCAGACAGAGCAGCAATTTATTCTGATCCAGGTAACAGAGCCCACAGGAAATTTTTTTAAAAATTAAATTGAGATTTGAATTACCATAACTAAAATTTTTATTCATATGAATTTAAACTTTCTTACTACTTTATAAGCTATACTCTATTATAATAGTTTTGGTGGCAGTGTAAGATGAAAACAAAAATAAGATTGACTTGGAGAACAGAACACTTAATGTTATTGTTTCATTTTTCAGTTCTCTCTGGTATGCTCTGAAATGTGAGTTTTAAAGATTTGTGCAAGGCTGGGAGATGAGTCCCACCTCTTGAAATTCATATAGGTCCATTCTTCCTTTGCCATGATTCTCTGTTTTCAAGTAAATAAAAATTCCATTATTGCAAAAGGACACTTTTTCCCCAAATCAAACTCATTTGGGGATATTCTTTCATTTATGTGATTATGTCCTTATATTTTTAACCTACTGCCATTTTTAGTCAAACAGTATGCTTTCCCTGAAATATTAAAAATAAAGATAAATTTGTGTTTTTATGGTAACTTAACTTTCAGTCTGAGAGCCCTAAAGATTGTTTTAGGTTTATTGTGTGGGTTAATATAATACATAAAGTGTACCTCTCTTGGAAAAGTTAATAATTTTGGAAACTCAAACATCACAATAGTTTATTATATCTCTATCCTCTTACCAAGCCATCTGGCTTGAAATCTTGAGAATGAGTATGAGAGTTCCCCAAAAGAAAAGCAACATTTAGTTAGGTTAAGTGTCAAGTTGCTAGCATACAGTGTGTAAAAGTCAATATGTACCAGGTGATATTAGTGAATTTCATCTACACTGCTAGGAGGTTGTTGAACTCAATTACAGAAATGTGCAGAGCTCTATTTGATGTGTGACAAGGTTAGGAGACCACAATCAATTAAAAAGAACACATGTATATCCTATTTTGGGGAAACAGTTTTATAATATCTCTTGTTCAGTTTCTGCTTTTTTTCTCTGACTTTACCTCTGAACATAGGAGAACAAAGGTTCTAATAATTCCCCGGTTTCATTTGGAATTGTTTTGTCAGCAATATCTACTGGGAAGACATAAAATTGTTGTTTTACTTGTATGAAGCTTCAGGCAATTACATGCTGTATTTTTTTTCTTGTAGCAAAACCTTTTGAAAATGGACAGTATTTGGACATTTATGGAATTACCAGGGACCAGGCTGGAGAATATGAATGCAGTGCAGAAAATGACGTGTCATTCCCAGATGTGAAAAAAGTAAAAGTTGTCGTAAACTGTAAGTCTCATCACCTTTTATCAGAATAATCTCAGAGAAAAAATAAACCACCTAAAAATGCTGTCTGAAGTTTATGTTGCTGTTCTTAAGAGGTCATCTATTGATAAAGATCACCTATTTACTATGAAAATGTGTATATAGTATTTTTGGACCATAAGATGCACCTAGGTTTTAGAGGAGGAAAATAGGGAAAAAATGTGGTAAAATATTTAGTAAGATAAATAACATAATATTTCACCAATATAAATATAAACAGAACTCAACAGCAGCATTAACAACCATTATTCCTCCGAAATTTGGGGGGATGCATCTTATAGTCCAAAAAATGCCGCATGTTAAAATATTGGTCAGGTTCTTTTATGTAACATCAGTTATTCCCAATATCCCATCATAATTCAGTTTCTTGTCCAGATGGAAATGTTTCCAATATCATCCTAGTCTTAGGCATTCTAAACTGTGGTATCCTCATCTCCAAAGCATCACAGACACGTGGTGTTTCCATCATTCTCATAGATTTCACTCATAGTGTATTTTGTCTCAATATAAGTGTGAAACTCCTAATCAAACCTGGTAAAAATGAGCTGTATTGGTTTTAAAATACTGTAACGTTCTTATTACTTAGGTTATTTAAATATATTTAGTTTGAAAAATATTGATAAAAATAAATTTTCTCATAAATGTAATTATTAGGAAGCAGAACAGTAAGAGATCTACAGAACTATCAATATCATCATGTTACAACCTTTGTCTCAATGCATCCAAAACACTGAGGCAAGACATTTTTTCATTAATGTCCTGTTTCGTATCTTATGGTGTCAATAACCATGACTGCAATGGTCTTTACTTTTCAAAAATATCCCTCTTTCTCTCAAAGTTTTCACATTCTTTAACTCATTCAAATAAAGTTCTTTTGGGGTAATAATATTTTACCAAGTATTTACAACCTATAGCTTTTGATTTTTTATTCCATTTATAATAATTCATACATAGTATCACTCTATAGATCAGAAGAAATTGTCCCAAACATATGCCAAAATCATAAAACAAAGCGGGTTTTTTAAATGTCAATATGAATCTTGCAGCTTCATGGGCCAAAGATAACTATCTAAATATCCTAGGAAGTTGAGTCTTCCAGGGCAAATCTCTGCCATCAACTGAGATTTGTCTGTGACTAATCTATGCATTTGGGGTTGAACTATCTCTGTGAGACTGAGCAAATGCACCTAATACAAGATCAAGAGGCAGGATACCTCATAAAGTCTGCAGACAAACTTTAGGTTCACACAGGAAGCTCATTAAAAATAAAAAGAAATTATGTGTCTCACACGAACCCTACTGAATCAAAATCCTTGGAGTATGTGGGCTAGTAATCTGCATTTATAATAAGTAGCTGTTGAGACTCGGGACCCCTGTTGCAGAGGGCTATTACTCATCCTCCTGGAACTGTCTGAAATTAAAGGTAAAAAAAGAAAGTAGAAAATGTGATTATTTTATCACTAACCATGTATGACTTCACTGATTTTATTGTTGAAGTTGTGGGAAGGAAGATAAGAACTAGAACTACTAAGGAAGTAAAATTTTAGCACTGAGCACAAAGAAGTGAAAAGGTAGAGTCTAGCTGTCAAATTAGCAAGGCGCACAGCCCAGCAATGCAGCCCACACTGAACCCCAGACCTAGGACTGACATCTTCAGTGGGATGAAATGGAAAATCCAGCTGCTGTAAGGATTCTCATGGGCCCCTACTCCATATATAATCCAGACTACCTTTGTATCCACATTCTTCCTTATCCTTTTTTATCCCTCTGACTTTAATTGATTGTCACATTACTTAACCTGATTTTTTTTTTTTCCTGGACAAGTGGAGACTTTACACTAAGGAGGCAGAAATTTGGAGAGAAACTGAATTGAAAGAAGATTTAGATGACCAGCCAATGAGTCACCATTTTTGGGTGAGGGTGGAAAAGAGAACCCTTAGACATCTAAAACAGGACAGAAACTGGAGAAATATCATAGCAAGAACTTTGAAAGATCTGCCAGTTTCACGTGTGCTGGTGGGAGACAGAGGCAAAGGCCCGTGCAGTACTCACAGCGATAGGAGCAGCCAGCGCACAGTCATGTTCGGCAGCAGTCCCCCAAGCCCCAACTAGTACAGGGTGAGATGGTGAGGGCTGGGTGACACCTACACACCAGTGGGTTTATGTCATAGCTGAGGCTCCCTGAGCTTAGAAAATTCAATTTTTTAAAAAATAAACCCAGGCAGCAAGCAGACCTGCCCTTTACCACAAAGGGAGAAATTATCTTTATTATACTGGACTATAAACAAACCTGCCCTTTGCTCCACAGGGAGCACTACTTCTGTCTTCCAAGACTGCTCACCATACACACATTCTTAAAAAGATAGTCAGGAACACAAGCTGTCATTGTCTCTTCTCACAGACCTGCAGAAACACAGGAGATGGGGGGGGTGGGATTGTTCTCCAGAACAGGATGGGAGCAGGGAAATTTGAAACGTCTGGAAGCATTTCATCTGCTGAAAAGTGTGCTTCAGTGGTTTTTGTAGGGTAGGGCAGAAGACTTTATTAATCAACTTTAACTTAAAAAAGGAAACAAAAAAGAAATAAAGGGGAAAGGTATTTTTTTAAGGTTAAGGAGGTTGCTATTTTTTAATCAAAGCACAGAAAACCTTTTTTAACAACCAATTTCAATTAAAGTACAGTCCTAAGTACGAGCTGTGACACATACATAATATTAACACAGCTTTCACTCAAATATGGGCACAATAGAAATTTTAATGATTCTGAACACTTTGTCTTCTCCTCCTTCCCAAATTATGCTAAGATAACTTACCTTTTCCTAAATGTGCCATGAAGAATTGTATTTAATACCAATTACTCCATTGCATTCACATCTCTTGAATTAGTATTTCACGTAAGAGATCAGTTCTATTTAGACTTCTGGTCAAGACCTAAGTTTTGCCTTTGCTTAAAATACTTATGTCACACGTATACCAATGATGTCCAAGTCATGTGGGTGTGTGCACAAATGTGGATACTGTTCCTAGTTATGAGGAGGTTTGAGGAGCATTAATTTTGTGAATTTATAAGTCAAAATATGAGCATTACCATGGATTTTACTGAGCTGATTTCCCAAAGGAAATTACCCAAACCCTTCTAAGCAAACTTCATTTTGTCAAAGCTCAAAATTGAGCACAGTGGTCTATGTTACCAACAGAGAACTGCACACCCCCTGGCAACCTGAAGGCTCTCTGATGACAGCATCGTGCCAGTTCAAGGCAGTCCTCCATTCCATTGTTATTGATCATTATTCATTGTGCTTATAGAACTGCAGTAGCTTTGTGACTTATAACTTAAAGTGAAACTCTATCCTTTTTTGCAAATGGTGTTCAAGAAAAAAATGTAATAAATTTTATAAGCTCTAATAGATTTAGTCATGTGATAAGTTGATTTGAGAAACAGATTTGGGTTTCCTGCAAGTTAGAAATGTTTAATGTTTAATATTTATATAATATACCTGTCACATTTACTATATATATGTATATGTATAAAACACACACATGCAATTAAAATAACATCATATTCACCACATACTTTATATGCATAGCACTATTTTGTGAATTTTTATTCAATTTAATCAAACAGCTGTACAGTGAAATGATTGGTATTATTAACTTATTTTATATAGATTGGACTAGTTGGTTGATTTAATAAATCAGTTTATTTTGAGTTGTTTACAGATTTTATAGGTGACTATTCTCTTTGTCTTTATCTGTACTTTCTTTCATTAATTTATATACAAAATTATAAATATATAAATTTCTTTATATATGTATATACACACACTTAACTAAATGTGTAAATACATGCATATGTATTTCATGTCAAATTGAAAAAACTGAAAGCATAAAAAGGAATTATGACAGTTATTATCATCAGACCTTCAGAGATTCATGCACATACACATAACAGGAGAGGGAAAAATAACAGGACCAGCTGATCAGCTAAGTCGGAGAGAGCTAGTGGATTAGAGTTGGACAGATTCTGTTTTATTTGCATTTGTATTTCATCCCTAGAAACAGCCTAGAGAACACTAGTTTCATAGTTTTTACTTAGTTAATTTTTAAAAAAACAGAAGAATAAATGATTTCCAGAAAACCTGTAGGTTCAATTGAAATGGGAAAAACAGGAACCATGAAAGATTGGTTAAAGAAAGAGAGACCAGAGTCTACAAATCAGCAAAGTCAACTTATTTGAAGCTGAATCTAGAATCTGGAAATTTCAGAAAGCATAGTAAACTAATCAAGTGATATAGATCTCTATAGGAAGCAGAATCCCATATAGTAGACATCAGGAAAGCCCTGAAAGACATCGTCCTTCAAAATGAAGTCCACTGGTAGAAGGGGCAGCAGGGTGCTTTGATCCTGGGACAGAGACTGCTCTCCGCCTTGTTTATGTGTATTCTTCCAGTTAAGGGTAACTGTTTTAGAAATGTGGGCCTTATAGTCAGAAATAACTTATTTGAATCCCTGTTCTGTAATTTATTGGGTTTTGAGACCTGGGAACACCACTTCACCTTTCTGAGCCTCAATTTTCCCATTCTGTGCACTGAGGGCAATCTTACGTAAATTTCAAGTTTTGTGTAGGATTAAATGAGATGATGTGCAAACAATACCTGTAGCACCTGACTTTCTGGAGTCAACTGAGTAAAATCAATCTCTCTCTCTCTCTCTGTCTCTCTGTCTCTCTCTCTCCCCCTGTATGTATTGACTCTAGAATATGAGCTCTATGAGTAAGGGATTTTCCTTTCTTTTGTACAATGACATTTTCTTGTCACATAGAACAGCACCTGGTCCATAGGAGTCACCCCCCCAAATACTAATTGAATGAATTAATTATTAAAAAGATTAGCATTCTTTAAGTAAATCATTTCCACTAAACAGAACAGGAAGAGGATATTACATTTGCTCCACAATTTAATGTTTTTCTCCCAAAATAATATGTAAATAGTATGTTGACTAATGATATCTTCTGATATCATTTTTTTAACCAAATTGTTCAGGTGGATTCAACAAAGGCAACATAACATTTATATAGTGCTTTTACCCAAAGAGAGGAAGCACTAATTCCATGTTTTTATAGATAAGAAAATTGAAGTTCAGGGAGATTAAAACATTTAATAACCTCCTTGATTTTTAAGAACAAAATGGACATGAATAATGGAAAGTATTAATTAAGCAGAAAAACATATACAGCCAACCAGATTGAGAAAAATAGGTCTAGACATTATTTCATTTTTTGCTTATGACAGATTTATGTATTGATAATTTTATTTAGTATGAGAAATATTTTGTACACACAATTCCCAGTAAAATAGAATTGAGTAATTCTTCCTGTCATCACACAGTGAAGATACGTCTGGGTGCATTGTGAACTAAGATTCTATACAATAAATCACAGGCATATATGTATGCATTATTTGCATCTGACATGTATTTATTTATGCAAACATGCACTTCATCTCTCAATATAATTGGATCCAAATGTGTAGAATAGAAGGTACAAATTAGTATAACTTAGTACAATTGTATGAAAGCCTGAAAATAAGGACCACCAGGGAGGAGAAGGAGGAAGACGAGGCTTCTAGGGAAATGACCAGTTATCTTAGGATTTTCATAAAGTTTTCTTCAAAACCCTAGGCAAGTTAGGGAGGCCTGACAGACTTAAGGCCAGAAGAAATTGCAGATGACAAATAGATATCCTTTAAATAAAGAGAAAATCTCTGCATTCAGAGTTGGAATGGGGCAAAGATACTATCATGGGACCAGAAGAAAATGATTTTATGTGAATTCTAATTATCACCTTAGTTTGTATTCCTGGCTTCATTTTATGCCTCCACTGTCTCTTTCCATTTACCTCATCTTTCCTATCTGTTTAAAATTTAGCCTCTTCTCCTGTATTTTATATTTATTTACAAGCTAATTAACACTTCTTTAGAACAACTCAGGCCACAAATAATGCATGTTGCTGTCTTCTAAATAAAAGACAACTTTATACGCCATTTGTAAAGTAATAATGAAGCACTTCCGTAAATCTATATTTTGTATGTGCATTTATTTACCTATTTACATATTGTCTATCATGATACTATCAAGGTCTTAGGGCCTGGGACCCTGGTCTTCAAGTACACCATCAAGGAAAGGAAAAGGTAAAAGAAACGCATAGTTATAATGTGGCACGTGTGTGCTTTGATAAACCAATAATGAGGTGCTGCTCAGACTAACAGAAAGGCACCAAACACAGCCTTGGGGTATCATGGAAAGCTTCAGGCCTTGAACCTGATGGTTTCTGAAGGACAAAATTTAATTTGACATATATTTTTGTTTTTAAAAGTGTTGGGGTGGGGAAGAAAAGAGCAGAATTCCAGAAAGAAGCAGCAGCATTTACGTAGCACCATAGAAATCAGGGAACAAGACACTGCTTGGTCTGCCGGACTGCACTCAGCTGGAGGAGACTGAAAAGGGAAACGGAAAGAAATGTGGGTGCTGTAGAGGAAGGTGGGGCCAGACTAGATGGGGGTTCATGTGTTTTCATAGGCAGACATAGATCCAGTGCTTCTCAATCTAACTTTGAGATGACAGAACTATTCAGAGATACATCTGCATATTAAGAAAGGTATTTAAACATTTTTACTTTCTCTACTCACAGAGTATACTGAAAGATTTCTGTTTTGTCATGACAAGGACACAGGAAAGGACTAGAGTGATAATATTAAGAACAATTAATCCAGCTAAAAGAAATATGAGAAGCTAAGAAATTTGAAGGAAAATCCCTATAGGTATTGAACATTAAATATTATAAACATATGGGTAATTATAATCAGAAAATACAGTTTTTAATAAAACTTTTTTTTTCAAGAGAACAACACAAAAATCTAAGAGTTAAACCATTTTCACCATGATACTTCATGGTATAAAAAGTTCAGATTTAATTCTATGGTTCACACAATCCCTCAGCTGAAGTAAACCTGTGTTACTAAACAACCAGTGAAGGAATATGTGATTTCTTCTATTGAGGGAGACATAATTGGTCTGCTGTTTTAAATCTTAGACACATACTTCAGTTAATGACTAATGTGCCAAGGCTATTTTTACTTGAGTCTGCTACCCAATTTAACTTAAATGTATTCTCCCATACTTTGATCTAGGTTTTGAGAAGAGTTTCAGAGTTAAAGGTCTTTGAATAATTTTTCACCCTTTTGTTCATGGAAAATTAAAATGCATCTCTAGTACCTTATGTGCATATTTTTATTATTCCTCTTTTTTAAAATTAGAACATGAAACAATATTCTTGCTTTAATATATGATCAAAACTCTCTGTTAGAGCCCTGACAGGTGTGGCTCAGTTGGTTGGAGCATCATCCTGTGCACCAAAAGATTGCGGGCTCTGTCCCTCGTTAGGGCACATGGGAGAAGGCAGACAAGCCATCTCTCTCCCAAAAGCAATGAAAAAAATGTCCTTGGGTGAGAACAAAAAACAGTTTGCTAGATAAGTCTGTTTATTCTGTTTTGTTTATAATTCTTTCTAGATTGGCATTTATCACTTAGAAAATATACATATATTTATATAAAGTATATATAATATATAAAAACAATATAAAAGAGTGTGACCACTAGCTGGCACTAAGAAAGCAATTTCTAACAGGGTGAAATGCTCTGGGCTAAAAATTACTTCATCCCAAACTAAAGAAAAAGGGTAAAGTTAGGAAAGAAAGAAAAAGTATATAGTCACCCATTTATATGCATGCTTCTCTGATGGTGTACTTGTCTAGATTCACACTCTAGTAAGATGCCAGAGTTTTGAGACTGAAAACTTCAGGGTGTCTTCTTATGAATACATTCTTCAAGCTGATTGAAAGTTCAAACCTCGCATAAACATACAGTTCATAAACCTCTATTTACGTAAGTCCAACGTTATCAGCATATTTCCTCAGTGAGCACATATATTAAGCAAGATAATTTATACAACTGAATTCATTTTAACTGAACACTTAAGAACTATTCACAGAAGGGAAGCAACACTGAATTAATCTTTGGTCTTTTCCATGTAGTGAAGATTAGACTTCACAGGAACTGTCAAGTGTTTTTAGCTCTGCCGCTACACATATTTGTGTGTGTTGTGTCCAGGCGTGTGTGTGTGTGTGTGAAGGGAGCGGATGAAGGTGAAGTGATTTGGGGGAAAAGTATGGTAGAAATGGTATAAATAAAGGCAGTATGTAAAAGAGTGTGGTAGATAAATTTGCAACCAAAGTCCCCAATTTGGGATAATTCCATTTGCACATTCAAGCTTGCTTTGACTCTCCCCGTTTATTCCTTCTTTCATTTATGTGTTCATGCTCTCTTTCTTGCCCATTAGTACTCTCCTTCATTATATTTTTCCTCCATTCTCTTCCCCTTATTTCTATGCACACATATAATAATACTAATCCAATTTTGAAGAGTATGCATATAATGAGAGTTAACAATGAATTTTATTGTCATCTTGGAATCATTTTAAATATACAAATTCTAGAATAATTCTCATTGTACTGAATCAGTCTGTATTATATTTAAATATAAGCAAATGGAGAATACATTTTAATATGTTCTAGGTAATAATAATAAACATTTATGTTTGGAGATTACTGGATGATAAGTATGAGAGAGAAGAGCTGAATTCTATTTTTAACTTAATTATAAAATTTGGGGCAAAGAATTTAAACTTCTAGGTATGAATTCCCCCTTATTTGTAAAATCAGGAAAGCATCTTTATGTTATCCCCTAATTCTGAGATTCTGATGTGTTTCCCTGATCCAAAGTTTCAAGTTTTTTTAGGGATTGCATGAATTCAGCTCCCAGAAGACAAGAAACAAAAGTTCAAAGCAACTGTTTGGCTTCAGTGTCTACCGATTCTAGGTAAACTAATTCTTGCTTTGTGAATTCTTTCAGATGTTCCTAAGAATGATAATTTTGTTCTCTCATGCATTGTTGAAAAGTTTGGCAAAGTTTTTTAGTTTAAAATTTTAATATCATAGAATAAGCACAACAATGGAGAAATAAATTTCAGAGAATTTCAGAATAGGAATGCTGGGTGCTCAGTGGAGTGTGACAGAGGGTAACAGAACAGACTGTGGAATCAGACAAACATGATTTCTAATCCCAGCTCAGTCCTTTATTAACTACAGAGTTTTGGGAACATTAGTTAACTTCTTAAGGGCTTGGTTTCCTTACATAAAAAGAAAAAAAAACAAACCTGGAGATAATTATACTCACCTTGAAAATTTGTTCTGAGGATTAAGTGTTATAATATATGTAAAACAACTGAATGATTGGCACAAGAAAGGCAAATGACTTTATATAATGTATTAGTATGTAGCATTTGTCATTTCACCCTATTTGGTTACATATCTGCCTTCTTTGAGGCCCGTATGGTTTTTCAAGAAGTTGACTCTTCTTATTTGCCTTTTTGCTTCAGGCAGTGTAGCAGAGTGGTTACAAAGGGCAGGCTCTGGAACTGGTCACTCTGGCTTTGAATCCTAGCCCTGCCACTTGCTACTGTGAGAGCTTGGCCAAATTATCAAGCTTTTTGTGTGTCAGTTTCTTCAGTGATTAGGTGGAGAGTATGAGGATTCACTAAGTTATTACATGAAAAGCTTTAGTGCAGATTATTATTACCCCCAATACCTAGCACTGTGCCTGGTAATGAATGTCTATGGGTTGAATGAATGGATGAACGAATGAATGAATGAATGAATACAAAATAAGAAGACATGGAATGCTACAGTTAATGATTGTAAAATCACCCAAATTTTGTCATCTTGTGGACATAGGCATTTGGGTTCTTCAGATAGTTTTGAAAATTAGATCACAGAATTCATAGAATTCACAGAAGTACTCAGAATGGAATCCTGAAATCCTGATTCTTGGTCAAAGTCTATTTCATTATACCAGCCTGCCTCCACGTAAGTCATAAATGGAATGTAATTATTTTCAGTAAACTCTGTAAACTCCAAAGACTTTTATGAAAGAGAGTATTTGGTCTGAAGAGTAACAAGACAGGATCTTTTTGTGTGATGAGGAAAAAATTGAGTAACCAGAATACACATAGGTGCTAGCTGTCACTATGCTGACACTGAAATAAAGTGAAGAACCAGGGAAATTAAGATTCTAAGTGAATAGATAAAACAATTACAATACATATTCCTTGGCAATAATGCTGTACTGAAAATTAGTTTGTTCATATATTGTGTGAAATAAGAGCTTTTGTTTAATAGTGAACCTAAAAGTTAGGCAGCCTGCCTGCTCACTACTGCACAGTGAAGTTTACAGCAGTGCAAAAAAAGAAAGAAAATAAAAAGCAAATAGAAACAAACACACATCCCATTCTGCTGAGGACATTAAACAGTTAACTTTTTATCGGTAAAATGAAAGATGATGAAGTTTTGTTTAGAACGCTCTGTGTTTGCTTCCTGTTTAGGATTCACTACTCTGTTCTCACTGCTATGAGGTCATAGTGCACTCTAATGAAACATGCACTCATACTCCATGTCCACCACTCAGAGCTACATCACTATACTTGCAGGACCCTGTGTTCCAGACTGCAACACAGTTTTCTCACACTATTAATCTTACTGCCCTGTACATTCCTAAAAATGATTGAGAATCCTAAAGACCTTTGGATTGTATAGATTATATCTATTGATATTTCTTATATTTAAAATTAAAAATTAAAATGTAAAAAATACAAAATCTATTACATCATATTTCCCATATTTGAAATTAAAACTTAAAAAATATAAAATAAGCCCTGGCTGGTAGAGTTCAGTGGTTTGAGTGCCAGCCTGTGAACCAAGGGGTTCCTGGTTCGATTCCCAGTCAGGGAATATGCCTGTGTTGTGGGCCAGGCTCCCAGTAGGGGGGACACATGAGAGGAAACCACACATTGATGTTTCTCTCTTCTCCCTCCCGTCCCCTCTTTCTAAAAATAAATAAATAAAATATTTAAACATATATATGTAAAATAAATACAAAATCAGATTATGTTTTTCAGTCAGGGCAATGAGGTCTTCACACATCATGTAGCTAGTGTCTGAGAGATTTCTCTGTACATGTGTGAGAGAGAATGAAAATTCAAATGGCAACTTAGAATGAAAATAGTTCTCTAAATAAGTAATAAATAGTTTTCTTACAGGATGTCAAGAACCATGAGGCATCCTCACATGACCCTTTGAGAACTGCTATAGTATTCACTACATTAATGATATTTATTGAACACCTGCTATATGCCAGGAAATGCTATAATCTACTCATATATTGTACACATTAGACTTTCAAGAATTATGTTCATATAATACATAGATGATTGAGATTTAATGAATTAAAACTCATTTGTCTGTGGTAAGTTTAGTTATAAGAAAAAAAAGGGTTCAAAGCCAGATTAATCTGCATTCAGAATCCATCTTCTGTGTACATAAATATTATACCAAATAACATTCATTCAAGTGACATTTATCTAGAGATAATAATGACAATTACATTAAAAATGATGTTGCTACTGTAGAATCTATAAAGTTTTTTTATATAGTCTCTCTTGTTTTTTTCTTTTTCATTCAATATTTTTTATTTTAATTGTTGTTCAAGTACAGTTTTCTGCCTTTTACCCCCATCCCTCCCCACCTCCCTCCCATTTCCACCCCCCCTTTGTTTTTGTCCATGTGTCCTTTATACTTGCTCCTGTGAACCCTTCCCCTTCCTCCCTGAAATTCCCTCCCCTCTCCCCTCTGGTCACTGTCAGCCTGTTCTCAATTTCAGCGACTTTGGTTATATTTTGCTTGTTAGTTTGTTTTGTTGATTAGGTTCCTGTTAAAGGTGAGATCATATGGCATTTGTCTTTCACCACCTGGCTTATTTCACTTAGCATAATGCTTTCCAGTTCCATCCATCCATGCTCTCTTTTGTTTTTATATATGTGCTCAATAACAGTAGCAATGGAAAAATCAATAAATAACTGGCATCTGCAAATGACATCCTTAGTTCTATCCAATTAATGGTAACTTACATATGAGAAGAATTTCCTGGAAAGTTTATTTAAATTAAACTTACTTTTGTGGTATAATTTTATCTCTGACAAAGCCTTTTGTCAACACCCCTAAACTGAAAATCTTGTGTGTGTAAGCTTAAAAGTTCAATTGAGGAAAAATAAGTGTAAAATTCTCTCTGAAATGTTGGCAATAATACCATACACTAATATTGATGTTGATAATAATATTGATAAGACTAATCACATATAATTAAAAATATATCCTAAAAACAATATATAATAAAACTTAATTTTAACCAGAATAAAACAAACAAAATAAAACAAAAAGATTCACTACTCTGCTCATATTTCCATGAGTTCATGGTCTATTCAGCTTATCAAAAACTAAAAAGCATTTTGGTAGCAATTTATATCTTCCACCCAACCACAGTTGTTTCAGAGTTGGTTTGGAATGTGATAAAATTTCAAATGTTTAAATAAAATAATGAGACATATTAGCTTAATGTACATAAATATTTTCTGCAATAAATTAAACTTTTTTTTCTATTCTAAATAAATTAGCATTCTGTAGCCTAGAACAGATGAGGATGTTTCTGCATTTAGTGCAACTAACTGGTATAAATTTACATTATTGGATGGATGAGGTATATCAGTAAGGAGCTGAAGTTCACAAATGCTACATTTGTTAATGCTGTTTCATATTTGTGAGCATATTGGTTTTGCAAACCCTTCTGTTTTCCTCTGTGGATGTCAAAAGGACTTTGAGCGAAGTGCAGTTGACATGCATATGCAGTCTTTGGTAAAGCCTCGCATGAGCTTCTCTGCACAACCCAACAAGAAGTAGCTGAATCTGATGATTTTTGAATTCTTTAAGAGTTAAGTTACATAACTTTGACTAAGACTTAAGTGTCCTGATAGAATTTTCTAGATTATTCTGTATGGTACAAATTTTAAGTTATTTATTAAAATCTATTTTTATCTCCTCTTTGCCTGCTTAAGAGTTAGTATGGGCTCAACACTAAAACAAACAAACAAAAAAACAATCCAATTGAACAATGAGCAGAGGATGTGGACAGACACTTTTCCAAAGACTACATACAGATGGCCAGTAGGCATATGAAAAAAGGCTCAATGTCACTTATCATCAAAGAAATGCAAATTAAAACTACAACGAGTAGGGATTAATGGTGACAGAATGGCACTCATTTTGGGGTGGTAAACACAATACAATATACAGATGACATATCATATAACTGAAACCTATATAATTTTATTAATCAATTTCACCCCAATAAATTCAATTAAAATATGAAAAGCACCAGAGAACAGTTTAACAGAAGCACACCACAATTTGATCAACAATGATTTGAAAAGCCAAGGCCTAGATCAGTCACCATCCATGAGGAACACGCCTCAGTGTTAATAAACCGCATTTGTTCTGACAAACAAACAAACAAAGCCCACAATGAGACATCACCTCACACCGGTCAGAATGGCTATCATCAATAAATCAACAACCAGGTGCTGACGGGGATGTGGAGAAAGGGAACCCTGCACTGTTAGTGGGAATGCACATTGGTGCAGCCACTGTGGAAAACAGTACGGTGGGTCCTCAAGAAATTAAAAATGGATCTGCCTTATAACCCAGCAATTCCTTTTCTGGGTATATATTCAAAGAATTCAAAAACATTAATTCAAAAGAATATATGTACCCTTATGTTCATTGCAGCATTATTTACAATAGCCCAGATATGGAAGCAACCCAAGTGCCTATCAGCGGATGAGTGGATAAAAAAGTTTTGGTACATTTACACAGTGGAATACTATCTGGCTGTTAAAAAAAAGAGAGAGAGACAACATGGATGGATCTAGAAGATATTATGCTAGATGAAATAAGTCAGTCAGAGAAAGACAAATATGATATGCTTTTACTTATATTTTCAATCCAAAGAGCAAAATAAATGAACAAACAACAAAATAGAAACAGTTATAGAGATCAGATTGATGGTTGCTAGAGAGAAGGGGGGTTGGGGGCTGAGTTAAGAAAGGTGAAGGGTTTAAGAAGTACAAATTGGTAGTCACAAAATAGTCACAGGGCCATGGAGTACAGCCTAAGTAATATACTGAGTATTATTATAAAACTATGTACAGTTCCAGGTAGATACTTGAAACATCAGGGGGAGTCTACTCTGTAAAGTATATGACTGTCTAACCATAATATTGTACATCTGAAACTAATACAAAATAATATTGAATGTAAACTATATTTAGAAATCAAATCAAATAAATAAATAAATGAAAGAGTTAGTTTTGGCACTATGACTGAAGTCCAGTTAACACAATGTGAGCAGAAATGAGTGGGCCTCTTCCCAGACTTGTGGGGGGGCTCTGCCTGCAGGGCCCAGCCCCGCCACCACGGATGAGAATAAGTCTACCAAAACATGATCTGCTTGGGGAGGAAAGGTGGCCAATCTCTCAAAGGAGAAGGGCGAGGAGCCCGTTCCTCAATGGGCTTTTATTGGGTTCATTTGTACAGGATTACAGATAAAGCTCATTAACCATTGTAAAGCAGTAAGGATCAAACAATAGATAACAAAAAACTCTGAGGGCCTATTGAGTCAGGATCAGATAGCTAAAGAGCTGTAAAGCTTTGAGGAACAAACTCAGTTCTTGCTTGGACCTTTATCATTCAATTGAGAGCATTCTAAACAAAGCAGGTTTCACAGGATTTTACACATTCTTTCTTAGGCCTGATTGCTGGGGGAACCCGCCCTTTCCAGCACAGGGCTGCACCACCCTGCCATTGTTTCAGGCTTAGGTGGAGCAAGGGAAGTGAGGCAGTCATGAGATTAGGAGACTTCTCCAAGACAGAATGAGGACTCAGGCTTTGTCAAAGTCGAGGGGTGATGGTCCATCACCTCCTTTGGCTGTACTCCCCAAAGTCCTTCCTTGGGGCCCTCCCACGTGATCGTGCCTGTCTTAGGTAGTTCTCCCCTTGGGGAATCTTACCCAGCATTGGCTAACTGACCAAGCATTGGGGGCCAATTATGGAAAGAGGAACAGAAGCAGCACTCCTGCCAGGGAGATAAGCTTTTGTCTCCTGGGTGGCTTACGGTCCAAGGTCACTCCCTCAGCCTTAGCCTTGGCGGGGGTTACAGCTTCTGAAACCAGGCAAGGCAGTTCCCAACACAGGCTGGCTTATAAAAATGTCCCATGCACACATTCATGCTTATTCCCTTCTTAGTAATGGATAGTAAGTGGTAGTGTGACCTTAAAAATTACATGTTGAAGGGAATACAGCTATCATCATCTTGAGCCCCTGTGTGATTGTATGCAGAAGAATGTCCCTACGCCCTTACCTCATTTCACTCCTAACTATTCACTCACATGAAACATTATGGTCTATTAAGTGAGTGAGAATTAACCTTCCTTTTTGTTTACTCATTGTATGTTTGGGTCTGTTTGTTGCCATAAGTTAGTCTCTACTGATTAGTACAATCAATTACGTAGGCACAAAAACTCTGAATAAAGTAAAAATCTGTGCTTCATATCAGTCTTATAAACATATGAACATAATGTTTATAAACATTAAACATGTAGAAGCAATGATTAAAAGTTTCCTGAGAGGAGAAAGGATGTAATAGATCTCTTTTTCTTCCAAGGTGAAAACATAGCCAGCTGAATTTATTAGTAAATTTTTTCATTCATGGTGAAGGGATAATCTATGAATGTCATGCCTTTGAGCTTTCATATGATTTGCCTCACAAATATAATTGGATTCAAAATAGCATCTGGCCATCAACCTCCGACATCAACTTTCCTGAAAAAAATATGACTATAAGATAAAGAAAAAAGAATATGGTTGCAGGACCTTCAAAACCAAGAACTAATCCAAAGCCAGTAGTATTCAGATAAAATTTCAACAAAATAAAAGGCTCCAAAAGTTGTAACACACAACACTCAATGATATACCTTGCTTAACCTCAAGGAAGAAACAGCTCTGCCTTCCTGCTTCTTGGCTTAGAGACTTCCAGACACACTACTGGACAACCTCCCCTATGTATATGGTTGCAGCCTTTGAAGAATTTCAGAGTATTTACCCTACCCTCCTTTATCCATTGGCCCATTGCAGTTCAATGGGTATGTTTTCACAATTTAAAATTTCACATGTGGGGAGAAAAAGGTGAGAAGAGTACTAAAACCAGACCACATTGTAGATTATAGCTTTCCATGGCTCCCAAGTATTATGGTATCAGGACTACAGATAGAAAAGGAACTCAAGTTGATCCTGACAATTGTATTTGAATCATCCTGTGTGACACTGGAAAGGAGAGGAGAGGTGTGACCACAAATACGCTCTGCACTTTGGCCTGGGAAATGCATCCAACCAGAAATCAGGAAGACAATGCATGGGGTATTCACAACTAAACACTTTGTGCTGTGAAGCATCAGTTTAAATTAGAACTCTGCACAGTAAGAGGTAGGGGTGGGGGAACCCTAAGAAAATATGCAAATATTCACTGGAACAAGAGAAAAAAAGCATATTTTTAAAACATGAAAACGTAGTATTTAAATGATTGGCTATAGCAAAAGAGAGAAAATAGTTTCAATTTACTTAATATGAAACCAGAAGACATTTCTGCTACAAAAAAAAATGATATCACAAAACCATAAATAGGGAAAAGAGACAGATAAGGACAAAAACAAAATGCTCAACTTGTTTATCTCCATCTTGATACAGAATGATGGGGCAAGAGAAGGAGATTATAAGGAAGAAAATTATGCTCTGAGAATGTCAGGTCACAAGATTCACTAATGTAACTTTGGAGCTGGATTCACACTCTAGAGCCTGCAAAACACCAAGAAGAAAATTTAGTTTAAGTGTTGTTATGGTTTCTGGCCCTTTAGAAACCTATAGAAGAAAAAACAATAGTTTCTGTGGAAAATATTTAAACACAAGCCTCAATTTTCCATGTGATGTTCAAGATAAATGAATTCTCAATTAAACAAAAATCCAGTACACAAAAGAGAAATATAAACAAACATCAAAATAAGATAATTATTGGAAATATTCCACATAGAATATTAATGAGATGTTAATGTGCTTAAGGATATAAAAAGAGAATTAAAGTATTATGCAAGAATATTATGCTCTCTAAATTGATCAATGTTTTACACAATCTCTGTGCAAAGTGAAAAGCTCTAACAAGTAAATAACGAGTATCATACACATGCAAGAAATATAAATACATTTCCTTTAAAATCAACTAAGAGAAGAATGATCCCTTTCAATACTTTTTCTAGCCAGGCTAAGGCAATAAGGAAAAAATGGAAGGAAAAGTATTTGAAAATAAAATTACTACTGACATTATTCCAAGATAAGGTGATTTTCTTTATATAAAACCCAGAAGGACGTACTGATAAGTTAACAAGTAAATGAGTTTAGAATGATGATTAATAAATTTAAAAACAATATACCAAATTAAATTATATTGTTATAAGCCAAGAAAAAGAGCAAGCCCAATTGAGAACAATGATAATACTTAGGCTATCAACAAAATATAAATGTATTTATGGTAAACTTAACAAATATATATGTACATATGTATATATACACATATATAGTTACATATATATAATTATTTAAATACCTTAAGCAAGACCTAATTAAATGGAGAAGTATAACATACTCAGAGATGTTTTGGAGATGCCATTAACCTCAAAACAAAATACAGATTCATTAGAATTCAAATTAACAAATCAAAGTCAGTTTTTCATGAAACTTGACAAGTTACTTCTAAAATTTTTATTAATAATGTAAGAAATGTCTAAAGTAAAAAAGTCAGATGAGCAAAATGCCCAAACAATATCAAAATTCATTATAATTCTATGGTGATTTAAAAGTATGATCTCAGTGCAATAGATAAATATATGACCAGACAGAACAGAGAGCACCTAAACAAATCCATGCATATACTGAATTCTGATACATGAAAGAGAAGATATTATAGATCAGCAGGGAAAACATAAACCATTAAATAAATGGTTTGGAAGCAATTAGTTTTCATAAATAAAAAAGAAAAAAATAAAACTCTACTTCACAACATAAAGAAAATCAGTTTCAGATTAACTGAGGATGTAATTGTGGAAGGCAAATTACTAAAAACCTCTAAAAAGCAATATAAGAGACTATCATTCCAATACTTGGTAGGGAAAATTTCCTTAAACTAAACAGGAAAATGAAAACTATTAAAACAATGACGTATATTACACCACAATAAAACACACAACTTATTTTATGAAAGAAAGCAAAAAGGAAAAACACAAATAGGGAAAGATATTGAAATACATAAAACTAACAAAGGTTAAACATACAGAAAATGTAAAGAACATCTATTTTTTTAAGAGTCATGGAAACCCATAATGTATTGCAGAGGAAAGTCTAGTGGATCATATATGAACATGTCCAATCTCATTTTTGATATGAAAATACAAATTAAAACTATAACACATATAATATCACATGAACAGCTTAAAAACACTGTAAATCTTAAAATATCACATTTTTGTGAGAATGTAGTACAAAAAGAACCTTCACATACTACTGAAGAGAATGTCAATTGAAACAATAACTTAGGGAAGAATTTTATTTCACCTAGTAAAATTGAACATGTACATACCCTACAACCTGGCAATTTCTTTCCAAGGTTTATGTATATGTATCAACCAGAGGGCATATACAAGAATGTTTGTAGAGAGATTTTTTATAGTATAACAAAACTAAAAACAACCCAATTGTTCATCAACACTCATCTGTGTATAATAGACTTCTATACAGAAATGAAAGCACATGCATAATATCTTGCATGAATCAATCTGGGTGAATCTCAAAAATATAGTATTAAACTAAATAGAAAATAGAAAAAATACATATAACGTGATGTTGTTTATATAAAGTTCAAAAATAAGCAAAATAATATGCTGTTTAGGGATGACTGCAGAGGTGGTAAAGCTAAGAAGGAATGTCTCCAGAATATAGATGAAAATGTCAAAGAAATGCAAACTATGAAAGAGATGATGAGTTATTTGGAGGACACTAAACTCCTGTCTAATACGTATGTGTTTGTAGGAAGAAAGAAGAACTTTAAACGTGCTACCTTAAATGGGTTTGAGACCCTATAGTTGGGCAAAATGATCTCGCTGCTGCCACCCAGAATATGAGAGAGTATTATACTGCATATCACTAGTCCAGGGAAATATCAAAATTTAAAATTCAAAGTATGACTGAATATTGCTTTGCACCATCATAAAGTTGAAACATTAAGAGTCAAACTACCATTAAGTTGAAAATCATCTGAATAAAGTCTTCTTAGAAAAGAAGACATAGGAATTACTTACAAATTTACAAATGCTTGGAGAAAGTTTTATTTAAAGCCCTCATCCTTTGCCATATCAAGTAGAGGTGAATAAGAAAATAAAGATTTTTTTATATTAATGATGTTGAAAATATATATTCATATATACATATATATGATTTTGCATCCTTAAAGAGCAAACTAAGTTTCAGGGCAGCCACAGAATTTTTATAAATGGTGTTTATCTACAAGACCACAAAAATATCTTAAAACATTCCTCAAAGCAGAAATTGTATGAGTAGTATTTTCTGGTCCAACTTTAATAACAGATGTTTAATTCCCCAAAGCACTATGACAAGATTACAAACCTCTGAAAAAAATAGTAGGTAACTTATTTGGTACAGACCTGGCAGGGCAGAGCCTCCAGGAGTTGGGAGGGAGAGGCATCTGGGAGCCCCGAGAGTGGGGCTGACAGATCTCCCATGAGAGAGAAATAGCAGGAGCAAGTACACTGTATAACAAAACAGACCAGATCCAGGGAAAACTATGCTCAAGAGTAACTTTTTAAGTTTAATTGTGTTTTATTAAGAAAAGGAAAAGAACACTAGAAATTAAGTAAGTAGTCACCATGAGAAGTGAAAAAACAAAACCTGAGGGAGATTTTTCCTGTTAGAAGC
Source organism: Trachops cirrhosus (assembly GCA_028533065.1). Lineage (NCBI taxonomy): Eukaryota > Metazoa > Chordata > Mammalia > Chiroptera > Phyllostomidae > Trachops > Trachops cirrhosus. Next base: position 47,749,009 of record CM052542.1, on the reverse strand, counting down.
ATATTGGGTTAGCCAGGAGCATCCCTCTAGAGCACAACAACTTCTAGTGCTGGATAAAATTAGAAAAGTATGTTTTCAAATGCATCACTGTAGGAAATCCAAGATGGCAAGGGCATAGGTGGAAGCCACATTAACTTCTTCCCAGGGCCAAACTGAAATTACAACTAAATGATAGAACAATCGTCCTGAATAACCAACTAAAGACTGACTGCAGAGGATTTACAGAAGACGCCATATTGAGACTGTTAGGAAGTGCAGAGATTTGAAAAGGTCTGGCTCTGCTCCTACGGGCAGCAGGCAAGATCCTGGAGGAATGTATCAGTTGCAACGTTTCCCTCTGAGAAGAGTGGGGTCTCAACTCCAAGCCAAGATTCCCCAGCTGAGAACACCAAAGCCAAAAAAAAGAACCCATATAACATATGACTATGAAAACCAGTGGAAATTCTGTCTGCCAGGGAGAGACAGGAGTCTTTAAGAGGCCCAAGTACCCTCTTAAAGGCCAACAAACAAAATCTTGTTTGCAGTCACTCACCATAGGCTCTGGCAAAGGGAGGGCAGAGTGGACAGAGTTGTGTGAAGATGGACTGGATTTTGTGATTCTGAGGAGAGAACTGAAAGGATGGCTGCCGAGATCCTTGTTCTGAGTCACTCTCCTAAACCACAAATGCCATCTTTCTTGGGTGGATCTCTCCCCTCAGTATGGCACCAAACGGGGAATGCAATAGCCCCACCCTCTGGGTTTCCCATAACCCCACATTGTGGAGCCTGCACTCTGCTGAAGAATCAGGTGCCTCACCTGGGGATATGGAAGTCTGGAAGATTCAGGGAGTGCCAGTGACTGACATGTGGTTTCATGGAGGTGGTCATTCCTCCCGCTTTTCTGAGAATATGACTGCTGCCTCACCCTCATGGGAGATCTGCTAGCCCCACTCTCAGGGCTCCCAGAAGCTTCATTCTCCCAACTGTTGGAGACTCTGCCCTGCCAGATCTGGGAAAAATCCAGGACAGACTGAATTGTGTGGCTCTGGGGCAGGGTACATTCCTCTCACCTTCACCCAAGCCTGACCAGCACCTCCCTGTCATGAAAGATCCACTAGCCCCACTCTCTCAACTCCCAGTGGCCCTGCCCTGCTGAGATCAAACTCCTGATAGAGTCTGGGGCGGACTGAATTGTATAGCTCTAGGATGGAGGCCAATTTTCCCTTCATACATCCTACCAGTGCAGAGTCCTCCCTTCATATGGTGAAATCTTGGTCTGTTTTGGCCTGATAAAATCTGCTGCCTCAGCTGATGCCACCCTGAGACTCTGCCCCACCATAAAGGTGTGCAAGGATTCAGCAGCTTACCAAAAGGCTACCTTACCAAGACTGGAAGTCATAGCAGATCTATTTAGTACATAGAACAAACCCAAAAAGGCATCCAAAATAGGGAGACAAAGAAACATGCCCCAAATGAAATAACAGGAAAAATATCCAGAAAAAGAGCTAAATGAAATGAAGGCAATTTATTGCATATAGAAATCAAAAAAGTTTCTATAAGAATGCTCAAGAAACTCAGTGAGTATTGCAACAGCATGGAAAAGGACATAGAAACCATAAAAAAAGAATCAGTCAGAAATGAGGAATACAATATCTGAAATGAAGAGCACACTTGAAGGAATAAACAGTAAGTTGGAGGAAGCAGAGGACCTGAATCAGCAATTTGGAAGACAAGATAGCAGAACACTACAAATGAGAGCAGCAAAAAGAAAAAAGAATATTAAAAAATGAGGACAGTTTAAGGGACCTTTGGGACAACACACAGGATAACAACATCTACATCATATATGTATCAGAGAGAGAGGAGAAACAACAAGGGATTGAGAACCTATTTGAAGAAATAGTGCCTGAAAACTTCTATAAAACTAGTGAAGGGAAAAAATACACAAGCCCAGGAAGCACTCAGAGTCCCAAACAAGATGAATCCTAAGAGGCCCACATCAAGACACATCATAATTAAAATGGTAAAGGTTAAAAAAAAGGAAAGAATCTTAAAATCAGCAAGAGAAAAACAGCTGGTTACCTACAAGGGTCTCCTATAAGAACATAAGCTGATTTCTCAACAGAAACATTTCAAGGCAAAAATAATTGGGATGAAATATTCAAAGTGATGAAGGGCAAGGACTTATAACCAAGATTACTTTACCCAACAAGGTTCTTATTTAAAATTGAAAAAGAAATAAAGAGTTTCTCAGATTAAAAAATAATAATAAAGAGGTCTGTTACTACCAAACTAGTATTGCAAAAAATCTTAAAGAATATTTTTTAAGAAGAAGAAACAGAAAAACATAGTTAAAAAAATAAAAGGTAAATAAATATGTACCTATCAATAATCACTTTAAATGTCAATGGCTTAAATGTTTGAATCAAAAGACATAAGTAGCTGAATGGATAAGATAACAAAACCCATATTCATGCTGTCTACAAGATACCTACCTCAGAATAAAAGATACACAGAAAAAAAAAGAAAGAAAAAGAACGGAAAGAATATTTAAGACAAATGGAAAGAATAAATATCTGGGGTAGTAACACATAAATCTGAAAAAATAGATTTTCAAACAAAGCTAAAGTAAGAGACAGAAAAAGGCATTACATAATGATAAAAAGATCAATTCAATAAGAGGCTATAAACCTTGTAAACCTTTATACGCCTAACATAAGAGTATCTAAATATATAAGGAAAATCTTGGTGGACATTAAGAAAGAGATCAACAGTAATACAGACAAAGTATGGAGATGTTAACACCCCACTGACATCAATGGATAGACCTTCCAGACAGAAAATCAAAAAGAAAATGGTGGCCTTAAATGACATATTAGATAGATTTAATTGATATCATCAGAGCATTTCACCCCAAAGTAGTAGAATATATATTCTTTTTGACTGCAAATAAAACAGTATCTAGGATAAATCATATGTTAGATAAAAAAGCCATTCTCAATAAATTTAAGAAAATTAAATTCATATCAAGCATCTGCTCTGATAATAATGGCATGAATCAAGAAATCAATCACAGGAAAAAAAACCTGAAAAACACAAAAAGACATGAAAGTTAAATAACTTGTTTCTAAACAATGAACAGGTTTAATAATGAGCTCAAAGAAAAAAATCAAAAGATGTCTTGAAACAAATGAAAATATGAATACAACAACCCAAAATTTATAGTACACAGTAAAAGCAGTCAGAAGAGGGAAATTTATAACCTTCCTTAAGAAACAAACAAAAAATCTCAAATAAACTATTTAACTTTACACTGAAAGTAACTAGAAAATCAAGAAAAAAACAAACCCCAAAGTGAGTAGAAGAAAGAAAATAATAAAGATCAGAACAGAAATAAACAAAATAGAGTCTTAATAAAAAACAGCAAAGGTCATTGAAACAAACAGCTCATTCTTTGAAAAGATAAACAAAATTGACAAACCTTTAACCTCACTCATCAAAAAAAGAAAGAAAGAGAAGACCCAAATAAATAAAACCAGAAATGAGAGAAAAGAAAAATAACTACTAACACCACAAAGTACAAAATATTGTAGGAATGTATTATAAACAACTCTATGCCAATAAATTGGACAATCAAGGTGAAATGGATAAATTTCTAGAAATATACAATATGCTAAAACTGAGTCAGGAAGAGTCAGAGAATCTGAACAGATTACAATTAGTGAAATTGAAGTAATAAACAAAAAATTCCCAGCAAACAAAAGTCCTGGACCACGTGGCCTCACAGATGAATATTAGCAAATATTCAAAAAGGAACTAATACCTATCCCACTCAAACTATTCCAAAAATTTGGAGAAGACTCCCAAGATCATTTTAAAAGCATTATCCTAGCTCTAAAACAAGATAAAGACACTGCAAAGAAAGATAATTATAGGCCAATATTTTTTAAGAAAATAACTGCTAAAAGTTTTGACAAAACATTAGCAAAGTGGATCCAGCAGTACATTGAAGGGATCATACACCTTGATCAAGTGGGATTCATTCTGGGGATGCGAGGTTGGTAGAATATTCATAAATTAATAATGTGATACACCACATAAACAAAGTGAAAGATAAGAATCACATGATTATATCAATAGATGCAGAAAAAGCATTTGATAAAATCCAGGGCCCATTTATAATAAAAGCTCAGCAAAGTGCGAATCAAGGGAACATAGGTCAACATAATAAAGGCCTTATATTACAAAACCACAATGAACATCATACTCAATGGGCAAAAACTAAAAGCATTTCTTTTAAGATCAGGAACAAGACAGGATGTCCACTTTCACCACTCTTTTCAACATAGTACTAATATTCTAACCACAACTATCAGGCAAAAAGAAGAAATAAAAACATCTAAATTATAAAAAAAGAAGAAAAATCATCATTATTTACAGATGACATGATACTGTATAAAAAGAACCCTAAAAATTCCACCAAAAAAATACTAAACCTGGTAAGTGAATTAATTAAAGTAATAGGATACAAAATAAATATCCACAAATAAGTTGCATTTTTATACATTAATCGTGACTATCAAAGAGGGAAACTAAGACAACAATCCCATTTATAATTGCGTTAAAAACTTAAATACCTAGCAATAAATTTAACCAAGCATGTAAAGGACCTGTACTCAGAACATTATAAGACACTGAAGAAAGAAAATGAAGGAGACACAAATAAGTGCAACCATATACCCTGTATATGGAAATGAAGAATTAACATCATTACGATAGCCATACTATCAAAACAATCTTTAGATTCAATGCAATTCCTATCAAGAAACCAATGACATATTTCACAGAACTAGAACAAATATTCCAAAAATACATATGAAACCACGAAAGAATATCAACAGCAGTCTTGAGAAAGAAGAACAAAGCTGGAGGAATCATGCTACCTGATATTAAACTATACTACAAGGTCACAGTAATCAAAGGAGAATGTTACTGGCATAAAAACAGATATATAGATTCGTGAAACAGAATAGAGAGCCCAGTAATAAACCTGTACCTTTATAATCAATTAATACTTGATAAAAAAGGGAAAAAACATTCAATGGGGGTGAAGATAGTATATTCAATAAATGGTGTTGGGGAAATTGGACAGATACATGCAAAACAAATAAACTAGACCATCTTCTTATACCACATACAAGATAAATTCAAAATGGATGAAAGACTTAAGTATTAGACCCAAGATCATAACTATCCTAAAAAAAAGTGTAAGACTTAAAATCTTGGACATCTCTAGTAGCAATATATTTTTTTCTGATACATCTCCTCAGGCAAGGGAAACAAAAGAAAAAATAAACAAATGGGATTGTATGAAACTGAGATGATTTTTCACAAAAAAGGAAACCATCAGCAATATGAAAAGACAACCCAATAAATAGAAGAACATATTTGCCTCTGATATGACATATATACATCTGATAAAGGTTAGTAACCAAAATTTATAAAGAACTTATTAAAGTCAACACCCTAAAAAAATCTAATTAAAAATGGATAAAGAACCTGAATAGATAGTTCTGCAAAGAGGAATGACCTATACGTATGAAAAGATGCTCAACATGATGAATCATCAGAGAAATACAAATTAAAGCCACAATGAGATATACCTCACAACTGTCAGAATGACTGTCATCAACAAAGGAGCAAACAAGTGCGGTCAAGGATGTGGAGAAAAGGGCCTGCACTGTGCATGCACTGTGAGTGGGAATGCAGATGGGTGTAGCTGCTGAGGAGTGCGGTATGTCATTACCTCAAAAAATTAACAATGGAACTGCCTTATGACCCAGCAATTTCATTTCTGGAAATACATTTAATGAAATCCAAGACATCAGTTCAAAAGAATATATGCACCTCTAGTAATATTTTGCTTGCTTGTTTGTTTTGTTAATTAGATTCCAATTATAGGTGAGATCATATGGTATTTGTCTTTCACAGCCTGGCTTATTTCACTTAACATAATGCTCTCCAGTTCCATTCATGCTGTCACGAAGGGTAGGAGCTCCTTCCTTCTTTCTGTTACATGGCAAAATATAACCAAAGACATTGAAATTAAGAACAAACTTACAGTAACCAGAGGGGAAGGGAGAGGGAAATAAATGTGGAAAGAAGGAAAAAGGTCATCAATGAACATGTATAAAGGATCCATAGACAAAGCCAAAGGAGAGTAGGATTGAGGGTGGGAGGGAGAAAGTGGTGGTAGGAAAATGGAGGCAACTGTATTTGAATATTAACAACAAAATAAATTTTAAAAAAACAAAAGAATATATGCACCTCTATGTTTATTGGAGCATTGTTTATTTTATTGATTTGTTTTATTATTTATATTTGTTTGTTTGTTTATAGAGAGAGCAGGTGGGAAAGACAAAGACAGGGACAGACCCATCAATGTGTTGTTGTTTCTCATGCATCCCCTACTAGTGACCTGGCCCACAACTGAGGCGTGTGTCCTCACTGGAAATCAAACCAGCAACCCTTTGGTTCACAGGCTGGCACTCAATCCCCTGAGCCACACCAGCCAGGGCAAGAAGCATTATTTTTAATAACAAAGATTCTGAAGCAGCCCAAATGCTCATTGTTAGGTGAGTGAACAATAAAGCCGGGGCGTATTTACACAATGGAATAGTACATGGCGCTAAAAAAGGAAGAAAATGCCACTTGTTGCAACAGTATGGATGGACCTGGAGAGTATTATTCTAAGTGAAATAAGCCTGTCAGAGAAAGACATGTATCATATGATTTCACTTTTATGTGGAATCTAATGGACAAAATAAACTAGCAAACAAAATAGAAAGAGATTCATAGATACAGAGAACATATGAGGGGAGACCCCCCCAAAAATGGAATTATATTCTGGTAGGTGGTCCCCTTGCAGTACAGGATTCCCCCACTAGGTGAGTGGTCTAGGAACACATCTGTATCAGCATACCATCTGGCAGCATTGTGAGAGGCTGAGTTTGGCCTCAATGAATTTTTTTTTGGAAGAGTTTTTCATGATAGATGATTCATGAGTGTACCTGACCACCCCATACTGAATGTTCAGCAGTTTTGGATCAAAAATGGCATGACCCCTATGTCCCACCCTCTTTATTCACCCAATATTTCCCCAAGAGACTCTTTTTGTTTCTAGATAAAGAAAAGTCCTCGAAGGGAAACATTTTGCCAATGTGGAAGAGGTAAAACAAACAAACAAAAAAAGTCAGAAGTACTAAAAGGCATCAAAATCAATGAGTTCAAAAACTATTTTGAGAAACAGAAAAAAGTCTCTATAGGTGTACTGTATCAAATGGAGAATTTTTTGAAGGTCAGTGAAGTTTAAACATGTTAGAATAAATGCACAATTTTTTATAAATAAATTTTCTTTTTGGTGGGGCTCCCCTCAGACAATGGCTCTCAGGAAAAAAAGGCATTCAGGGCTCAGTGAAAAAGTTGAAGGGATTAAGAAAAAAATTGCTAGACACAGACAACAATGTAGTGATTGCCAGAGGGAAATGGGGGTTGGGTGAGTTAGAAGAGGGATTAAAGGGAGGTAAATGACTTGGGATGGTGAACACACAATATAGTACACAGGTGATGTGTTACAGCATTGTATATGTGAAAACAATATAATTTATTAAACAATGTCACCTTAATAATTTCAATAAACTTAAGTAAATAAAATGCATGACTATAACTGAGTACACAAAAAAATAAATGCTCTGCCCTAAAACTAATCTTCTAGAACAAGTAAGAGACAAATAAGTATAAAGTGTTCATTTTTCCTCCCAGTATCTGCTGAATTGCTGAGACTTTGAATGCCCATTTTGATGACCTTACCAGATTTACAGAATAGGAGATTAGGTTCAGGGCCAATTAAAACTACAGGAGAGCCCTCCTGAATAAAGCTGACTTGCAAATGTCTAGATCTTTAGCATAAGAATTAATAAAAAATGTCATATGTCTCAAAGGGAGACTCAAATAATTTTTTCTTGTCACTAACCTGGTTCTAATATCATGGAAGAAAATTTTCCTGAGAATTTATAATCTCAGCTATTCCATAAAGAAGTTTGTAGCCACAGTCAGTTTTACTTAAATACTGAAAGTGGTTAATTGAGTTTACTGTTGTCTAAAACAGATAAAACCCACAGAAAACTGGCAAAAAACACAAAGCAGTAAGAGAAAACAAAATCAAAACCCCACAAAACAATAATCTTTTCTGAAGAATTACAACTTCATTCTAGCACTCAAAGTATCTCTGTAGGTAAAATATCAGATAAAATTAAAAGCTCAGAGACAAAAATAATAACTTACAATGAAACAATGAGACATGAAGGACAATTAGCAAAAATAACAGGCAAGAAATGTAAACTTACCAAAGCCTCAGATACTGAATCAAAAAGATAAGTTTAAATAAGTAACTGTGAAGCTTAAACATGAGTTAGGAATAAGCAGTTTTGAGTAAAAATCTTACGGACTTCCACATATGAAAATTAGAAAAATTAAATTTAAAAACACTGCAGCCAAAATACTGGGATAAATATAGCTAAAGAGAGAATTAGAGCATTGGAAGAAAGATCTGGAGAAATTATTAGAATACTATTCATAGATACCAAGAGATCAAATTTGAGGAAGAGATATAAATAATAGAGTGCACATGTCTGAAATATACAACATATAATTCCATAAAAACATGTTACACTGAATGAGTAAATGGGCAATAAGAAATATTCAAGAAACATACCTCAGAATTTTTCATAATTATTGAAAAATATTTTTAAAACCTTAGTCATTTTAATAAATTCAATTAAAAATCCAATAAAATTCAAATATACTTATTAGGTAAATTCTCAGTAAACTATGAAGAGAAGGAGAACTAATTAATTTCATAGGAAGCATGTGCAAAATTCTACATCATGCATCTTACCTAACACTAAGAAATTACATGCTTTCCCTTTCAGATGAGAAAAATGGTTGGACCATTAACACCCTTACTTAACATTTCAGTAGAGGTTCTAACCATTGCAGTACAAAAAGACAAAGAAGTAAAAGATAAAAGAACTTTAAAAAAAGCTACCATATTATTTTTATTTGTGGATGATAACTATGTAAAGCCCAAATAATCTGTATCAAAATTATTAAAATCATTAATAGAATTTAGCAGTGATGCTGAATAACTCATCAATAATCAGAAACTGTAATTATTTTTAAAAAGTTTACTTAAAGTTGCTAACATAATAAAAATATATCCTAGAGAAAATATGTAAACCTTCTATGGAAATATTACAAAGGTTACTGGAAGGAATATAAGAAACTTTAAATAAATAGAGAGGTCTGCTGTATTTTTAATCAGAAAACTCAGTGTTGTAAACATAGTGAGCATGTTAATTTCCCCAAATTGATCTGTAAATTAAATGCAATTTCAACTGAGATTCCAACAAACGCTTTTCTCAAACTTGATAGACTAATTCTAAAACTGAGCTGAAGAAAGAAGCTAAGACAACTGAAGACAGTCAGTCCTAAAGAAAAAGGAAACATTGAGAGGATGCATGCAGCCGAAGTTTGATAGTGTGGTGTTGTTGGAAGGAACCATAAATAGAACACTAAATAGATTAGAGAGACTCGAAACAAAGCAATGGGCAAAAGCTACAGCTGAAATTCAAATCCAGGTTTATTTGATTTCCAAGTTCCTCCATGTAACTTCCAGAGTAATATTTACAAAATACAAATCTATTACAGTTACTATCTTGCTTAAAAATCTGTGGCTTTCTGCCCTGGCTGGCATGGCTCAGTGGATTGAGTGCCAACCTGTGAACCTAAGAGTTTGCATGAGAGAGACAACCACACTCTCAGATGTTTCTCTCTTTCTCTCCCTCCCTTTCCCTCTCTCTAAAAATAAATAAATAATAAAATCTTTTTTAAAAAACTGTGGCTTTCCATTCCTTCAGGATTATATCAATCTTTTGGCATGGCATGCTAGCCTCTTCTGGCCTCTGCTGGTTTGCTGGGTATTTTTCCAGACTCCCCTTTTGTTATGTTTAGTATTGTGTCCCATCCATTCAGTGTTACCCAGTTTCCTGAATTCATCATCGTTTCTTAACTCTGAGTGTTGGAACACACCATCCTGAAGACTTCTTTTCCTGTCATGCTAATGATGGGTTAATTTTACACTGCCCTAAATTCTGTGCCTGGCACCCAATAGCTACTGAATGAAATGTGCAAAAAGTAAGACAAAGAATGGCACATTCCTGGAAGCCTGTTCTCAGTGGAAGGAAATTTCCACACACAGATGCCATATGCACGTATGATTGAGTTCTTTGATGTGGCTATTACATTAGACTTGCTCTGAACCAATCTGAAAAGCAGTTTGTAAGGGGATGTTACTATATTTGTTGATGGTCAAACACTCAGAATGTGTCCATTTAAGATAAATTTTGAATAAACACTTCATTAGTTCCTACATTATGTCAATTTTGTTATATAATAAATTACATTCTAGCTATGCCATGTAATTGACTGATGAAATAGATGCTAAGCTTTAATGTAACAGAGTAAAGAGAAAGCTTTTAATATGAATATTCATTTTACCATATATCATAGCTGTTCAGTGTTTCCAATACACATAAGAAAACTATCTAGCTTAAATTACCTTTATCACGTTTTGATTACTTCCAACTAGACATATATAGCTAGGTCCCTATCTTACCTCATAGTATAAATATAAGAACACATACACTTTTCAATTCTTGTTCACATAACTTGTTTTGGAGGTGTGTACATTCTTTTTCTTTTATTACTGCACTTTATAAATTTATCACTCTGTATCTGCACATACTCTGCAGAGAGAAAAGAAAAGAAAAGTTAATAGATTCTGAGGCTCAATCCATATCAGGACATAAGTTTTGAGGCCAATTTTCAAATTGACTTAAAATAGATAAGTTATAATCCAATTTCCTGTTACCAATAAATCTTATTAGCATTTTTCCATTACATTTTATAAGGCAAATTCTGATTTATGCTTGATAATCTTGATTCTTTCTTTACAACTTGAATCTCACATTTACAGGATGTTAATGTACTGGGAAGCTAGACTGTAAGTTATCTGTGCGTTACTCCAGCCCCACTAGCTTTCTCATTTGTATATTATGTTTAAGGACATTTCTAAACACCGGAACCAGCGCAGTCATGCTGGGACAGTGAAGAATGAGACACATGCTCTGTGAAGCAGGCTTTTATTTTAATTTATGTTAAGTTTCCAAATCCTAAATTAATGAGTAGCAAATATGAACCTCTAAAAGGGCTCGTGTGGAAATATTTCTATTTGTGGCTATCTTTTTAAAGTACATTAAGGGTTTGCTCTTTTGTGGCGGTAAAATAAATGTGATAACTTCACACCAGAACCCAGTGTTCACTCTATGACAGTACAGCAGACTTCAAATAAAAGCAGCCATGCAACGAAAATTAAAGTTCAATATCGCTAATTTAATTATAGTACATGATTATTTGACAGTGCTACGGATTGGATTTAAATGATGATAATGCAATTGATTGTTAGTCATTAGAAAGCATACAGTAATGATAATGCTGCCTGGGTGGTGGCAAGTTAAGAGTTTATCCTATTCAGGGTCCAGATTGCGGGAACAAATGGCTCCTGTCACCATCAATGAATCACGGAGGATGGAGATTGAAGCAGAGGGCTGTCTGTGAGCATGTGGGGCAGAATAATGACCACCATCATCAGAGCACTAACAATGTGCCAGCCTGTAGCTAAGCACTCTGCACACATTATCTCATTTAATCTTTACAACAATCCAAGGGGATAGATAATGCCATTTCCATTTTACAAATGAAGGAAATGAAATTCTGAGAGTCAAAGTAACCCACACACAGCCACACACCGCATAATGAGGAGTGTGATCCATCTGGTTGGAAAGCTCATGCTTTGAACTGCTACTTACACTCTGCCCAGTGAAAATCTGCAAAGTGAGCTAGCTACCTGTGCTCTCAGTGTGCTTGGTCTTTGCCAGTCACGCCATTTATAATTTACATACTAATGGCTGTTCACCAGGCATGTTCTTCTTCCTTCTGCATTCTTTCAAGTTTCTCTTCCCTGTTTTTTACGTTGTATGATTTTAGGGGGAACTTAGTGTGTAAACTGTTTTATTTTTCATCTATTTTGTCAGATAGCTCTATCTTACAAGAAAAAAAAAAAAAGAAAAGTCCTGTGATGCACCCTTTGGGTTACAGTTTAAAGAGATAGTGGTTGGCAAGGCACTGGAGACCTCTGGCTGAGATACTTGTATCAAACAAGGCACCAACAAGGGTTGAAGAAAGTACTGATGGAGAAGAAATATCCTACTTCATGTGAGGTCACACGATTTGTTGTTACTGTTTTTCCTTGTCTTCCAAAAATCTTTTCATTGTAAGGTCACTTTTATTTGCATTGATTGCAGCTCATTAGAACTTGGGGCTCAGAGAAAATATGGTAGAGGGCTAAAAGATCATATTTTTCTTACCAGCTGCTAATAATCATTTAGTTGAGAGAGAAAATTTATAAGACATTGACCATCCTTATTTTCATTATTAAGCCACAGTACCTTTAAGGCATTAGAAAAGAAAATTATTCTTAACAGTAACTCACAGAATGATGATGGTCCACAATTTACAATGCATTCTCCCCAAATACCTTTAGTCATGTGAAACACTTTTCCCAAGTAAAAAATAAGAGTAATTACAATTTAGACCTTAGAAGACATTTTCAAATAAACTATCCCTTTTTAACTCTCACAACTATACTATATTACAAATAGAATTTTCCTATATTACAGATAGAATAGCTGACTTTTATAAATGTTTAGTAATGTGCTGGAAATCAAACCAGCACATTACCAGTATCAAGATCGAAATGCTGTTTTGCACAGGAACCTGTGTTCCTTGAACTATGTGCCACATGAATGTTTGGTTCCCAGCTGGCCACAGAAACTACTTTATTGCATCTGAAGAAAATGTCTGGTAGTAAGTAGTAGAGCATCAAGAGGAATTTGAACCCAATCTGGTTTAACAGGCTGTGCCCTTCATCATTTTGTCATAATGAATTTAAAGATAAAGCTGAGTTTTAGTAAAACCTTCATCAAACAAGCTTCTCTCAACAAAATTACGAGGTAAAAAGATTTTCTTTAAAACCTTCCCATAATTCTCCTGTACTGTATTTCTTCACATTTAGATTACTCTCTTCATCAGACACCGAGGCATAACATTACAGCTAGAACCCACATCTCCTGACCCCATCTGGACCTCTGTCCACCATGTCACCAGATTGCAACACTAATTTTTCCATCTGGCACCATATTTCTGGAATTATTATTCACATTCTCACATGTGTGTATTTCACAGACTTTGGTTTTATTGCATAGTTATACAGAAAAGCTTAATTCATTACAATGTCTTAGAAACCAGCTTTTACTGTCACTGTGGCAGTTTGCATTGATTGCTCAAAACATTCTGAATTTACTTTTCAACTGACTTACAACACTCACATTGAAAGCTAAACCTTTGTAATTTTAGCCTTAAACTTGCCAAGGAATAAATTATTCTATTTTGGCATTAGGTGAGATTCTATTTATTCAACATATGGTTCCCACCTACTTAGGGAGCCCAGCGTTGGTCAAAAGTACTGCCTTCTCTGTATAGCCTGTTGTGTTTTCTTTCGCTTTATGGACTTCTGTTTACAACCAGACATAATAATGAATATTTTTCTATAGGAAGGTACACTATAATAATATTAGATATGTTAATACCTAACCAAATATTTGTTAATGCCTAGAGACAGATGCTTTCAGAATACTGGTAATTGGTTTGTTAAATATGAGGTCATGAAGCATTTTTTCTATAGACTCCTGTAGTTGGGAAATAATAGAATAGCTTTGGTAGCAAAATAAATCTTGGCTTGGAATGAGGTTTACAATGCAACTTAAAAATCATTGTTCAAATTACATTTTAAGGAATGATGAAATGCAGAAGTTATTCAGCCCTGTCTGCAGAACTTTCTCTGGTATGTAAAACCTTTGAAATAATAACAAGATCTATACTTTGACATAAATTTACCAAACAAAAGGAGAGCAGGCTTTTACTACTGAGTAGGTATACTGCTAGATGGAGAATTTGTAGTAAATCCCAACATAATTGCAGTTTGGGCTTGAAATATTTCACCATGAATGTGGTTCTTTTTCCTGTGAAAGGCTTGAATGGCATTTCCAAAGATAAACACTGCCTATTCTGTGCCCCAAGTGAAATAAAAATTCTGCAGTAACAGATCCAGAATGGATGTTAGTATGTTTCATTTTTAATGCTGACTGAGTGCCCATGCTTTGGCTTCCGAAAGAACTGAGTGTTCTATTCCATGGTGGGTCTTTTTTCCACACTTTGTGATCAAAGGTAGACAAATGAAACCCCCTCAAGGGGTTTCCTAGCATGTGGCTTCCATAAAGGAATTATCCCTGCTTTGAGACCCATGCTTTTTAATGCAAATGAGTATTGTCAGGAGTGGTCTTGAATATCCTAAAGTTTTTTAATGATTTTCAGAACAGGGAAATGGTGTAACAGATAAGACCATTATTTGGAAGTAGATCATAAATAATGTACTTGAGTGACTAAGAGGTTTAGCTAACCAGGTTCCCTGAAGCATTTAGGTTCATTAGTGCATTCACATTGCAAGGGAGTGTCAGTCTGTGTTGAATATGAGCGGAGAATAAGATGAAATGAGACTGATGACTAAACTGTTAACTTCTTGAAGGCAGGGGCTATTTGTAGTTTACCATTGTGTCCCAAATGCCTGGCGAAGAATGTGTCAAATAAACATATTTGATAATTTATGGATGTGTGAGGCCTGTATTCGAATTTGGACTCTACCATGTAGGCACCAGAGAGATCATAGAGTTTCAAAAAATAAAAATAAAATACATATCTGAAAGGAGGGTAACTAGGATGTTTAAAGCTCTGGAACATATGTTTTATAGACAACTAAAATAGCTGGTACTAGGTCACCCAGAAAACAAAGATTAGGAAACTATAATTACTCTCAAAATATATGCAGTTCTATTCAATGAAAAGTGTAATAAATCTGTGCATAGTTCCAAAGAAGAGAATCAGAACTGATGGATGAGAGTTCGATGAAGGACAACGGGGCTCGACTTAAGGGAAACAAATAACGGGGATGGGAGTGAACTGCATACTGTCCCTATGAGCTACAGCACGGCAAGCATTCAAGCAAAGTTGAATGTGAGTTCCTGAAAGGCAGGGACCATGTTTATCCCTTGCTTCCATAATCTTACCTATCACATGGTAAGATTCAATACATGTTTATAGAATTAATATTGCACAGGCTCAATCAAAATCTCTCAGGGATAGTGGAGTCCTGCTCATGTCCCCCTGTTTAACCTACATGTCTGTTTTCTTTGTAAAAGCCCCTCTAGCTCCTGGTAACTTAAAGCCAATAGAAAGTACATTGAACTTAAAAACTGAACTAAAATAATATGTATTTTGTCCCCAGACAGCCAAGATGAATGAAAATTGAGTGTGAAGGAAACTATAGTTTTAGAAAAATTAGTTTTATTATTACAGAATATTGTACTTTTGCTTCCTAAGTATCTCTCATTTGTCACATGAAAGTTAGCTTATTTTAAAGTGTTTAATATATTTTCATGAATGATTTAACTTTGCAAATAGCTTTGGTAAATATTTGATATGCTGTTATTAAATTTTCTTTTGCTGACCTAACCTTTTGACAGTTATTTTACTGTGGCCTGATCTTGTCGGATTTAAGTCATTTCCACATTTGGATAGTCATTCCAAAGAAAGATTTGATAGAAAATGTATGCTTATACCTTCTTATTAAAGGTTATCTATCCTAGAAACTTTCATTTTTCTAGATAAAGTAAGTCCAAATGGCAGGCTACTATTCTGCTGCTATTCTACTACAATAATAGGATCAACTTAAACAGATCAAGGGAAAAGGAGTGTCAGGAACACAAAGAGATATTTTGTACAGTATACCCTAACCTTGCCAGAGAGATGTGATCTTTTTTCCCTCTAAAAGCCAAATAACACAAGGCAAGGTTTTGACTGAGAGTGAAAAAAGAAAGTTGTTGAAATACCACAAGGTTTCCTTTTAAATTATGTTCAAAAACAAAACTAATAGATTTGATATTAATTATTTTAGTGCTATTAAAATAACAGACTTTATATCCATATCTACCTTCCTTATCTTGCAAATTTCCACTGAAATTACAAAAAAAAAAAAACAGTGTGTGTGCTTGTGTTTGTGTGTGTGTGTGTGTGTGTGTGTGTAAGAAGTTGAGAAAATTGCAAACTGGAAATTCTGAGGAAATCTTATAAGATAAAATATTAAAGAAAAAAAAATTGAAGTAGAAAACAATGAAATGACAAATACAAGGATAGGAGCCATCTTTCCCAAGTTCAGAAACATCATATGCCAATTTCATCAAGGTAATTAATGAAAAGACTACCTCTAGAAGAGCTGGGATAGTAGAACTCTTCTTTCATCCCACTTGTTTTCACTTGGCATATAAATAAAATCCAAGTATTATATCTGAGAAAGAGAATTGTTTGCATATTTTGAACATGTGATATAGATATGGAGATCTAAGAAAACAGGAATAGTTTTTGAAAACGCTAGATAGTAACTAAAGACATGAAGAGCACAAGTTAAAAAAGAAAAAAAGGAGTCAATTGTACTTCAGAGGGAAACAAACTAGAGTTCTTCATTGCTGAACTAAAATGGACTTTTATTTTAACAACTAAAGGTCTCAGCATGTATAAGAGCTTCCCCCTCATGCATTCTAAAAAGGAAGTGGTCAGTCAGTATAAAGTCAGTATACTCACTTTGTAGACAACATAATTATCTCTCAAGAAAGTTACTTACCTTTTTAACATAGAAGTCTGATAGGGAAACAGATAACTTCAGAGAAAACCTAGGACTGCTACACCAGTAAATGAACCTAGTACTTTAATAATATGCATATAAAACTGAAAGCAGTACTTTGGCCCTAGAATTCCACACAAGCCACACTATCAATCATGTGGGAAGGCACAATAAAGACATTTTCAAGTAGGCAAAGACAGAGTGTATCTCAATTTCTCAATGAGGAATGCCAGTAAAATTTTAAAAGGCTACAAGAAATAAGATGGCATAAGACAAATTAAAAAGTGACAGCTGATTGAAGTGACAGAAGCAAAGAAAATGCAAGAGTAATTAAATGGGATTCCAGAAGATTGGCATTTTGGAATTTCTTCTTTTAAGAGTAAGAGTTTAATGACATAGCAAACCACAATTACCATATTTTTCCATGTATAATGTATACCCACATTTTTGGCCCAAACTTTCAGGAAGAAAATCTTTCATTTTACTTTTTAATTTAATGTTTTATTTATTTATTTAGGTACTTCCTTTTTGTATTATAAAGGAATTTTAGCATATATTTTTAACATTTGGTACAAGAATTATTTTGTGTAACAAATAATTACAAAACACAATAACAAATACAAGGTATAAGAAATTTTATATACTAGTAACAAATTTACTACATTCACACATCATTAATATTACCCATGCATAATGCACATCCTTTTTTCCTAAAAAATTTGGGCAAAAAGTGCCCTATCTACATAGCAAAATTTGGGTACTTTTTGTAATTAAGAATATTTAACTATTCATAAATTGCAAAGATGGATTTTGTTGAGTTTAAATTACTAGTTTCAAGATATAGGCAAAGAAGACAATTATAGATAATAATAGAATAAGTATGTTGCAAATATTGATGATATAAAATAACGTGACACAAATTAAGATGTAGGAAAGTAAGAAGAAGGATTAATTCTTAATCTATTCATTGTTCTTCCCCAAGAGTGAATATATATAATTTAAATATGATCAGTGGAAATAATGTACTATTTTAAGTAATATGAGTAACAATTATAAATACTAAAACTCAAAACAACTATAAGTAATTATTTCCAGAAAGTTAATACATAGCAAAACTGATATTTTGGAGGTGTTTCTATGTTTTCATGTACACATATTATTTTAATAAACCTGAACTAATTTTAATTATATTTTTAAATTAATCTATAGAACTGAGGAATTTCAGATGAATACAATTCTTATAGAAATTATTTAGATGTATACAAGGTCTGTCCAGAATATATGCACCCATGTAATATGAAAAATAGAAGCATTTACTGAAGAAGATACAAGATACAAGAAACATTGTACATAGGTCAATGACCCCTTGGTCCCCTTCAAAGTAGGCACCTAGGGACCTCACACAGTTCTCCCAATTGATATCAGTTGTCTCATCATCTTTTCCTGAATCTCACCAATGGTCTGAAATCTCTTCCCTTTCAAAGGTAATTTTAGTTTTGGGAAAAACCAGAAATCACAAGACACCAAATCTGGGAAATAAGGGAACAAGTCACCTGGGTGATTTGATGTTTTGCCAAAACTCTGCATGAGAGGTAATGCATGAGTACATACATTGTCATGCTGAAGCTTCTAGTCACCAGTTGCCCATAGCTACTGCCTTCTGAATCATCTGAACAGTTTCTGCTGAGAAATATTCATGCTTCTCCAAAAATTTCATGCAGATTCATTGCTTTACTCACTCAGTCACTTTGAATGCAATGGCCACACAGTACAGATGCTCACTCAATGGGGTCTACCGCCCCCAAGGGTTAGTACAGTGAAGTTATCATTGTTCATGCATGTGCATTCCAGTCCACTCTCCTTGGCTGCCAGGTTACATCCATGTCATGCTAACCATTCTCATTATATTAATAATGGTTGGGCTTTCTCCAGACCAACCTTGTATTTTCACTGCCACTTTATAATAGCTATTTATTATGAATTTCTATTTTTGAGGTTATAAAGCTAATCACATTTATATTGTAATTTACTATATGTAAGGTATTGATACCCATAGTAACTATGTGATATATCCATTATTAATATTCTAATTTTGCAGTTGAAAAAACTGAGACAAAATCTTAAATGTTTTGTCAGTGAGTGACATGACCAAGATTCAGTCTGTAACTCTATAGAGTATGGAAGTATCTAATATCTCTTGATATATGCTGCTTTGCAATAAAAGAAGGGATCTATCAGTGTTCAACAGCTGCCTTTCAGTTCCATGATCCACACATAATCATCTCTAAATCCTTTAAAAATCATTGAATTTGGGAATGATAATAGCAAAAATTCTAGGCTTTATCAATAGATGAGAATGATGCTGACACTGTTAATTATATTTGACTATTTAATTCTTTCCCAGTCATTAAAAGGTAAATAATGGCAATTGGTTCAATTTTATTGGTGAAGAAAACTGAGGCTGAGAGTGGTTAAACAATGTGTTCAGTGCCTTGTACCCCGTTACTGGTAGAACTTAGACTTAAACCAAAAATTCTTTCAGAACCCAAAATCTGCTCACTTAATCACTACAGTATCCTGCTTCTTATAAAAAAACATTATTGACTATTGTGTCAGGCATGGTGCTAACAACTCATATTTCTTCATTTAATCCTCATAACTCTAAGAAGTACTATTGTTATCCTTATTCTACAAGGAATGTTAAATTATTCTTCCAATGTCACACAGTTTGTTAGTGACTGAGTTGGGTTTTAAATCCAGGTCTCTCATGCCTGAGCCTAAAAACTTAATTTCCATGCAAAATTTCTTTTAAGCCACTAACCTGAAACCAGAGAACTAATAAGATGTATTGAATTTTAAAAAAAGAAATGTTTTAACTCTATTAATTTGGGCAAGATGGTAGAATGGAAAGAAAGGACATAGAACTTAACATCAGGTAGATTTGTGTTCTAATTATTATTTTTTCACAAATTGGCCGTCTAACTTGGCACATTTATTTCTTTCCTCTGAGTTCAGTTCTCTTCTGAAATGGGCATAATAATAGGTATATGCAGAAGTGTCATGAGGATTAGAAAGTCTATGTGTAATATATATGGCATGTTGTAGATGGGCAATAAATGGTAACAATTTCTATTATATTTTCACTGATCCATCCTTTGGATAAATATCCACTAGAATTTATTCAGTAATTTACATAATGAAATATAAAATTTATACTAGTCATAGAATACTCATCATTTGCATTAAATGATATAAATTTAAAGCATAATTAATTGGTTCATAGTTTGTTAATCCAGCTCCTATGATCCATTATAAAAGACCACATAAACAAACCAAAGATGTTTAAAATTAATAACAATTTTAGTATGTGTAGATTTCTATAGATACTATTTCTGGCTTGTTTTTTAATAATGAGGACCTCAGGAGCCTATACAGCAACCTTGAGTAAAGTAGAAAAAAACAACTTCTCTGGGCAGATGGAGCCCTGAAGCATTTAAGCTTCTGTAAGCAGAAGAAACTTTGAAAAAGATAATACCCTCTCTCCTCTTGATAGAGCCCAACTCCAGGACTCACAGTTTGGTTGTTGAAGAACAGACTGGATTTTAAGCCCACTTGTTCTCCCTTGTGGGCGCCTTTGTGCACCACGCAAACTACTCAACTGTTTCTGGTTGCCCTGCTCAAATAACTGAGGATTAGAAATCTTCTGTGGCTGTTTAGAAACTGAACTCAGAGAAGTACTTGAATAGGATCAAATGACTAGCCATTAAGAAAGTTGAATGTCAGTATAGGCTCTTTACCTTCAAGTTCAATGTTCTTTCCATGAAGTCACTATCTCCAATTCATGAGATTGGGTCAAACCTGTTACAGAAACTTGAAGATTTAATAGCCTGCACAGTTGTGATATAAAAATAATCATCTAAACTTTTAAATCTCTCAAGTGAGACTTCCTACTTTACATTTTGTTTTTGCTGAAGAATTAGTTTGAGTAATAATTTTGTGGCCTACAATAGTATTTTCACATTAAACTGTCAATTACAAAACTCATCAAAGTAGAATATATCCAGAAAGCTGTAATTCTCTAAACTGTTGCCTTTCCAGAGTTCTTTTAAAATGGCTAAAATGTATATATTTTTAGAAACCCTAGTTAATTTTATTTTACTCTTTTCTGTTTATTATTATTTTATTTATTGTATAGACCAGATATAATATAAAAGTCCTTGTCTTAACAAGGCTTTGCCCAGAAGAAAAAAAGATTACATCTGTGAGACAGAGGTGCCATACCTACCATTTGCCATAATAAACAATTCTGCAGCTCTTTAACACATGGTACATAATGAATGATTGAGAACTTTGGCACATTTACAAGGCATTTGGCACAGACTTGAAAATCAGCCTTCTGAATCTTGTTACAAATAAAAAAATATATAGCTATCCCTGCCCACATAAAATTGCAATTATTGCCAAATTAATGAATAAATCATAAAGCATGTAGGTAACAAAAATAAGTTCATTTAATTAAGGATTTAGTTATATAACTGTTTATCCCTAAAAATAATAAAAACAAACAAAAAACCCTTAGCATGGTGATCTCTATGCATCAAATGCTATGCTAAATATTGTGGATCTATCTAGTGATAAATGAACAATTTTTGCTCCTAAGGAGCTCAGTCTTGAACATAAAACACACATAGGAGTATGCATTGATATTATGGATGCACAGAGCAATAAATTATGCTTTGAATGGGGTAGAAATGCTATTTGAAATGTGACCAAAAAGATTAGTCATTTGGTAGGAAAGAAAAAATATCTAGTCAAGGGACTTTGCACAAGTCAGTCAACCTGTTTGGGTTAATGTTACTTCGCAAGAATTCAAGAATGTTGGTTTTCAGCCACGTTGTTGTAGTTATTTATTTACATAGTTATAAATCTAACTACAAATTTTGAAAACATTTCTTTTGTCTATTGTAAAAACACTCATTAAGTATTCCCAACAGTTCATTGTAACAAGCTTCCTCCTTATTATCTATTACCAAAGGAGGCAAGCCACCAGGGACAAACTGTAGAAGCTGGCATATGTAAAGTTCACGCCCTTGGTCCCCAGACTGCTCTTTGTAAGCTTGTTTTCTCAGTTGTTGGCATCTGCTCCCCTCTCCTGCCAGACCTCAAGTTTGCCTTCCTTTTTTATCCTTGCCTCTATTAAAATCCTCGCTCTAGAAAGATCTTGTTTACATGAAGTAGTTTCTTCATGTTGGACATTTAGAAAGAAACTGAATGAAACTGAATATCTCTTTCTGAATACAATAACAAAATGTTGGGACATCTTTTGTAACTCATGATTTGGTTTGATAGTAATATAAAGCAATAAATAAACCATGGTGCATGTGATGTTTACTGGTGTGATGTTTACAGCTAGTATGAGTATTTAATTCACTAAGAACTGATGTTTTTGGCAGAGTATTCCATTTTATTCCTGATCTTCAGACACTTCCCAATATTTACTGCAGTTTTTGTAAAGGTCGAGATAGAATCCCTTTGAACCATTGTTAGAGCCCATTCCTGGGGATGATTCCTGTGAAGAAGCACAAGGTTTTGTTTGCCTTTTAA
Organism: Trachops cirrhosus; assembly: GCA_028533065.1. Lineage (NCBI taxonomy): Eukaryota > Metazoa > Chordata > Mammalia > Chiroptera > Phyllostomidae > Trachops > Trachops cirrhosus. The sequence continues at coordinate 47,726,457 of CM052542.1, read as the reverse complement.
AGAATTCCCTAGTTCTTTATACTATTGTGCTTCACTGTCTGAGTGTAAAGCTATTTCAAGACATGTCTTTGTGAACTGCTGTGTCACATCTTCTTATCAAACTACGGTGGCCCACGGGGTTCCTTGCTCAATACTCTTGCATCTTTCTATATTCCGTGTGACAATTCCTAGTTATTATTTTTGAAGAGAACAGTGCTATTAGACATCTATGTTTCAATGTTATGGCCTTGGAGCCAGTTTTGGGGACAACCATTTCATGTGTTCATAAGTGAATTAGAGACATGCTGCAACTATTTGGAAAAATCCATGTCAAAAGCTTGTCCAAGAACCTAATGAGATATATCCAAATAATTGAGAATCAGGTTTTACTTAAATTGTCAATAGAGATAAATTACCAAATTCTCTCCCAGGGCTATAAAAGCTAATTAACAAAAGCTTTCATAATTTCAATGACAGAAATTGCCTAAGAGATATCTAGTCCAACCTCTCATTTTATAGGTAAACAAAGGCTCAGAGATGTTAACAGATTCTCTCCAACAGCAGAAAGGGCAGAGGGACCTGAAGAACCAATTTGCCTTCTAATGGGAAATCCTGCCTATTCACTACACCATGAAAGGTTAATGATAATTACTTAATTTTTACATCAACGCACTGGATTTCTGAAACAGGCAATGCCTGAGGTTATGGAGGGAGCACTTGACTGGGGGTATACCCACTTGATTGGGGGCATGGAGGTAGCACTGGGTGTGGTTTTTGGGTCAATCATGCTCAGTGAGAACTCAATTCTGATTCTTAAATACTCAGAAGTTGTGCATGCTTTATTCACTTTGTTCGCTTTTAAAATGGTAAAAAATTAAACAGAAGTGTGTACTTCTACTTAATAATAAGCTAGAAGTATATACTTCTAGCTTAGAATTCTGCATAAAATATGCAATTCAAAAAGATAATAATGCCAGTATGTGTAATAATAATGATACTTAATGCTGCTAAACTGAAGCTTGCTAGGGTAACTAACTGCTCAGGAAATCTTGGGATAAGAATTGTGACAATGCTTTGTAACAGACTATTATGGCATTTTCTCCTTTTCTTTTGTGGCGCCTTTTACAACTCTAATTAAAGTATCATTTGTGTAATGATTTCCTCAGTGCTTTCTACAGCTATAGATGGACAAGGACTTGTCTGTTTCACTTACTAGTCTACTTACTCCTCAAGTAGCACAGTGCTAGACAGACAAGCAATACATGTAGTATTACTATCCTGCTTTCTAACTTTGAAATTGCAGAGGATGTATAGAGTGGGGAAGGATAATGGATGGAAGTGGATGTTCAGAAATCCATACTCTGGACCAGTGAAAAGCTATGGATTATTCCCAAGGCAAGTAAGTAGAGGAGAGGAATTTGAATCAGATTTTGTGAGACCTTCCCAAGACCCTGAAAAAGCAGTATTTGGTACTTCAGCAGATACCCTTATCCTTTAGGGTTGCAAGATTGCTTTGTGATACAAATATTCTGCTTGTTATTTCTGCAAAATGTATATTCTGTGTCAGTATACATTAATACTAGGAGATTCCAAATACTAAAGAATCATTCACTGCAGAAAGAATGGGAGTTTGCAAATTTCCTGAATTTGGATGCAAATGTATTTTTGTGAATGTTTCAATGCAATTTTTATTCAAAAAACCTATTGTTTTTAAGACTATCATAAGGCTTTAGGTTACAAATGGCATCATTTTCATATTTATCCCTACCTGTTTATTACATTTGGTTTGATCACTCTCTTCCTCAGACATGTCAATACACAGGGTCTCAAAATTCATCTTCCCAGTATTGTAACAGTGCAAAATTGTAATGGTAGGAAACTGCAATCCACCTCATCATTCTTTTGACATTATTTCTGTAAGTGCTGACTCTAATATGTAGCTTGTCGATGAACAGCATGTTCATATAAGAATCCTAGGAATTGACTTCAAAAGATATGGACTCGCCTTTAAGCATCCCAGCTCCCAGAGGTATGCTGACCTTCACCCATGGAGACAGAATGACATAAAGCAGGGATGACATGAAGCCAAGATGAGGCACACCAGACCACTATTTGCTTTATTGGAATGGACTGTGCTGATGTACATAGAGAACTTTGCAACCCCCTCCCTTGATCAAATTATTCTATTCCCCTCTCCCTCCTTGTAAAAACCTCTGCTTCCACTGAGAAGTGGAGATGGGTTTTGAGACATGAATCCCCCATCTTCCCAGGAGTTGGGCTTGGTGACATAACTCCTCCTTTTACATCTACATCTGCCTCTTGAGTATTGGCTTTTATAGCAGCAGGCAGCTGGACCCATTGTATGCTATTAATTCCTCTGTTTAAGCTGTTCTTCAGCATTTTGTGAAATCACTAGATGTTCAGAAAATCACTATAATTTTTTTAAACCTCCTACCTCAGTAATTACTCCTGGACTCAGTCAAAATGAAGATGCTTAATAAAAACTTATTGAATAAATGAATACAAGCACACATGATAAATTCTCTTCTGAATGGAATTAAAACTGTATAGTTTTGACTCCATAGGAGGAGTTTCAATTGGATGAAGCCCAATGCAAAACTGAAAATTCCATTGGCAAACATGCAACTTCAAATGTATACAGACTCGCTACAACTTCAACACTAGACCTCACAATATAAAATATGTTATATTTCTGTCACCACCATTTATCTAGGGATTTTTTTTGTCACTGAGAAAGTACTTAGTATTCCATTACTGAACTCATGTGTTAAAAAACTTCTCCCAAATTTATGTATTCATTGAAAACCAGAACCCCATAAAGTCAAAACTTTATTTATGTTTAGAATGTATTCACTTACATTAGTAGTATCACTTGTCATTTCTGTCAGAATGAGTTCAGAAATTATCTATCACTTGACCTATTTGATATTAACCGATAATAAATCTTACATCCTATCTCTCGGCTGGCACTGACTTTCCACACCCTACTGAATGTGCTCTGAGTACAGAATACGCATTTCAAAAAAAAGATCATGGAGGAAGAAAAGGAGTTAATTATGAGAGAAGTCACAACTGTATTCATGAGTTATTTATTTCACTTCTTAGTGGAGTTTAATTTTAAAGACCTTTGAGAACAGTTTTAGGTTTACAAAATAACTGAGAGAAAGGTACAAAGATTTCTCTTATACTTGTCTCAACACATGTGTCTCACTGTCTATTACCAACATCACTCACCAGAATGGCAGATTTTTTACAATGACATATCAAAATCAGCAAAACCTCATAGTTTACCTTAAGATTTACTTTTGGTGTTGTGTATTTTACGGGTCTGGACAAAAGTATAAGGACATACATCCATCGTTATAATATCATAGAATGTACTTTCACTGCTCTAAAAATTCTCTGTGCTCTGCCTATTCATCTTTACACTCCCCTGCCCTCACTGCCCCAGGGAAACCACTGATCTTCTATTGTCTCCATGGCTTTGTTACCAGGGAGACAGGAGTCAGGGGGCTGCCTCTCCTCGGTTCTTGTCTTGCTGACAAGAGAATTCAGGCGAGAGAAAAAACACATACAGTGGTATGAGATAGCAAGTTTACTTATGAAATATTTAGAGGAAATAAGATAGGAGTTTGCTAGTAAGTTTGGTCTGTACATTTGAGCCAAGGCTTCAAGTGGGCACTCGGGTAATCTGAGTGCCCCTATTTGGGGCGTTCAGAAGTTATATACTTTAGTCAGCTCCTGGGTTCCCCCTCCTCTTCACCTCCCCTGGACCTTGGGATTTATGCACACACAGTTCCAGAGGTTTTCTTTCCCAACTGGTGGAAATGACACACACAGACTCTCAAGGGTTCCCCTCCTCCTGCTATCGTAGTTTTGTTAACGATGTTCAGAATGCCTGGCAATCTTATTGGACCAGGCTCAGGACTGCTGGGCCAACAGGTGACACATGTCTTCCTTTTGTTTCTAGCTCCTGTTTTAAGTTCTTTATTAGATTGTAATGGCGGGAGCCCTGGTTTATTTCCCCTCTGGCTGCTCATTCCTAGCTGCTACCTGTTTGGTTTTGCCTCTTCCTAAATGATACGTAGAGTTCACTCTTGAACAACACAGTTTGAACTGTGTGAGTTTCTCCCCCACCTCCAATAGAAATATAGTCAGCCCTCTGTATCACTAGTTTTGAATATTCAGATTCAACCAGCCATGGGTGTTGGTGGGTTTGGTGCCCCTAACCATATCCTCAGGTTGTTCAAAGGTCAACTGTAGTTGAAATCATACAACCTTTTTAGATTGGCTTCTATCACTTAGTGAAATATGTATTTAAGGTTTCTCCATGTCTTTTATGGCTTGATAGCTCATTTCTTTTTAGCATTGAATAACATTCCATTGTCTGGGTGCACCCATTTTTTACCCATTTACCTATTAAAGAACTTGGTTGCTTCCAATTATTAGCAATTATGAATCAAGCTGCTACATATGTCTATGTGTAGGTTTTTGTGAGGACATAAGTTTTCAGTTACTTTAGGTAAGTACCAAAGAACATGAGTGGTGGATCTTCTGGTAAGAATATGCTTAGTTTTATAAGAAACTATCAGACTGCCTTCCAAAGGGGCTGTATGATTATACATTCCCACCAGTGATGAATGAGAGTTCCCATTGCTCTACATCCTCACCAGCATTTGAAGATGTCAGTGTGCTGGATATTGGCCATTCTAACAGATGTGTAATGGTATCTCCTGTTTAAATTTGTATTTCCCTGACACGTATGATGTAGAAAATCTTTTTCATATGCCTATTTGCTATCTCTATATCTTCTTTAGTGAGGTCTCTCCTAAGGCTTTTTTGTCCATTTTTAATTAGGTTGTTTGTTTTCTTACTGTTTAATTTTAAGAGTTCTTTGTATTTGGATAACAATCCTTTATCAGATATGCCTTTTGCAAATATTTTCTGCCAGTCTGTTGCTTGTTTGCTCTTTCTCTTAACACTGTCTTTCACAGAACTTAATTTTTTTTTAATTTTAGTAAATCCAGTTTACCAATTCTTTTTTGCATGGATTGTGTCTTTGGTGCTGCGTCTAAAAAGACATCACCATAAATAAGATAACTTAGATTTATTCCTGTGTTATCTTCTAAGAGATTTGTAGTTCTACAATTTACATTTAGGTCTGTGATCTGTTTTGAGTTAATTTTTGTGACAGATGTGAGGTCTGTGTCTTTATTACATGAGAATGTCCAGTTGTTCCTATACCATTTGTTGGAAAGACTCTATATCTGTTCCATTTCATTGCCTCTGCTTCTTTGTCAAAGATCAGTTGACTATATTTATGGGATCTATTTCTGGGTTCTCTATCTATTCCATTAATCTATTTGTTTATTCTTTCACCAACGTTACACTGTCTTGCTTACTGCCATCTTACAGCAAGTCTTCAAGTCAGGTAGTGTTAGTCTTCCAGCTTTGCTCTTCTTCTGCAGTATTGTGTTGTCTATACTGAGTTTTTATTGATATCAATAAAATAACCAGCTTGGATGTTGATTGGGATCGAATTAAACATAAAAATCAATTTGAGAACTGACATCTTGAAAACATGGTGTCTTCATATTCACAAATATGAAATATCGTCCCACATATTTAGTTCTTTGATTTTATTCATCAGAGATTTTTGGTAGTTTTCTTCATATAGACATTATATATATTTTATTAGATTCATAACTTTAATTTTTGTAAATAGTACTGTGTTTTTAATTTTAAATTCCAACTGCTCATTGTTGGTATGTAGAAAAGCAATTGACTTTTCTATACTGACTTTCCTATAATCTTGCTATAATTGCTTATTAGTTCCAATAGTTTTTTAAATCAATTCTTTTGCTTTTTCTACATAGATAACTGTCTCTTGTGAATGAAGGCAGTTTTTTGTCTTTCTTCTCATCAGTGCACTGGCCTTATTGCATGAGCAAGGGCCTCCAGTGCGAAACTGGAAGGAGTGCTGTGAAAGAACATCTTTGCCTTGTGCCTGATCTTACTGGGAAAGCTTTGAGTCCCTCCGATAGTTATGATGCTAGCTGTAGAATATTTGTGGATAGTCTTCACCAAGTTAAGGACTTTTCCCTCTTTCTAGTTTACTAAGGGCTTTTATATGACTTGGTATTAGATTTTGTCAAATACTTTTTTTCCCATCTACTGATATAATCATGTGATTTTTCTTTTTGAGTTCGTTGATGTCATGCATTGCATTGACTGACTTTCTCATGTTGCACCAGCCTGGAACACCTGGCATAAAGCCCACGGGGTCATGATGTACACTTCTTTTTATACATTTTTAGGCTCAGTTCTCTAATATGTTGTTGAGGATTTTTGCATCGATGTACTTGAGAGATATTAGTGTGTAATGCTTTTTCTTATAATATCCTTGTTTGGTTTTGGAGAGTGAAGAAGTATTACTTCTGCTTCTATCCTCTAAAAGAGATGGCAAAGAATTGATAAATTTTTTTCCTTAAATGTTGGGTAGATTTACCAGCGAACCCATCTGGACCTGGAGCATTTTTTTTGGAAGGTGGTTAATTATTGATTCAACTGCTTTAATAGATATAAATCTATTCAGATTGTTTTTTATTTTTGTGTGTGTTTTGTCAGGTTTTGTTTTTAGAAGAAATTGGTCTATTTTATCTAGGTTATCAAATTTGTGGGCATTGAATTGTTCATAGTATTGCTTTATCATCCTTTTAATTTCCATGGGTGGAAATTAAAAATTGGTGTAGTGATATCCCCTTTTTCATTTCTGATGTTAATAATCTGTGTCTTATCTCTTTTTTCTGGTATTCTGGCTAGGGACCTACTGATTTTGTGGATTTTTTTAAAGGACCAACTTTTGGTTTTATTGATTTTCTCTATTTATGCTCTGTTTTCAATTTCATTGGTTTATGTTGCAATTCTTTTTTTTCTTTATGTTTTCTTTTTCTTGTTACTGACTTTTACTTTGATTTACTCTTCTTTTTCTAGTTTCCTAAGTGGAAACTTAGATTATTGAATTTAGATCTTTCTTCTTTTCTAACATATATATTCAATACTATAAATTTCCCTCTAAAATCTGCTTCTCACAGATCTTAATAGCTTGTGTTTTTATTTTCATTCAATTCAAAATAGTTTCAAATTTCTCAAGATTTTCTTTTGATCCATGTGTTATTTAGAAGTGTGTTGTTTAATTTATATGTATTTAGGGACTGTTCATTTATCTTTCTGTTATTGATTTCTAATTTAACTTAATTGTTGTATGAGAACAAACATTGTATGATTTCTATGTTTTTATATTCATTAAGGTATATTTTATGGCCCCAAATATGGCACATCTTGGTGAAGTTTCAATTTGATCTTGAGAAAAAATGTAATTTTTGCTATTGTTAAATAGAGTAGTCTTAAATTCAATTATATGAGATTGATTGATGGTGCTGTTGAGTTCAACTACATCCTTACTGGTTGGTTCTCTGACTGCTGGATTTGTCCATTTCTGTGAGAGTGGTATTGAAGACTTCCATTATGATACTGGATTTATCTATTGTTCCTTGCAGTTTTATCAGTTTTTGCCTCATGCAGTTTCATGATCTGTTGTTAGGTGCATAAGATTTAAGGATTATGTGTATTCTTGGAGAATTGATTCCTTTATCATTCAATATCTTCATTTATCCCTAATAACCCTTCTTATTTTGAAGTTTGTTTTGTCTGAAATTAACAGACCTACTTCTGCTTTCTTTTTATTAGTGTTAGCATGATATAGTTTTCTACATCTATTTACTTTTAATCTCTATGTTCTTTATATTTAAAATGAGTTTCTTATATTAAACAGGGAGTTGTTTTGTGGTCCATTCTGATAATCTATGTGTTTTAATTGCTGCTTTTAGACCATTGATTTTCAGAGTGGTTTTTGATATCATTAGATTAATGTCTATCATGTTTATAATTGTTTTCAATTTATTGCTTATTTTTTCCTATTATTGTCTTCCACTTTTTTCTCTTTTAGATTTCAGTTGAGCATTTCATATGATTGCGTTTTCTTTCTTTCTTAGCATATCAGTTATACTTCTTTTTCTTTGTTACTCTTTTATGTGATTGCTCTAGAGTTGCAATATACATTTTCATCTAATCCGAGGCCACTTTTAAATAACATTGTCACTTCAATTCAAGGGTAGTAGTATAACAACAAAATAATTGTAATTTCTTCTTTTTATTTCTTGTATTATTTCTGCCATTCATTTTACTTATATATAAGCATAAATGTATATATAGACATTTATATACATACATCATACAAAGCTTAATTAATCAAATACATTGTTGATGTTATTTTTGAACAAACTGTTACAGCGATTAAAAAATAAGAAAAACAAAAGTTACCATTATACTTTCACTTATTCTTTTTTTAATGTAGACCTAAGTTTCTGACCTGTATTATTTTCCTTCTCCCTAAAGATTTATTTTAACACTTATTGAAAAGCAGAACTACTGACATCAAATTCTCTCAATTTTTACTTGTTTGAAAAAGTCTTTTTTTTTCTCTTTCAGTTTTGTAAGGATAATTTCAGAGAGCACATCATCTAGGTTGCCTTTTTCTCATAACAGTTTAATATTTTACTCTGCTCTCTTGCTTGCATGGTTTATTAGGAGAAGTAAGAAATAATTCTTTTTTTTTTGAGATTGCTTAACATTTTTATTTTTTTGTTTTTTTTAATTTTAAATTATTCAGTACAGTTTCTATCTTTTATCCCATTCCAGCCCACCCACCCATC
>CM052542.1:47560505-47717183 GCA_028533065.1 Trachops cirrhosus | reverse complement strand
TTTTCCACAGTGGTCGTACCAGTCTGCAATCCCACCAACAGTGCACTAGTGTACCTTTTTCTCCACAACCTCTCCAACACTTGTTGTCTGTTGTTTTATTTATGATGGCCATTCTGACTGGTGTGAAGTGGTATCTCCCACTTCACACCAGAAATAATTCTTTGTTTTTCTAAAAGTAATGTGTTTTTTCCCCTTATGGTATTTTTTAACTTAATCTTTATTGTATTTTTTTCTATTACCATTTAGTCCTCTTATATTCCCCCCAAGCAATCACCAAACTGTTGTCCATGACAATGGGTCCTTTTTCCTCTTTTTTAATGCCTCCACACCTAACCTCCCCCCACAGTCGTCATCCTGCTCTCCATCTATGAGTTTGTCCCCATTCCCCTTGTTAGTTCAGTTTGTTCATTAGATTCCACATATGAGTGAAATCATATGGTGTTTGTCTTTCTCTGACTGGCTTATGTCATTTGACATGTCTTCAGGTCCATCCATACTGTCACAAAGAGTAAAACTGTCTTATTTTTTATGGCTGAGTAGTATTCCATTGTATAAATGTCCCATAGTTGTTTTATTCACCCATCTATCTATGGACACTTAGGCTGCTTCCATACCTTGATGATTGTAAATAATACTGCAGTGAACATAGGGGTGCTTATGTTCTTTCTAATTAGTGTTTTGGTTCCTTTGGACATATTCCCAGAAGTGAGAGAGCTGGGTGGAAAGGCAGATCCATTTTTAATTTGGGGCAGGTGGTGGTATTTCCATACTGTTTTCCACAGTGTCTGTACCTGTCTGCATTTTCCAACATTGTTTCTATGTTTGATTTTTTTGTAATTTGAAAATGATATGCTGAGATGTATTTTTTCTTTCTTTTTTCTTTTTACATTTCTAATGTTTGATGTTTTTTGAGCTGAACTTTCTGGATCTGTCATTTGGTATCTGACATTAATATAGAGAATTCTTAGTTATCATTGTTTCAAATATTTCTTCTGTTCCTTATTCTCTTCTACTTCTGATATTTCTGTTATGTATATATAATACCTTTTGTAGTACTATATTTTTGGATATTCTTTTCTGTCATTTTCAGTCATTCTTTTTGCTTTTAAATATTCAAAAATTCTATTGATATATCCTCTATGTCCAAGCTTCTTTCTTTAGCTCTGTCCAGTCTACTCATAAGCCCATCAAAAGCATTCTTTACTTCTATTACAATTTTTTTTACCTTTAGCACTTCTTTTTGGTACTTTGTTAGAATTTTCATCTCTCTGATTACATTGACTGTCTGTTCTTGCATACTGTCTTCTTTATCCATTAGAGCTCTTAGCATATTAATCAGTTGTTTTATACTGCTGTGATGATTCCAGTCTCCTCACCACACCTGGTTCTGATGCTTGCTTTGTTTCTTTAAATTGTTTGTTTTATTTTGTTTTAGTTTTTGTTATAATTTTCTCTTGCTAGCTGACTATGACATACTGGATAAAAGGAACTGCTTTTAATAGGCCTTTGGTAATGTGGTGGTGAGGTGTGGAGGAGGGGGAATGGTCTATAGTCCTAAGATTAGGTCTCTTTTAGGGTGCCTATGCCTCTACACTGTGAACTTCACAAGTGTTTCTTCCCTTTTCAGAGACGGGATAGCTAGAGTGGTCTGGAGTTGAGTATTTTTTTCCCTCCAAGTCAGTTAGACTCTGATAATACCCCAGGAGGGCTAGGCTTTGCTTAACTAGTTTCACCTGAGGGAAGGCAGACTGTGTTAAAAATGAGTGTTCTGGTGCATTTCAAAATGGTTCCTTTCCCTTTTCCCTGCTGGGAGCCTGAGGGGATTTTTCTTAGATATTTACTGTGGGAATCTGGTCAAGCTCCTGCAGGTAAGTTTCACAATATTGTACCCCCACCCCCAACCAATATATGGATCCCCCTCTAGTTTTTAACTTTTAGAGTTTACTTATTGAGACTCCAAAAATTCATTACTTTCATTTAAGGTTTTCAAAGCTGGCACAGCTTTCCTAAGTGGTTTGTTTCTTCTGGTGCATCTCTGCTCCTGTAAGCTGTGATTTCCTGTATTTACCTATGTGTCTTTTTAATCTTGGCTGCAGGACTTTGCCCTGTGTCCTCCCTTCTCCCAGTATCTAAGAAGGGGTTTTTATTCTCTAGTCTGTTCAGCTTCTTTACTCGTTTTTAGGTTTGTGTGGTGACTTTTAAGAACTTTACATGCAGAACTAGAAAACTGAAACTCCAGTCATTAAGCTTTAGGTCCAGTGTTGGGTTCAGAGAAAACTTGGACAGAAATATAGTCCTCATATATCCCCTCTACTTCTCCTACTCTTACCGGAGGAAATAGGATTCTTCTACACTATGTACAAAATGCTTTTCAGGGATACACACATAGGACACTTTGCAGTATAGTGGCAAGATTTCTTGGAGTAAAAACAAGGAAGGGCTTTAGCAATGTCTCATCCACGACCAGGTGGCTCAGCTCTGTCTCACTGCAGAAGTCCAACCTTGGGAGCCACAGACCCACACTTGTCCCCACCGAGTGCTGAGGATGGCCAGGACCCCGAGCTGCTGTGCCTTTAGCGGGGTAACCAAGGCTTCAGTAGTCCCGCACAGTCTCTCATCTCATTTGGCCTACGATCTATGCTGTGCTTGGGCCCTTGCAGCTGCTAAAAAGACAGAGCACCTTAGCCCTTTTTTTGCTTTGATAATATTTCCTTGGGGTTGGGAGAGAGCAGGCTTTCTTTCAAATTACCCATCCTCTTTCCTGGATCTTCCCAGGGCTGTGCTGGGCCCTCCCCTTATCCAATCACTCTTTCCTGGGTTGGTCTCCTCGCCTTTGCAGTCACCATTTTGACTCCTACCTGTGCATGCCTTCTAGTTCTGCTTGTCATCTGGCTTCTACTGTGCATGCTTCAGGAGAGGAATTTCCCCCTTACTGTTTATGACCCCCTCCATAATATGGGTGAATGTACCAGTTATTCCCTGGGGTGATTGGAAAGCTAGTCCTTCTTCCTTGATCAGAGGGACGGAGAGATGTTAATCCCCTTGGCCAGGCAATGCAGCTATCCCCTGGAGTGTCTGGGAAGTTGTCTTTGCCCGACTTAATTAAGCTGAGCCAGCTTTCTTCCTTCTCTTTTGTTAGTACCTAACAAGCTGCCTATCCTAATACTACCACCAGTTTCCTCTATTATTATCTTGCATTTGTGTGGCATATTTGTTATAATTAATTAACCAATCTTGACATATTAATATTAACTAAGTCTACAGTTTAGATTGGGCTTTATTTGATATTGTCCATATTTTGGGCTTTCAGAAATGCATAATGCCATTTATCTACCATCATAGAATAGTTTTCCCTGCCCTAAAAATGTACTGTGATCCATCTGTCCATCCCTTGCCCTTTCTCCAGAAACCGTGGAAACTACTGATCTTTTTACTGTCTTCATTGTTCTGCTTTTTGAAAAATGTCATATAGTTGAAATCATACAATATGTAGTCTTTTCAAACTGGCTTTTTTCACTTAGCCATATATGTTTGTTTCCTCCATGTCATGTCTTGACATCTTATCCCTTTTAAATGCTAGGTAATACACAGACATTTGTATAATGATTGTTTTTCTGTAACAAAGGGGGTTATCTGCGTTGTCACATGGTGGAAAGAATAGGACTTTGGAGTCTTACAACCATGGGCTTTAAAAATAGCTTTGTCATGTTTCAGCTGTGAGCTTGGGCAATTTGCTAAAGACCTTAGAGTTGCAGTTTTGTCATCACCCAAATGAAATTGTCCACCTTGAACAGTTCATGTTTAGCAAATCCCACATAAAGCCGTGGCCCAGGGCCTAATCACGCCGACCACAACAGAGGCCGCAGCTGTGATGGCCAGAGAGGTAGCAGTAACATGTCTGGCATACAGTACATGGTCTCTTCGGGGGTAAGTGTCTGCTTTTAATAAATATCACTTACCTCGTAAATACAAATAGACGAATACAGTAATTATTAGCAACCAGATAATGCTCTGCAGTCTATTGACCAAAAGTGAAATAAATTAAAAAATAAAAAGCTTTAAGCTAATTAATACAAATAAAGTTGAAAGCAAAATAGAAGGTGAATGATGTGGGAAAAGAATCCCTTTTTAATACACCTAATTGGGTAAAAATTTCTGAATAGAAAGCTTTTTAAGTTGTTAGGGTAATTTTCAGTTTCAGGAAAGAAAAGTTGGAGCAGCACGTGGATATTAGACATTTCTGAAATATGCAAATCTACTTCACATTTACTAAGGATACTCTAAGGAAAGTTTTAGTGAGATCAAAGACAGCGGAATAAAAAGAGAGTCAGAGTTGCAGATTCATAGATTGTGTTTACAGTCACCATAGCCACTTTTTATTTTTTCAGCCTATTATTGAGATTATAAAAATTTATGAGCCTGAAAATATTTGAGACTTTAAAACAGAAAAGTTGAAGAAAGCAGATTGTTTTTAGCATTGATTTTGTTAAACTTTGTATTTGAAGTACCGAATACAGAGCCTTGATATGGCATCAATAAATTTACCTTGTGTTGGGGGGAGTGAGGGTCAAGGACTCAGTGAATTCCTGCATGTGCCAAGATGGTTTAAAAGACCGAGTTAAAGAAAATGTGATAAGCCTATAATGTAGAACACATAATGATTTAGAACAGGGCCTGGCAAATTGTTTCTGTGAAGGCTAAATAGTAAATATTTTAGGTTTTGTGGGTCCTACGGTATCTGTGGCAACTATTCAACTCCGCTATTGTAATGCATAAGTAGCCACAGACAATATGTGAACAAATAGTTATCTTATGGTCTAATAAAACTTTATCTATGAACATAGTCAGATGGCTGGGTTTGACCACTGTTTGCTCACTTCAGGGCTAGAAAATGAGAAAAAGAGTGGAAACAACCTGAAAACATTTTATTCATATTACAAACTAAAATGACTAATGAAACTATTTTTTACTAAAGACTGACAAATTGTGTAAAGAATGATATAGATTCATATTATGACACAGTGTAAATAATGAATAATTATATGTGTGAGAAAATACATAGTTTTTTTTTTCTAAAGAAGTATTTCTTAAGACCTGGCTGGTGTGGCTCAGTGGAATGAGCACTAGCCTGTGAACCAAAGTGCCACTGGTTCGATTCCTAGTCAGGGCACATGCCTGGCTTGTGGGTCAGGTCCCCAGTGTGGGGTGTGTGAGAGGCAACCACACATTGCTGTTTCTCTCACTCTTTCTCCCTCCCTTCCTCTCTGTCTAAGAATAAATAAATAAAATCTTAAAAAAATAACTATTAATGCCCTTAAAAAAATAAAGAAGTATTTCTTGGGTACTCGGTAGAGATAATACACTCATGCTTGTTGGACAGTAAAATATGAAGCTTTTGGATTTGGAGTTGGACATACTTAATTTTTAATCTTAACTGTCATTTGTGTTTTATATAATTTTGATTATGTTACTTAACTTTTCTATGCCTTAGTTTCCCTACCTGTAAAATAAGGATGTATCCTACATCAAATAATTGTTTTATATGATAAGCAAACGTGCTTTTTAAAGCACATACTGTAAGTAGAATGGAGTGGGTACACTTGAGGAATTTACAGGTAATTATTTATTTACATGTAAAGTAACTTCAACACAGAACACTGAATAAAAGTAATAAAAGCACCTTATGTAAAGTTGGAGGATTAAATAAGATAATGTATGAAAAATATGTAAACAGTACAGTGATTGGCACCTAATAAATGTTCAGTGGATATCAGTTGCTGCTGTTGTTCCTCCTCCTACTAAACACAGTAATGTACGATATATATGCTTTCAAAAGTGAGTTCAAATGTGCAGGACAGAATGTGATAAATGCTATGACAAAGATATAAAAATTAAATCTGATTAAGGAATCAGAAAAGGATACATAGAGAAATTGCATTTGAAATGTCTGGGTAGAATGAATTATGTTTCAATTAGTGGAGCTGAAAGTTATTAAAAATAAAACAAAGGGGAGAGTAAAAAAGAGAAGCAGAGCTTTGATAGGCATGTTCAGTGAGCAGTAACTTAATATGATACTATTTATAGAACCTACACATTTTCTTATTCAGATCTCAAAGCAACCCTATATGCTGGGCATTATTATACCTACTTTGTAGAAAAGCATTCTGGACTCAGAAGATTTAATGACTTCCCTGAGGTTGTACAGGCTCATCCTAGAATTGAACTCATGTCATCCCTGCCCCACCAAGTCAGTGTTATTACCACTCTGCTGTGTAAACTCTCTAAAGTGGAGCTTAGTGGAAACTTAATCCCCCATATGTAGGTCAATTTTTATTCTTGATGTGAATAGTCTTATATTACACATTTTATCACTAATCAAAAATATTTATACCCTTGAATTTAATTTTCTTATTTATTCAAAAAATATTTTTGAATGCTTACTGTGTGCCAGGCAGTATTCTAGTGAATGATGTACATCATGAAAGAAAACAGACAAAAGTATTTGCCACATAGTAATGGGGTTTTTTTTTGGGGGGGGGGGTGTTTTATCTTTCTAGTTTTTGAAAATTATTTTCAGAATGAGGTAAGAAGGTATTATCAAAATACTGTTAATATAATTTCCAGAGAAGAGCACAAAGGTATTTTTTATCTATCATTCTACTCTCCTAAATAAAGGAATTAAAGAAGCTGATGCCTCAGTCATTGGAAAGCAAAACAATGTTTCCATATGGTTGTATTAGCTGATATTTACTTTTAATTTTTTACACTAAAAATCACTTTTAATTAATATGATGATGACATTATACTTATCTTAATCAAAACTTTTAAAAACACAACTGAAAAATAAAGCTTCATTGGGAGAATGTTTTCTTTTTGGAAAAATATACAAGACCAAAAGGAAAAGAAACTTCTCATAAGGAAGCTGCTGGTAGAAAGCTTGTATGATCTTTACTCAATAACAGTATAAAAACACAGGATTTATTTATAATAAGAAAGACACAGGTCTACATTTCAAAATGTGCTCTTTCTGCATTTATATCTTCACAGGTTCCAAATGCTCTTTAAACTGTGAAACTTGTGCTTTCTGGTTTTAAGGCTTAGAGATAAGGAGTCAACTTCCACGGAACAGCTGGATCTAATTAGAACCCAAAGTTCTGATTCCACTTGATCTGATTTCCCCATCTGTATGGAATCAGTGCACCATAAATAGTGTAAACTCAAACTTCCAGTTCAAACCAGAAAGAGACTGGCAATCACCGCTGTTATTATGCAAGGGTCACTGAAATTTCTATTGAACATCACAGCATTTCCATACAGGCTGACTCGATCATTTAGAACTTTTCCACCAATAAGTGGATAAAAGAGAAATAAAAGTTTTTCTGTCATGCATTTATTCATTTATTTCTATATGGGGGTACTTAAAAATATGAAGTGTCAGACTCAGTAACAAAATGTTCGCTAGTATCAGCAACAACTCCTCATCATATACTTTCATATGTATTCATTTTCGTTTTATGTTTTGTATACAAGAATATAATACTAACATTTTCTCTCTCCTTGGTTTATAAATTGACTATGTAATGGCCTTATAGAATAAACGAATATTAGGGATATAAAAAAGATCATCTTTTTCCAATCATATCATTTAGAAAGGTGGAGGCTGAAGGTCAAAAAAAGTTGTCCCATTTGTCTTCACACTTAACCCAACATAAGAGTGAGGCCACAGACCTCTGACTTCCCTCCTAGCATCGTCTCAGTGTTCACACTGACCGGACCAGAATACCCTGCCAGGAAAATTTATAAATTGGCTTCTTCTTATGGAATAGTAGCACATCATAGGTTCTATAAATCAGAGAATGAAGAGAAAAGGAATATTCATCCCAAAACAATTACTGTTAAAATGTTGAATTTTCTCTTTCCATACATTCTGGGTGTATAGTTTTGTGTCTTCCCATTTTACTATATTTTCTCCTGTCCTCAGGGAATTAGTTTTTCTTCATGAACATGCTTTCTAATGGCTAAATGGTATCTTATACTCTATACCACAATTTAAAACAGCATTTTTGTTGTTTGATAGGTTGTGTTCAACTTGGTTATATGATGATAGTATGATAATAACCCCTATACTTGCCCTTGTGAACATCTTTGTTTATTTTATTTTATTAAGATAGATTCTTTGCATTGGCATTCTTAGGTCACAAGGTACACTTTTTAAGCCTTCTGCTGTATGTTGCCAAGTTATCCTTCTGAAAAGACTGTGCCAGTTTAAAATTATACTCTTGGAATATGAAACTTTTGTTTTTCTGTACACACAACTAACACTGAATGTTATCATTGCATAATATTCCATGTTTGATATGTACAATATAACATCCCATTTCAATTTACATTAATTAAGAGTAAAATAGGACATTTTCCACATGATTCTTGGGCATTACTACATATATCTAAGCAATTAGAGAGTGGTGAAATTAAGACACTGTGGACAAGGAATAGTCAAATTTCATCTGAGATGATCAGATAAAAGCCTTTAGCTATAGTCTATAAAGAGTCATTGGAAAATCATCTGAGTGTGGAACTGAACAGAAAAAAAATTGAAGAAGTAAATGGAAGATTTGGGTGACATTAGGGAATGGTAACAGTGAAACAAAACATGGTGAAGGTATGTAATGGAGAAATCAGAGAGGCGAGTGAACGTTTCCATACCCAGTACTGTGAGATATTGACAGGAAGGGTTTGTGGTCAGGGCACAGATAACGTTCATAGAAAAACAAACTGAAAGAGAAACAATCTAACAATTTCTGTGAAGGAATCCTGGCTCTCCAGAGTTGGAAGAGTCCTCTGGAGATGTTCTAGCTCAACTCTTCAGTTTCCACATGAGGAAACTGAGCAGTTATGTGCTTTGCTTAGGGCCTCTTCTTGTTAGAAGAGCCAGAAATAGAATTCAGGCCTTCTAATTCCCAGTTGAATGATCTCTGTACAGTTTTATAGGAACAAAACATCTTCAAGCAAACAGCTGTAATGTTATGTTTAGGCCTTGAATGAATTAAGTTCCCTGAAACTTAGTTTCCTCATCTTTAAAATGAGAAGACAGAAACAAAGAGACATGAATATTATTTGCTTTTAGCAAAATGATTGTGTTTCATCTGCCTATAGCTGACACTCAAGTTCTTCATTTTCTCGGCCATGCTAATCTTATACACACACAAAATTGTGTTTCTCTGCATATACACCTTTAGATAGCTGAACTGCTTTCTTCCCTGTGGTCAGGTAATTCAGGAACTGTTCTGGTTTTTGTTTTAAATTGAATTTTTTGAACAAAATTGTTTCTTGGCCAAGATGATTTATAAGGTATTTGAGCCCCAAAGCATTATTTTAAGAAAGTTATAAACAACTGTGAATGGGGACAGTGCCAGTTGACTACATATTTTTTCTGGCTAAAGAAAAACTAGGAGAATACATTAAATATTCTTTTCTATTGGAAATGAAGGAGTCCTCCATTGCTTTCCCATATATATATGTTAAAATATATATTATATATTAAACATATACTCAAATATATATTTTACCTTCTTTCCTTTCTGTGTATGCTTTTATGAATAATATTTGAAGTAGTCATGACATGATTTGATTTTATCAATGCATTAGTGTCACAGTCATATGCCTAGTGTGCTAAGGGTCGACACTGTCACAAGGCAGATTGTTTGACGTTTGTAGGTATCAGTGTATGGTGCTAATAAGGCTGAGGTCATACATTGAATTCCTGTTCTTTGGTTGTCTTTCCCTTCTAGCTGCAAGAAGAAACGTTATTTGTAACACTGAACAAAAGAAAAGGTGTACAAGAATCATTGTAAATCTATCACTATCAGAGGGAAAATAACAAATAAACTAAAGCTCACTCCTGCATCACTGAGGGGTCAATGGAGCTTATCAGGAGGGAGGGGGAAGAAAAAAGAAAAATAGCTTATGGATAGTTCATCTATTAGCACAAAACCAAAGTAATACTTATGTGTGGCCTCAAATGTTTATTGTAAGCAAATGACTATTTCTTCACCAATAAGAATATAAATAATATTTTGAAAAAGATATATGACTCTCCTTCCACACCAGGGATGAAGCCAGTGTAAATTCTGTACATTCAGTGGAATTTTGGCTGGTCAAATTTCTGAACGTTGTTCTTAGGTCTAGGTTAATGGGCCTCTAGATTAAAGAACGAATTACTGCATGCAAGCATTTAGAAACCCTACCAAATGAGCTGATGTTCCCAGGTGGTTTCCAAAGATAGAAAAGGGAGGGGGAAAGTTCCTACAGCCTAGACTTGGGACTGGAAAGAGCATATGAAGAATGACCAGAGTCCTGAACACACTGGCACAGCGTAAAGAATTCTGTCAGCTTTCCTCTTATTGGATAAAGAAGTTATTCTGTTGGCATAACTTTTAAACAAATGTGACATGGCTACAGTCAACATATTATAAACATAAAGATTATATTTCCTTAAAGTGAAATGCCATATCCCTAGCTAACTTGTTCCTTAACATATTTCCTCATAGTATCTGTAATAATAATTAGTAAATATAAATATAGAGGGACAATATTTTAATTTAGAAATATTAATTCAATTAAATACAAATTACTCTGTTTCAGTATCATTCACAGCATTTCAGTATTTCTGTTGGAAAGTCCTGAAGATCTCTCTCAGTAATGCAGAAGCATAGCAGGTTAGTTTTCGCTCTGAGACTTAGATATTGTTTCTGCTCAAGGACAAACAGACTCCTTTATGCCTTACTTTGAAATAATATATGTATTTTTAAACATGAAGAGAGAAGCCATTTCTCAAATGCATAGTGCTCGTTAATAATTCTCTCGTACATAAGCAGATTGCCTTGCTCTCTTCTGCACATTCTGTGTCTGAGAGCCAGGATGAACCAACGTGTTAGGTCTGCCCTAAGATCGAGCTTTCTCTGAATCGTCATGTACTCTATAGCTCTCAAGGGGAAAAATCAGTTTATTTCTGTATATTTTCTGTGTATTTTCCCTTGTAATGAGGGTTCAGGTCAGTTATATTAGAGTTAAATTCCGAGGCTATGCTGTTTTTCTACAAAAGACACTATGCACTGCATGGCGACCTACCAATGTAGGTTCACTATCTCTTAGGAAGCCACAGAGAAAAAACCGAAATGCTGTTGAAAATATTAATGTACACGAGTCATATATAGAATATATGTGTGTATATATATACACATTTATACATACATATTAATGTGTATATGTGTATATATTATCTATACACAAAAATGTACCTACACAAATGTACACACATACACATCATTGGAAATGGCAAGCAATCCATGTCTGAAAAAACCAAAATATTACAATGCTAAACTTTCACAGTTTGGGCTAAGTGCCAATACTATTTCTACTTCTGTGAGATAATGGGAGCATTAAAAGAACAGGATGGCATTCTGAGAAGTGATTTTTCCTTGCTAAGAATGTTAGGATCCAAAAATACCTGTCTGGAGTTCATGACCTATGCCGGACAAGTCAGGCAACCAGTGATTAAATATGGAACTCCCCATCATTACTCAACGTCTCACCAGCCCACTATGTATCCACTGATGAACCCTGATTGAAATTTAATACCCATTTTTCCTATTCTACCTAATCTGTCAAAGAACTACAGATAATGTGGAGATAAATGTTAACACCTTACTTCTGGTATATTTTTCAAATGTCTAGAAGCTTTAGGTTTAGTCATTATCTGTAAAAGAAATTAAATCTTACCATGGGCTTCAAAAATGGTTCTACTGAATATTTAATAAGCATAAAAAGTCTTAAGGCAATGATCTATTTCACTCATTTGCTACTTTATCATAAAAATAATTATTGAGAGACTACTATTGTTTGCTGCCATGGGAATTTGAAAAATACCTAATTCAGGAATATGTTGTGTTCCTAAAACTATGTTATGTAAATAACACTTAATATGTGATAAATAGCACTTTTATTAAGCTCTCATACTACTTTCTGTATTCAAGGATAAAACTGTTTGTGGAGACACTGCTGTCCTGAATATTTAGTATACTGAGCTGTTATGCTCAAAATGTATCACAGTGCTTGATTTACCTACTACTCAACAAATGTGTATTCCATGCATACTAGGTGCAAAGCACTTTAAAAGTGCTTGCATTTTTCAAAAGTCAGAAAATGTGAGGCTGTTCTAAAAATAACTCTAAAAACATAATCTAGGATCTGCTCAAATTTCAAAAATGTAAAACTGAAAGGGCATGATGTAAACCTGACTTATTACATGGGTTGGCTCCTAATTTGGGTTTGAGGGGTGGAGCGCATAAGAGACCATCTTAATACAGTTTTTCAAGGTAGCAATAAGATATAGACTTCTATAAATGGTATGAGAACAGCCTGTAGGAAAAGCCAGTAGGAAAACAACTGAAGAGGGAAATTAATTGTGTTATGGGGAAAAATTAGTTCTTTCTAGCAAACTTCAAAATGTTTTATCAACAATATATGAACAGAGACTAGTCTGGGAAAATTATCAGACTAAGCCTCTGGATAAGGATCAATCTGGTGCTGGAAGTTAACACAAGAGGATATTAGAAGATCCTTTCAATGTTTTTTTTAAAAGATTTTATTTATTTATTTTTATAGAGAGGGGAAAGAAGGGAGAAAGCGAGGGAGAGAAACATCACTGTGTGGTTGCCTCTCTCATACCCCCTACTGGGGACCTGGCCCATAACACAGGCATGTGCCCTGACTAGGAATTGAACCAGCGACCCTATCAGTGTTAATAAGAATGTTATGGATGTCCTGCCAGGCTTGATGGTAAACATCTTCATACTTGTCCTACTTAATCCTCACTACATCAATATCATTTCTATTTAAAAGCTAAAATTGAGGTATGTGTTTTAAGTACCTTTCCCAAGATCTCACATCTATTATATCCATTCATCAACTTTTTCTTAAGTATTTATCACATGCCAGACACTCTCTTAGAGTCTTGGGATACATGGGTAAATAAAATATAAGCTGGCTTCATGGAGTTTTCCCTTTAGCAAAAAAAGGCAGACAATATACAACTGGCATAAAAAACAAAACAATGAAAAAAGTAAATTAAATATTTGAATGTGATAGTACTATGCAAAAAAAGAGATTAAGAAAGTCTGAGGGTTGGGAAATATATTTTTAATGGAGTTCTTCCTGTAGGCCTCTTTGAGAAGATGACTTTTGATTAGGGACTTAAGGAAATGAGGGAGCTGGCTAGGTGGCTATCTAGGGAAGAATATGTTCAGCTCCAGGGAAAACTATTTGCTGAGGCCTGAAGGTGAGACTAATGCAGTTGGAGAGAAATGAAATTGGACGAAGAACAGAAGAAGCAGTCAGAGTCACAAGGGTCAAAATAGGGGAGAATGAAGGCCATGGTCGTGGTTTTGGCTTTTGCTCCCAGGGGACTGTGGAGCTCCCGTGGGCTGCTGGGGCCTCTGCCACTGTTAGCCCTCTGGAAGAAGCTCTAACTGGGCAGGAAAAGAATGCTCCGTTCCTTTGTGTTCATTTCCCTTTGGCAGTTTAATGTTTTTCCACAGCCAACATTTGCTGTAAGTAATAAAAACTGCCATAGATTGTTTATTGTTCATTTAAATGACTCAGTTTTTACAAAATCCATGAGAAAAGCTAATTAATAATTTCTATTGAGTGTTTATTATTTCAAATCATATCAAATACCCATTCTGAAGGCATTCTATTTTCCACTAAATGAGTCTGGATTGTTTCTGAGGTTCTATTGGATTTAGGAAAATTACAATATTTCTGAGCCAGAATCTAAAGAAGCTTGAAGTTTGCAAATTGTAGCAACCACCCACAAGCATATACATTTGTGTTGGAATTATGATTGGAGTCATGTCAGTTTAAAGAATAGCAATATCCTCCTCTCTCTTTCCTAAACACTGATTCTTTCCTCATCTATCAAGTTTCCTGAGAGTGGGTCTTAGGACATTACAGAGGCAACATAATAGGCTAATGTATTTATTTCTGGTAAGTTTAGCCCAGTACAATTGAAAAGTCAATGAAATATGTTTTCAATGCTGTCACAAGTGTATGTTTGCATTATAGTCTTTCCTATAAGTCAGCCAGGCAACTGTTTGGCTAGCTGCCCGCTGAGCAGCTAGGCACCAAGGAATAGACAAGTCACACACAGTAACTACGCTATTCACTCAGCTTTCATTGAATACAGGTTTGCTCTAAGTAGAACATCAACCTACATTAACATACTATTCACACTCTAATAATCTGAGAGAAATATAACACACACACACACAGAGCAATCAATGGGATATAATGAACCTGAGTCCCAGAGTGTCAGGTCCTGGAAACAGCACAGTGGGCAAGGGAGTTGTCAGCGTCTTGCAAGGGAGGATCTCGGGAGCCAGGTAGTCAGCAGGGCAGGCAACGTCCTCAGTCCAGCAGGGCAGAGCCTCCAGCGGCTGATGCCAAGGGATATCAGCATGGCATGGAGCAGCATTTTGGTGTGTGGAGCTTGACTCTCTCAGCAGCAGTCTGGAACCTGTCTCAGTTATACCTTGAGAATGGTGTATTCCATCCACCTTCTGGGTCTTTTCAATAAATGTCTTGGTACTGCTGTTAGCAAGTGTGGAATTTCCCCAGGAGCTTATCTATGGGTGGTCCCACTCTGCAGACGTGGCTATTCTGATCACATGTGGAGATATCTTAGGTGTGCCTCCTTGCCAGATGTGTCTGCTCTAACTTAGGTAGCTTCCCTCTTGAACCAAAGTGTCATAACTGACTCACAGTCATTTTGGTTGACATAAGTCACTCCCCTTTGTTTTATATATTTTATGCTATTTTGATCTGACCAATGCCATTTTATTGGTCCTGCTCTCCACAAATGCAACCTTTGCTCCTTGACTGAAATGGATTCCAAAATTTAACTGCCACTTTTCCAATGGTTCATTTTTCTCTGGCGAAAGATACTCCTACGGTCACTGTATCACCACCACCAACACCAAGGTCACTCAAAAGACATGTTGCTTGAAACATAAGGTCTCTTCTATCCAAAAGGTTGCACTAATCTACTTTGGAAATTGTATTCTACAGACTTGTTGGCAAGCCTAACATTTTGGGAAGAATTGGGGAAACATCAAGTCAGGTCAAAATAAAACAAAGGAAAATATTTGGGGCTGCATGTGGTTTCATATCACCTCATATCACACTAAAGAATAGGCTGCCTACTTCATCAGGCTGACCTGGTTGCCCAAAATAAAATAGCAATTATCTTCATTTAAAGGAATTGACAACACCAAGTTTATGATTTTACTACTTTATCTGGTCTCTTTTACTTCTCTCTTTTTTTAATTTTTAATTTTCCTTATTCATTTTTGAGTATATTTATCACTGCCTAAAAGTCCCAGTAATACTCACAAGCCCAATCCTAGATATAACAACAACTATTTATCTGCCTAGAACTCATGCCACTACAGGAAAAAGAAACATCGAAAGAAATGAGGAAGAAAAATATTCAATTTTTATAGAAGAGATATTTATATATTGCCTACTGTAAGCTAGAATAAATATTTGTAGATTTCCTACTGCTTACTAAATACTAAAGCAAGAACAATCTACTTTATTAATGCTAGTGAATCTAGCGAATGAATGAATGAGTGAACAAATTAAACAAAACAAAAACGCTACTGCCTTAATTTATTTGCATTCTCCTTAATCATTTAAAAAATGTTTTATCTATATACTCATGATCTCTTTCTTACTCTGTCTCTTTCTCCCCCCTTTTTTCTCATGCTCTCTCTCTTCTTTCTCCCTCTTCCCCTCCCTCCCTTTCTTCCCTTCTTCCTCCCTTCCTTCCCTTCCTTCCCTCTCTCTCTTTCTTGCAGCACAGTCACCAAATTACAATTCAGTGTTCCTCTCTTTTATTTTTAAGCATGATCTGCTTTATAATTTATTTGTATTCCATAGTTTAAACATTTTATAATTGGTTCAAACACTTATTTTCTAGCCATGTTTCCACTCATTATTAGCAGCACCTGCACCAGGAACAGTTGGATTTGCCAGTAGTGAGAGTTACAGCCCTGGCAGCCTACCCTAATCAATGTCTGAGTGTAGCTGCTGCGCTCCCCTGACCTGCAGGCATGTTGGTTATTCTGATCCTGTCTCTCATTTGTATAGAGGCCAGAAACTCTGCCAAATTATGTGATGATGACAAATGGGAACTGGGACAAAGTGATCAGGTAAATGCATTAACTCACCATACTTCCTAAGGCCCCAAGCATATGGATCATTCTAAGGAAGAGCTTAGGGACATAAATTAGTGAACCTTACAGAGGAGTTCAAATGAATGAATCTGGTACTTCCTGTTTCAGCGAGATGTCATCCTTGTCACTTTTCAAGTAATCCAAGAATATATGAACTATTTTTATCCCTACATCTTTACTCTGGCAGATACCCTGTGCTGTTGAAACAGAAGCCTTTCAGCACTGAAGTACATTGTCAAGTCTGTGCTTGGTCGAGTACACCACACCTACCTGCTTTATTCATGACTGGTTCTGCTTGCTGATGTCATTCCCACTCTGCTCATGATAATTCTTCTATACCAAGTTCAAATCTGAAAAGGGATCTCTGCCCCCAATATTTATCCTGTGACAGTTCCAAGATTTAACAAGTAGACTGAATGGGCTTCTCCCCAAGGTCCTGTTTTCACTTTGGCCTCATTTGGTTGCAAATAAAATTCTTATAACAGGCAATTTAGACAATGCCCAGCAAAGATACCACTGGGTCACCCATCATTGCTTTCATGTGCACTTTTGCTAGTATCCATTTTTTAGTAAGCAAAATGTTTTTATTTTTTTAATTTTTATGGTTGCTCAATCACAGTTTATACACTAATAGACTTGCTTTGTAAGAACTTTATTCTTTTTTAATGTAGTTCATAGAGCTGTACCTTCTCACCCTTTCATGGATATTCAGTGACTGTCTCATTTTTTGTGAGATACATATGTGTATCAGCTATAACACACTGTCAGTGAACAGTGATTTTCAATCAAATAGACTGTCAGTAAAGCTGATTCACTAACAAGAAAGCTGTCAAGCTGTGACAGCTGCTGTCTTTGCTACCCAAACAATCTGTTCTGTGCTAATGGTGACTTGTGCACTCCCATTTATTATACAGTTGTAATGAGCAGTGTCCTCAAAACACCATCTGAGTTAGTGGATTTACATACTTTGTTGTGTGGGTTCTGCAAAATCAACACCAGCAGAATTAGCATCTGGTTTTCTACAAAGATATTGAAGGAGCATTTTTATTTCAGAAGTTTTGGTTAATTACCCAATGGTGAGGAGTCATCCACCATCCATTCCATAAGTACCTATTGAGTTTTTACTATGTGTCCAGAACTCTTAAGTATTGGCAGCATACACAAAAACAAAATAATGTCTGTTTTTTACCCATTCATTTCAATCTTTTAATAAAGCAGATGTCTTTTCACTCCAAGTTAAAGTGGTTAGACTTTGTGTTGTAGTCAGAAGCTCTCAAATTTAGTAAATAATAAATGACTTCTTAATTTTCCAAACTGAGGTTGAATATTTAAGCTCTTATTTATTCAGCTCTTGAAATAATTTCCTCTAGTTGATACTGAATTATTAATGAAGAACTTTATTTTTCAAGTAATTGTCTCCTTGGGAGAGATTTAGATTGGTGGGAATATTAAATTCCAAAGAATTAAATTTACCAACCATTTCTCATGTTCTATCACTTTTGTTAAGACAGGAACTTCCTACCATTAGTAGCAGCCAGGATCTTCCATTTATGTTGTATCCTGGTTTGAATCACTAGGGGTGACTAGGGAACAGTGTGAAGGGGAATAATTCACTCTGACACTCTGAGGCATCTTTTCCTCTGCAATCTATCTTTTGAAGCCAAGAATATTTTAGTTTCAGGGAAGCTCCATATTCCAGGAATATCAGAGGCCTGAACTTCATAAGTCTCTCCAGAACCAGTGTTGCATACACACAGCTCTCTCCACAGCCAAGGTTTCTGCTCCCTTTGTGACAGCTGTGGCTACAAATCAACCAGGAGGGAATGCCGTGTTTACTTGCATTTAGCACATAGTCTGTTCCTGCATGAAGTAACCCAAAATGGAAACTGTTGACTAGAGAGCAGTTCACTCACATTACAAGAATTATTTGCTCTTAGAGAATAGTAATAGAGGCCACACAGTTGGCCCATAATTGTGTAAATGAAACTATGACTTGTAAGGGCAGGCAACATATAAGACTGGAATTGAGCATTTCGAAAAAGAAGCAGAGCAATTCTGTTTTGATCCATGGATGTTTGTTTGCAAACTAAAAGAAAAAAAGTAGAAATCATCCTTAGAACTGAAGTAGGACATGTGTGCTAAGTGACCTAATTATTCTCCTTGGAGAGTCCTGATTGGTTTCATGTTCTATCCTCCACTCCCTCATCCCCTCTGCTAATACATCATGGAGACACTGGAGATGAAATGCACATCTCTATCCATGCTGCCTTTGGTACCCAAGTGCATGAATGACACACGCTTGTTGGACCCACCCCGCATTACTTGGCAGGTCACAAATGCCTGGAGCCCAAACACAAGTGAGTTATGGTTGGTGACTCTGATTTCCCTCTTCCCCAGCAGTGCAGTATTTGCTCTGAGAACATTTTTTAAAATAATGGTGTCAAAGGACTACACTCACCTCCCATCTTCCTACACAAACACACATTATTCTACCACACTGCCAGATCATCATGCACATTAACCTTCATACCATCTGAAATGTAGAGACTGAGGAAATATTGACAAAATGTCTTCAGCAGGAACGAGAAAAGAAATAGGAGCACAAGCCTTTGTGATGGAAAGGGACTTTGTTGAACTAGCTCTTTGCAGCCACATTGAAGAGTTGTGAAAATGCTCAGTAATTGCAACTCCTTTTTTCTGCTCATGAAAATTGTAAAGCATAAACTCAACTCATTGACAATGCCACTTGATTTGTTCCCTATTTTTCCCCACACCTATATTTATCCTCAAATATGCAGAAGCATTCCATGCAAAGAGCGTCTATTTTTCTGTTTACTCACACAGTACTCTGAGCACTGGTGCATGTGGCAGAGAAAATGAATGTGTGTTCCCTTTGACACAGTGGTACCTGCACATGAGAAGCTTCAGCTTTTATGTGAGGTTGTGGATGTGAGGTATAAACTTATTCTCACCATTATATCTCTATTTCATTCCTTCCCCTGGTAATATGTGAAATGAATATGAGTATAGCTATTAAAATCTACCAGCCATGTTTCCCTAAGTATTCAGACACTGTGGTATTATCCATGGACAGACTCTGAATGTGTGGAACATGGGGGTTTATAGGATTCAGAAAATACTAACAGCTAGCATTATGGCCACATGTGGAAAGGTTATGGGAAATGTCATAGTCTATGAATAATGGTCCTCTCTGAAAATGCAGAGTTTTTAAATGCAAAGATTTACTACCCATAAGACAGTAGTAGTTAAGAGTGTGATCTCAGACACTTTGCTTCTCTTCATCTCAGCTGTGAAATGGAAATCATAATATACTTACAGAAATGTTGTGAAAGTTAAATGAGTTGGCACATGAACTGTGTGTGCTTAGAGTAGTTCCTGGCATAAAATCAGTGCTCAATCAACGCTACCTTTTGTCATGTACCTTCTTCTTCATTGAAATGGGACATAATGGGCTACAGTTTAATTTTCTGTACTCATGTGTGCAGAGTCCTCTGGTTAATTTTAACGATGTGAAGAATGACTATGTCCTTATCACATCCTATTTGGAGAATCAAATATGAAACAAAAATTAATTGTTTTTGATTTCCTTTCTTGAGCCAGACACCTGTTAAGTGCTTTATTTTTATAATCTAATTTTTACAAAACTCCACAATGAAGATGTGTAAAGTTTTCTGATTTTACCAAGGAGTAAACAGGATTATGAGGTTAGATAGCTTGCTCCAAGACGCATGCGGAATTGAAATCCATTCTGAAGCTATACTGTGCTGCCATGCGAACAGGGGCAAATGTTCCACAACATGAGAATCCATTGGAGGGAGAGATAATGCTGGTCTGCAAGGATTTACCTTGGCTTCAAAGAAGAGGTGGTATCTTAATTCAGATAAGAAGAATATTCTCTCATGACAAAATTAATTGAACAGTTAGCCATATCCAAACTGTTTGTGGAATATCCTATGTTTACCTATACAATGAAAATTTCTGAGTGAGCAAAATCTGGACTTGAATCTGATTTGTCAGCTAAGTAAACTTGAGAGGTTATTCAACCTCTCTAATTTTAATTTTTTAATCCTTAAGATAAAAATAAAATAACTTCAGACACATGTGTTGTTAAGGTAATACATTTAAAGAGTTTTGCTGTTTCCAACACTTAGTCCATTATTAATTTAGATTAATTTTCATTATAACTACATAGCTAGGGACTCAATGAGTGAAGACAGATTGGGTTCATGAAGCCTGGAGATGGCAACATGGTTAAGTGACTTATGTAAGTGTTTACTAGCCCTGTTATCCAGATGATTCTTCCTCTTCTGTCTCTTCCCCTTCATCTTCTTCCTTTCCTCCTTTCCTTATTTTCTTCTCCTTTTCCTCCTAGAGATAAACTTAGTAAATAATGATTAACCAACATGACATCAATGTGGCTGCTTTCCTATTCTACCTTCATTATAATTATAATTACATAGCATATGAAAGTTTTATTATATTATATATATTTATATAATTTCTGTAAGTAGAGAGCATTTAGACATTTCTCTATCATTACTACCTTGCTAGCTATAGAAATCAGATTACCCAATACCAAAATATATACCTAAAAGTAATCATCACTGTCAAATCCATCTCAGTTAAACCAAGCACTCCTTTAGTCTTTTCCCCTGTATAATTGAACATATAATAAAACAGTGATGTGGGAAAAGCAGAACTCTTTGAACTGAGAGGAATTTGTTTTATTCATCTGTAAATACCCTAAATTTCTAGGACATATAAGTTACATGCTGAATATTTGTTTCTAAAAATCTTGGAGCTTGACAATATGTAACAGTGTTCTAGCTTATTTGGTTTGTTTAGACCTATGCATATGAAGGGAGGGAATATCAAAGCAATTCAGATCAACGGTATGTATTGAGATACATACACTATATTATTAGAACCCCATAACTCTGGGAAATGTTGTTAAAAACAATTTTTTCTTTCTGTCATAAAACAGGAAACATAGAACTAATCTCTGTTGCTAGTCTTTATACCATACATTTCATACAATAAATTTCTCCTTACTTACCCTTCTCCTGATCCCCACATAAATACTTGCAAGCATGTGTATAACATTTATTTTAGTCCTCTCCCTGACTTTGAAGACCTAGGCTACTATTACAGGAACAGGACCTGAGATTTATAGTAAAAGATTCCTCTAAGGAACTCCACGTAGGTTTATAAATACTATCTCAGTTGTAGCTTAATGGAACACATATGTTTTATGGTTATAACTAAAGTTTCCATTGAATAACATTCAGTTATGAAAAGAATTGTCTTAGCAAATTTTTGAAAATGACAAACAATATAACCAACTCAAAATAGTACAGGCATCCTATAAAATCAAATTCCAATATACCGTGAATGTCTGGGAAATATTACTTGATAATTCTCTTAGAAAATATTAGAATCTGATAGAATCTTATGGAATATCCTCTCAAAATGGAGAAGCCTGCCTTTCATGGCGACGACTCAGTGCTGTTTCCTGCAATGCCGCCATTCCATGATAAACCTTGCCCTGATAGTAATTCTAATCTTCTACAGTTGTACTTGTCACATGAAAGTCTATTTACCTTTGCCTTTCAGAAAAATATTTCAACTATTTTGATAATAAAAATACAAGCAAAGAGACATAAAAATGAAATGGTTTAACAAAAACTAGGAAAGTATGAAATATACATAGAACTTCTAGATTATTAATTTCCCTGAAACTAAGTATAAATAGAAATCATTTTTTCATGTCTCTTGAATTTTTGTATTTTTCTTATTTACTTTCTCTTTGACAAAGCAAACAATATTTTTTCTCAGAACTTACTGTAATACATTTTTAAACAAAATATTTAGCTATTTCTGTATCTACCATAACATTACCATTCTAAGCAGTTCTATTCAGAAAATATTTAAAAGATATGAAAAATTAATCTACATTTGTATTGTACAGATCATTATATGTGCGTAAGATTAAGAGCACTTTAAAAATAACCAATTCTATCCTTGATTTACTTTCTCTTTGAATGTTTGTTTTGTGTTTAATATTCTCTGCTTTTACACAATGTCTTTTCTCCCGGAACAAGAATTTTATATATAAAGACCCTATATGTATAGCATGGTATAGACAATATGAAGGATTCTTAAAGTGCATAGCAATAAAATAAAAGACCCTAGTTTTTGAAAAGCTCTCTCTCAATCCTGCAATCTCATGACTATCCATAGCATCAACTAACACCTTCACACAAATGATTTAAACCTTCCTAACCCACACCAGACTTCTCCTCTGGCCGCTAGACCTTTCTACCCATGTCTCCATCTAATACTGGCTCTTGGTTACCTCACAGATATTTTAAATTCTCTAAATTCCCAAATCAAATTTAGGATTCTCAACACCTTTCTATCATCAGCCATTTACATTGTTCTCCACTGTTGTGATCATACCTCTCACTGTGCTAACCAAAAACTCAGGGGTAGTTTTAACATCCATTCTTCCTCCCCACCCATATCCAATCTGTAACCAACTTTATCTATTTTGCCTCTTAAATAATTCCCTCAAATCCTTTCTCATCCTGCATCTCTACGACTCTACATCTACACATCAACCTTGATTGCTGCAATATGTTCCTCACTGTTTTATCCTGTCTGACTGTCCCCCAAATTAGACTTACCCCACAGACACAGTAATAGTTTGTTTTTTCTTGTTTATTTGTTGGGGGGATGTTTGTTTTGAGCCTGTAATAATGCATACCTTCCTTTTTTGATACTCTAAAAGACCCGTCAAAACTGCATATTTTTTCTCCTATATCTTTAGGTTATTATTATTGCCATGTTCCCCTTAATAGCTATCTGGACTGGCTGCTACAAGTTCAACTATTTTGCTGAGAATCCTACTTCTACCCTTCTACCATTTAATTAGTCTGTATTCCTTTTTTCTATTTCCATTAATTTCTTGCCCCTCAATTATGACTAAAACAAGTGCTTGTATCCCTCCATTTCTTCCCTAACTTCCTGAGAAAATCTGATTTCTTATTTTTGCCCAAGCCTTTTCATATACTTTTTATTGTTTGAATCTGCAACAATATTATTAAATTATTTTTCTAATTTCATCAAAGAAGATGGAACATTCGTTTTTTAATAAAGGTCCTCATTCCTTTTCACTTATTAATAAAGTCTAAGACTCCTCTATGAATAAAGCTTCGGATCTCAGCAATCAAAAGCCATTTCCTGAGTCAATGGAACTAGTAATGCAGACCCAACTTGACATCACAATAGTGGGGAATGATTCTTAGGAGCCTCGTGTTTCTAAGGTTAGCTCTTTCAGAGTCTCCTTTTTCAGTCCTGATATAAATTCAAAACATAACAGAGAAACAGAATTTTAGTCATTAAAATAGCAGTTCCTACTACCTATTTGGGGGCTCAGGATCTCGGCAGTTTAGCAGGTCTGGCTTTCTATCCTCCAGACATCACTGAAAAACACCGTGAAAATATGAAAGATTCCCACCTCATCTACCTGACCCAGCTACATGTGACTGTAGCATGTAACATTACGCTTCAGCCATCTGCACTTCAAAGTCCCCTACCACTGCCTATTTTCTATGGTCGTCCTGGTTTATTATTCCAGCATTTTGCTGAGGTCACCCACTGGGCCCAACTGCTATTTGCTTAAAGTCAGACATGGCCTACCGGGTTGCTAAGGCTCACCCATTAAATGGAGTCTTTGTATATAATGTTTCTGCTTATCCGTATCATAAAAATCATTCTCTTAGGACAAAACCCCACAAGCTAGTGTGAAAACCCCATATGGTGTGCCCATCTAAGACCTAAAGCTGCATGCCTGGTCACAGCAGTTCAAGACAGTTATACAATTGTAAAATTTACTCACAGAGGACTTATAACCCTGAGAGAAACTAGCCCTTCCAAAAACCTCTATCTTTAATGCTTATTTTGCTTCTAAAATCCCTCTCTTTGTCTAATTCTCAAGGTTTCTGCCCCAGGGCACCAGAGTGTAACACACAGGAGTACACTGATCTTCCAGTTAGAGACACACTGGGAAATCACAGGCCTCCTCCCCTCGTGAGCTGGTCCGTTTTATAAAATTCCTCCATGTCCTGCTGAAAGCTAGGAACTTAAGAGTAAAAAGATAGATGTGGTCAGTTTGTGAATGACCATGCCTCTGCACTTGGAAATATCAGTCTTTCTCCCTTCTTTGGACGGGAGTGAACAAGTGGGTAGAGAGAAGTCAAATACATTAAATTAAAATCCCTCCTCTGTCCTTGACTTTCCACGAGAACGGACGTTTCTACCCAGCTCCCACATTCAGTTAATCCTTTCCCCCAAGACTTTCCAATCCTGTTGATACTTCCCTTGTTCAGCTCTTGATGAACTCAACTGAGCCAATTTTCACCCTTTTAGACTCAAACTACTCCAGTCCATCCCACCAACAATTATAAAAGATTCGACTTTGCAACACAGTGAAATACCAACAGTACAAGTAATGAGCCTTTGAAATCACTGAGGGAAATTTCAGTAGTGTAAACATTAGAATCACTGCCAAGGGACTGTAATATGTAATCGCAGAAAAGATGACAAAGAATTCCTGCTGGCAAGATCTCTGGGCCTAGAAAAGGTATGGACTGTTTAGTTATGAAAGTATTAAGATTAGGAATTTTCAATCAAGTGCATAGATGATGGAGAAATGGGTGGAAAAACAGAAAACATTTTTATTTGCTCTAGTATTGTTGTATATTAAATTACCACAAAAAATATACAATTTGGCACAAACTCAGTTTCAAAGTAAGTTAAGCTTTTAGAATTAAATCTCTTTTAAAATACTTTTTAAAATGTATTCAGTTATGTATATTTCTTAACAAGACACTCATTAATTCATCAAATTAAAAAAATATTCAGAGACTCTTGCCATGAAGACACTTACTGGATCGGGAAGAAGTTTTGCCTATCACTTGGTTATTTTCCCTTCACCCGTAGACTCAAGCTATTACACACACAGAAAAATAACCTTGAGAAAGCTTTCCCAAAAGTCAACAGACTATACAATAGAAAAACTTCATTCATTTATTCACTCAAATTATAAAATTTATTATGTGCAAAGCATAATTCTGATGCTAAAGCCATAGTAACCCAGAAGTAGTAAATGCTCAATAAATGTTTGTTATTTACAGGAAAAAAATGATAACTAAGAAATAAACCCTACCTTAGAGACTATGATATACTAAAGAAGATAATAACATTATTATTAATGCTGAGCTCTACTAATAATATGCTATATTAGTATACAGCTATATGCATTTTCTATGTATAATTAAATACCATAATTTGCATTAAATAATACAATGGTTATATATAATGGTTGTATTATTAATATACTGTTATTATAGAAATTAAACAATATCAGTTTACATATATAAATAGCACATGTCTATAGATGATTGTTTTCATAAAAGTAATGCAAAAGGTGAACTTGAAATTTAAGTAAATAGCAAACAAATGGAATGGTATTTGAGATTATTATATCTATATCCTAAATGGTCAACTAATGACAAGCTAGTGATTTGAAAAATATGCACACATATATATACCTATATATTTATGTATGTATACAAACAAACACATATAAATACATATATGCATAAATACATATCAAATTCATCAATGGATAAATGATACTGGAGGATTTGAGGAAGATGAATGTCAACTACCTACATTGCTTTGCCAAACAAACAATCACACCCAATCACGGTGGCAGTAATGGCTGTATGGTAGCACCTCAGTTTCACATGTCCATGGCATGCCAAGCCTTCCTTGTACTCATTTGGTATATACCTTATGTACTCATTCTTTGTCTAAAAACCTTAAAAACATTAAAATTTTTAAATGTTACTATATTGGTGTGATACTCCACAACTAGTAACTGATTGAATTCCTAATGAAGAGCTCTTAAATGCTAGACTATTTAGATATTTGTATCTAAGAATTTTTCAGATAAAAAACTCCTTGCTAATTCTTGTATGACCTTTTTCTTTCATATGCTCCCCTGTTCACTGAAGGTAAATATTACCCAGATCAGGAATAAGATTATCTTGAGTCCAAAAATATAGATCTTATCTGACAAAGTTATGGTTTCATTAGCATTCAAGTTCTGGTTATTTTTATTTCTAAGTGAACATGAACTTTTATAAGAAAATCTTACCATCCTAATAATCAATTAACATGTATTAATTACCCACTTGATGCAGACTCTGAAATAAATTTCAAGAAAGCAGATGAATCTGGAGCTGTTACTATTTTTTTTAATATGAACAAGTTGGCAAAGACTTGTGGAAATGCATTATGGGAAATGGGAAGAGAAATTCTGTTAATAAAAGTTAAGTATTCTGATTGTTTGTAAAATGTGAGAATTATCATTATTAATTGCATACCCCTGTGTTTGGTGTGGAAATAAGCTGACATCTCAGCAGAACGTTACCTCCCCTAGCAGAAAGCTTGCAATCACCTGACATTGGACTCCTTGTTAAAATGTCTTAATAAGCCTACAATCTTTAAACAATTAATAAAAATTAATAATACTTTAATAATTTTGAAATGAGCTTGTCTCTTAATGAACAAGTTAAGGAAATGAAAAATAAAATATGATGCAAATTGGCAAAATAACAACAACAACAATGAAAAGAGGACACTGCTTCTGACATTTGCAATTAATTCCTTGCAAATATTTGTTTAATTAGACAATCTGGTTAATCACCAAGGTGAAACTGAAAGTTACCAAAACTGAATGCTGGTATAAAAGTTAATAAATTTAGTTCATAATCATTATGCACATGCTAGTTATAATAATTTACTGTCCATACCAAATCTTTATAAGCATTGTAATTAAATATAAAATGCATATTAGAATTATAATGAGTAATCAGGGCAACATAACTAATAGGCATGAAATTCCCAAAGCTCATTAAAATGTTAAAAGACAAAACCTGTTCTACCTAGTGTCTTTGCATATTTTCTATAACTAAATGAACACCAACAGAGTCTGTCTACTGTTTTACCATTTTTTGGTTTTATGAATTATGCATTTAAAAGGCTCTGAAAACATTTGGTTTAGTTAGCAACTACAGGTGTATTTTCAATTTAGAAGTAACAGAGCCAAAACACACACATACACACACACACACACACACACACCACATACACATACAACCACATTGAAATGATTTATTTTGATGCTATTACTAGGCCATCTCAAAAGATTTACTTCAGTAAGAATGTATGGGCATTACAGATATATCAGAGAGCAGATACTTGAGTGAGAAATAGATGCTGACAATCATATGTCCCTAAGAAATAGTGGTTATTTGTTACACAGTACTGTTATAGCAATAGTTGACTAAAACAGGTCATAAGACCAAAGGTTATCTGTGATTGCTTTCTGAGTCACAATATATTAGAGGAAGCCAAGACAAACACTGCTTGAATTTTTTCTAGAACTCTGCTGTCCACATATATAGTATTTTAATGCCAAGTCATAGAGTGTTACATTTGATATTGTATTATATATAAAAATAAAATGCTACTGTGAACTTACTTTTAGATGATCTGTTCCAAATAATATTTAACTCTCAAAAGAACACATTAAATTTAACTACATGTATAAATATAAATAGGTATACTATATTTATATATAATATATACTGGCAGTTAATATATAAAACAGTTGGATTAAAAATCCACTCACCACATGTACCACGTGGTACATTTATACAATGAAATAGCACATGGTCCTAAAAAAAAGGAAATCTTACCTTTTGTAACATTGTGGACAGACCTGGAGATAATTATGCTAAGTGAAACAAGCCAGGCACAGAACAAGATGCCACTTATATGTGGCATCTAATGAACAAAATAGAAACAGAGGTATGGACACATGGAATAGACTGACAGCTGTCAGAGGTGGGGGCACTGGATGAAAGAAGGTGAAGAACATATAGGCAAATAGCCCATGGACACAGGCAGTAGTGTGGTGATGGCCAGAGGGAACGGAGGGTGGGGGATGGATGGAGGTGGCAAAGGGGAGAAATAGAGGGATATTTGTAATAGTGTTAACAATTAAAAATAAAATTATTTATTACATATTGATAATATATATATTTTATATATTCATCTAAGTATAAAGGGACGAAAACAAGCTATTATGTAGCTAAATATCAAGAACATGAAGGGCACATATTGCTGACATTGCATTAGTCATTTTATAGGCACACAATTCCTGTATGGATTGTATTTTGCAATGAGGGAAAAGATGCAATCATTAAATGAAGAAGTAAATGTATACTGTGTCAAATGGAGATTATTATTATGAATAACAATAAGGGAGGTTAAGAAAGGGGGGGTTATAGGTAAGAGGGTAGGATTATTATTTTACATAGGGGACCTGTGTAGTCCTCTTCAGGAAGGTGGAATTGGAGTAAAGCCCAAAAGGAAATGAGGATGCAAGCAAGAAATAAATATATCTGAGGGGTGAATATTACAGACTGAGGAATTACCAAGTATAAAAACCTGAAGTAGAAATATTCTTGTTATATGTTCCATGAATATCTAATAGTCCAGTGTGACCACAGCTGGTTGGGCAAAAGAGAACATGAACAGAAGTGTGGTCAAAGAGAGAGCAGGGAAGTCAGATTACTTAGGGATCTTGGGATCACTGTCATGAATTTGACTTGTATTCTGAGTGACAGAGGAAACCAGAGTGTGGCTATGTGTAGTAGTATGGATGGAGGATTTGATTTAACAGAAACACTATGACTGCTAGATTGAAAATGGCCTACAGAATGAGCAAAGGCAAAAACCAGGGGTTACCAGTTAGGAGACTGGCAAGCAAGAGATAATGTTGGCTTGCAACAGCATGATAGTTATGGGGTGATGAGGAGTGAGAAGATGTATTTTAAAGGCAAAACCTACAAAATTATAGAGTCTCTCAAGGCTTGGAAATGTTTTGTAATGACATTTATGAACTGGTAATAGCAACCGTTCATCAAATGCACAGATGAGCTTTGCAGGATGAGTGCAGTAAATAAAAAGGAATCTCATGATTTTTGACTTAAGAGGCAACATTGACATTATAAGCTGAAGTTTAGGTATATATATATATATATATACATATATATGTGTGTGTGCATGTGTGTGTGTGAGGGGGACACAAAAAATGGAATTTATTTATAAAAAAATGTATATTATTCATACATGTTTAAACTTCAATCACTTTCCAAGTACTCTCCATTTGATGCAATACATCTATCAAGATTTTTTCCTACTGCTTAAAACAATAGAGCTCATCAATTTTGGTGCCTTTTAGTGTTTCTGCTGTTTTTTGTTTCACCTCTTCCATATCAGCAAAACATTTCCCTTTGAGGAATTTTTTCATCAAGAGAAATAAAAAACAACTGTTGCTCAGGATGAGATTGGGTGAATAGAGAGGGTAGGGCATGGGGGTCATGCGATTTTTGGTCAAAAGCTGCTGAACACTCAGCGCTCTGTGGGCAGGTGTGCTCAGAAATCACCCATCATGAAATAGGCAAATGCGTTGAAAGAGTCTTCAAAAAAAAAATCACTGAAGCCAAATTCAGTCTCTCACTACAATACCAGTTGGTACACTGATACAGATGGGTTCCTAGAACACTCGCCTAGTCGGGGAAGCCTGTACTACTCCCTTCAGAAGTTAATTCTGATTTGGGGGGGGAGATACACACACACACACACACACATACTTTCTGAGCAGAAGTGGAAAGAACTCAAATATTTTCTTTAATAATTCATTCATCTGCTGCTGTTGCTGACATGGAATTTCTTATTTGTCAGTCAGACTTTTCCTTTCTTGACACACCCTTTAGTTGTCAAATTACTTTGGTTATTAAGCAGAGTTTTCTCATACTGTATTTCACTTAATCTTTTTAGGAAGACGGCATTTTTCCCTTGTAAATCATTCTTAGTCTCAAATAAATCCATACTGTTTATCAAAATTACAGTCTTTCTACCATGCTTCCTTTCACATCTTGTGATTTCTTTAAGATACACTATTTGTAGGTAAAATGCCTCTTCTAATTTGTCTTCTTACTCATTTGTTATTAGTTACTACTTACTATATTTGCTGTGATTTAGCTTTCTCCATAAATGGAAGTGTCCAAAACTGTGTTTTATAAATACAAACAAAAATAACCTCTCAATTCTACATCTGGTATCACTTTCTGTTATGTTATTTTTCTCCTTGTTCATAAGTTCATGGCAAGTTACACAGTTATGATCTCAGTTGCTTTACTCTTTACATCATATAGAAATATTATAACAAAGCAACTTCCATGATGCAGGTCTAAGGGCACAGCTGATTGTCATCTCAAAATAAATGAAGAGGTAGAAGTGGTTCAGTTTAGTGTTCATTTCTTACTAGGAAGTCTGTGCCTATAGTTTTGAAAAATGTCATTCACTTAACACATTTCTATATTCTTGCTAGACTTATAACATTCTCCTTCATGCATTTCAGGATGGAGAGCAGGGAGAAAAGAGTAGTTTACAACAGTATTTCTATAATATAAATCTTATTTTTTTCTTTATTTTGTTTATTTTTCTATCTATTCAAAGGCTTTATTTTGTTCAAGACCGCAAAGTAACTCTTCAGAATATATTAGCAATGTGAATTATTCATTTTTTAAGAATTAAACAATTTTAGTAACTGAATTTTAATCATTTTTTAAATGTCCTATTTTAAGATTATTGGAAGACCACAGCTGCAAAAAGAAATGGTAAGCCATTCAGTCAACTAAAAAATCTGATCCACTGAATTTTCTGAATAGGGCAGAAGTCATACAAGCTCAAGCCTCCCTGTGCCTTCAGATTTACCATTAGGTCCTTGGAGAAGCTGACTCTGAGGCAAGAGAGAAACACGATCTGGTGAGAAATTAGCCTAAGGAAAGATCCCACCAGTGTTATCCCCTTCTATTACTAAGTACATCTTTATAGCTATCATTTTTATATGGATTGACTGCAAAAGTCCTAAATTTATAAAGACTAATTCATTTTGATCTTTGAAAATGTATCATGACTTAAAACATACAAGTAAACAAAATAGAAACTTAAATAAAAGGGAAGGGTTATCAAGGAACGTGTATAAAGGACCAATAGATAAAGCCAATGGGGGGTAGGATTGAGGGTGAGAGGAGGGGGTGTGTGGGGTGGGAGAAAGTGGTGGTGGGAAAATGGACACAACTGTTCTTGAACAACAATAAAAAAAAATTTAAGTATTCTTTAAGAAATGAAACTTAAATAACATATCTGAGCTGATTAATACAACTAGAAAATTTCATCCATGAGAAAAAATCCCCCCAAATATTTCATGTTTTATAGATAATTTAAAGAAAGCATTTGAACTCTTTTAATCTTTATTTTTGGGGGATTTATGAAAAAATAATTTATATCAGGAAATGTATAATAGATTTAATATGAAAAGAATACATTCAAATGTTTCAGGATTCAGACAACTTTTGTTACAAGACAGTCAAGATAGCACGTGCTGAGAGAATAGAGTTGCCCTTAGAGAATTCCATCTTCGCAATTCCTACAAATATGTCCAGTGTATCCAAATCAATCATATACAGCTATAATTTCAGCATGACTGATAACAGAGAAGAGATCAAATCATGAGTCAAGTCTAAAGAAAGAAAGCTTGGGTTCAACAGCTAGGAAAACAGTGAACCATTTAATTCCTATTGATAAAACTGGTGGCCCAATAAATTTGAGACATTTTACAGTGGATGCACCACTGGTGTGAGCATTGCTGACTATAAGAGGACAGCTACTTCAAGCTATATGTAATTTCAGTAGTGCTGACCCTTGCCAAAAGCATAGGAATGAATTCTGCCTAAACACCAACAAAATCATCATTATATAATCCTTTCTCACCTTACTGTCCTTTTATCAGCTTCTTCATGAGTCACAGATAGCCTAACCATTTCATCATGCAATGCTAACAGATACACATTAATAATCACCACACTATCAGATCCATTCACATCACAACATAAATGACTAATGAGAAGTTAAGTATATTTAACCCTTAGGAAAGGGTTAATTATGCTAAGAGCATTAAACCATGAATTTAGGAAAAGAATCCCTTATGTTATAGTTTTAAAAAATGCACCAATTTTTTTATTTGTGTGTTTAGGGGACCAGTGCAAGGACCTTCAACAATGCCCCTAAAATCAGACTTAATATGCAGTTTATATATCTGAGCTCTGAAGTGTTTTACAAAACATTTTGCTTTCTATATACTTGAGCAAACATAAAGGAATCAGAGATCACAGCTTAATACACTGTCATATTGGATACTAATGTTTAATAAAACCATTGAAGTCAAGTTTATATGTGAAATTCCACTGATTATTGTCTTTCTCCGGAAAGAGAAAATGATCTTATCACATGCTTAACTGAATCAATACATTGATCTTTTTATATGTCCTGACACATAATGAACCTCCACAATTGCATGTTTTTCATGAAAGGACACCTTTGTGTCCTATACAATTTTTATTTTGTATCACATTTATGAACCCAAGCCTCTTAGAATTTTCTTGGTTAACTACACTAAACAAAGCAAAATATAAATGGAATTTGGGGAAAGTAAAAGTGATATATATACTAGTCCAGCTTTTAATTAAATTAATCACATACTTGTTTTACCTAGAGAATGAATTTTTAATTTTTTTTTAAGTTTTTTGTTGATTTTTTTAGAGCGAGAGAAAAGGAGAGAGGAAAAACTGTCAATTTGTTGTTCCTCTTATTTATGTGCTCATTGGTTGATTCTTGTATGTGCAGTGGCTGGGGATCTAACCCACAACCTTGGCAAACTGGGATGATGCTGTAACCAACTGAGTGAGCTATCTGGCCAGGGAGACAATGAATTAAAAAAAAATCAGTTTCCTTTTCTATCCATATTTTCTCATGATTCCATGATTTTAAAGGAAGAATAGCTGTGATACCCTATTCACTTGTGATAATTCCTGTTTAATAATAGCTCATGTTTGCTTCTAACTGAGTGAACAGTGCTGTTGGGTAAGCACTTTCCATGAACTGTTTTATATTGTCTATACAGCAATCCTGTGAAGTAGGCATTATTTATTTTACAGGTGAAAAAAACTAAGGCTTAAAAGGGTTAAGTAAACTTAGTGAATGATAGAACTACTTTTGTTTGACTGCAAAGCACAGCCTTGTTACTCCACTATTTCATTACTGTGTAATGTGTAAGGTTTGGGGGAAGCTGGAGCTACATTACCAACTGGATTATTTTCAACCCCTGTGAAAGCAGATGAGGGGTGTAATTCAATGAGAACGTCTTTTATGTCATGAAGATTATAATTCTAATGTGTTTCTGTAGTGTGATTTAAAAAATATCTTACTAAATATTTAAATTTTTTAATTTTCTCTTAGCAATAACATGGAGTTATTTGTAAGGGCAAATTGTCCATAATGCAAGGATATGTTTCCTTCATGGGAAATGTTTATTGACCTTGTAATAATTTCTGTGGTATCTATGATAACCTTTGAAAGATTGTCAAATTTTCTAACTATCATTAATCTCATCTGTAACAGTTTATTGAACATGTCCTATATTGTGTGTTTTCTGGTAGGTACTGGAAATCTTACTTTTTTTTCTAAGACTGTCCATTTGATCAAGGCTCTTTGGTGTGGCTCACAAGTTCTAGAATCTAGATCAAGGTCAACATGCTTATTTACCACAGTGTTTCCTTATGTAGCTTCAATAGGATGAATTTCTTCATGACTTACTTTTCTTTATTGTTTCTCATTCTTCTTTATTGTAATTACCTAACATGGTACTTTAATTGTTGTTCATTATTTTGAGAGGGCATGATGGTGTTCAAATTATTTTGCAGTTGAAACTCTAAAGTTTCATTTCAACAACCTCCGTTCACTAAGGCTATTAAAGTAATATTTGAACTCACTTTTTTAAAATGATAATGCTCCCATTGAGGATAGCAAGAAAAGAAGAAGGTCTTTGTGGCTATTGTCATGTAACTAAGAAAACTTGAACCTCAATAAGGCTTGTTGGGTGCCAAGTGCTGAGGTTCTGTTGCTTGCACCTGCAAAGCCTGGAGTTTTGGATGAAGAACCTTCAATTATTTTCAACCTGAAATGACTGGCTAAACAATGAAAGGAAATTATTCCACTGAGTAAAGGAAAAAGGAAGAATGCTTTTTTATGAGTAACTAATCGCATAGGTGTGAAATATTTCTTCCTTACCCTTTCACTGCTGGCTTTTCCCAACATCTGTTCTTTGCTCTTCCCCACATCTGTCTAATAATATTCTTTTAAGCATTATTTTTTTCAATTTGTTTTTATTTTGTTCAATTTCTTCAGCTCACAGTCATATACAATTTGACATAAGAGCAATATGTATACATTTCAGCAATGCACATAAAATCAGTTTGTTCCAAAGGATGCCATTTGTACTCCTGAATTTGAGGGGCCTTCTTTGCAACTTTGGTGTTATTGAAAGATATTACATCTGAGCAGAACGAAAAATCTCTTTCCATCTCCATGGAAAGAGAAACAGTTCAAGAAACCCAGACCCATGGAGAGACACACATTTGCACCCCTGCTCCCTGTAAACACAGTTTGCATTGCTGGGCCAGGGCCAACACCCCAGAGTGATGGAGTGTGATGGTAAAAGAGACCAGCTCCAGGAGCAA
The DNA here is from genome assembly GCA_028533065.1 of Trachops cirrhosus. Taxonomy (NCBI): domain Eukaryota; kingdom Metazoa; phylum Chordata; class Mammalia; order Chiroptera; family Phyllostomidae; genus Trachops; species Trachops cirrhosus. The sequence continues at coordinate 47,682,085 of CM052542.1, read as the reverse complement.
CCACTCAGGTTGTACTACTTTGATGGTCTTTTCTAGGAATGGCCTGATTTGATTTCTGAAGACAGGGGACATCTCAGTGGAAAATGAGTATTTTGCACAATTTAGACAAAAATGCTTATAATTAACTATTATAGCTCCACTTGTAGAATCAATTAGTTGCAAGTGTTGTGAGGTATATTTTTCTGGCAAGTAAGTGACCATATCCTTATGATGCAAATAATTGAGGCTTTTTCCACACATAAAGCTAATGAATACATTATAGGTCTCAGGCCTTTTGAATCAGTGATGACTTTTGACCTGAAAAGTCATGGATTACACAACATAGCACATGGAATAGATCTTAGACATCTAGTAGTCTCATTGTCCAGTATACTGAGAATGTATCCCAAGAAATATAGGTCCACGAGAACTCAAATATAAAAACTTCTGCAATTTTGTGATCCCATAAGCTTGGAAAAAGTTCCCTAATATAAGAAATTCATAAGGCATACATGGACATCATAGTTTCTGAGATGTGCTCTAGAGAAGAAACTTATTGGATGTGATCTAACATTTCTGTGGTCACAGAACTCTTCTATTTATACAACGTAATAGGATTCAGAATGGAGTAGACTTGGAAGTTTCACTATAAATGTCATAACACTGCCAGTTAACTAAAGTGAGTTGACTCAGGCCCAATATGACTAATGATCTAATTAATTAAAATTTATCTCAATTCTTGCCCTTCCTTTGGGTTGGCCAATGACCTTCTCATCATCCTAAAGATTACTATAATAACCTCCTGGCTGCTCTGCCTGCCTCCTCACCTGTCTCTCTGCAGATCATGTTTAACACAGCAGCTAAAGAATCTTTATAAAATGTTTATCAAACAATATCACTGCTCTACTACAAACCTCTAAAACTTTATCTCCCTAGAGTAAAACTCATAGACCACCTTGTTCCTCCTTTAATCTCTTATGCATATTTCCACCTCAAGCATGCTCCCTCCCAAGTCAGGGAGCATGCTTGACTTCTCTGATAAGTCTTATTTTAATAATTTCCTACAGATAACCATATGATTCTTTTTCTCATGTCATTCAATTCTCTACTCAATTATTGCCTTATCAGTGAGGGGCTTTTCTTTTACCCTGCTCAATTTTTGTTTTCATTCCTATCAATCCCTGACTATTTATTTCAATTTATTTTTTTATTTGCTGTTTTCATACACATGTACACTCCCCCCAAAATAGCAAAAAAATTCAAAAGTATTAGCCCTATGAGCCCAAAGATATTATTTTTTATTAATGTCACCTCTAATAAATGTGTTTGTGGAATTGATTTAGGTATTAAAAACAAATAATTGGGTTAATCCTCTTCCTCTTTAACATTCATTTTGAAAAGAGGCAGAATGATATGAATAAGGGCTTATTCATGCTCCCAAGAAAAATCAATAGAACCTTCAAGTTTGAGTTTAGAAATTTAGCCTCAAAATGAAATCCACATGAGACTCTCCCCTCCATATTGATTATTTATAGCTCATAATCCTTTAACTCTGTAACACAAAAATTACTCTTGGGACTTTTTAACTATGCTCAATTTTAATTTTTCATTCATTGGTATATGCTTCCACATGACACTTTGGGTATCTTTCCATTTATGATGTTCATCACAGCAGCCTTAGACAACAGGATCGTGTTCCTTTAACTTGTGTGTTTAAGTACCCAGCGCTCAGCCATATGCACACTGTACTGCGTGAAAGCCTTTTAACGACAAATTAGATTTTCATTTCAGTTCATTACACCTGGGTTTTCAGGCAATGTTCCAGATTTCATGGTTTTGTTTGTAATGAGTCATGGCCCCCTTGACAAACAAGAGACTAATTAAACTAACCAGTTTATCAATAGAAGCCTGTGATGGGTCTCCTATTGCATATGGTTATTTCATCTTCAATAACAGTTGGATATCATAAAAGATTATGGCCTGTTAGTGTGATGGGGAGAAAGAGAGGTGAAAACTTATGAGAACAAGAGTGAAGATACAATCTTATCTATACCTCTCACAAGCAAAACACTGTCATAATAATAGACAAATAGGTGGGGTCTTTTTTAAAAAAATTATTTTATTTTAATTGTTCAAGTATAGTTTTCTGTTTTTTACTCCCATTCCAGGTCACGCCCCCAGCGCTCCCCACCTCCTTTCATTTCCACCCCCACCCAGTTTTTGTCCACGTGTCCTTTATACTTGTTCCTGTAAACCCTTCCCCTTTTTGCCTGAAATTCCCTCCCCTCTCCCCTCTGGTCACTGTCAGCCTGTTCTCTATTTCAGTGTCTTTGGTTTTATTTTGCTTGTTTGCTTGTTTTGTTGATTAGGTTCCTGTTGAAGGTGAGATCATATGGTATTTGTCTTTCACTGCCTGGCTTATTTCACTTAGCATAATGTTTTCCAGCTCCATCCATTCTGTTGCAAAGGGTAGGAGCTCCTTCTTTCTTTCTGCTGCATAGAATTCCATTGTGTAAATGTACCATAGTTTTTTGATCCATTCATTTACTGATGGGCACCAAGGTTGCTTCCAGCACTTGGCTATTGTAAATTGTGCTGCTATGAACATTGTAGTACATAGGTTCTTTTGGATTGGTGTTTCAGGGTTCTTAGGATATAATCCCAGCAGTGGAATTGCTGGGTCAAAAGGCAGATCCATTTTTAGTTTTCTGAGAAAATTCCATACTGTTTTCCACAGGTGGGGTCTTATTTATACATGTCTTCTGTATATTTTATTGCCTTTTAAAGGGGAATATGAATCTTTGTTTAACACAGAATTCATTATTAAATGACTCATAGTATGGTTGAGTGTGTATGTGTTTGTATTTATGTGTACATCTGTATGTAGGGTAAATATTTATATATATATTGATATACAAAATTGTATGTAGGTATATTACTTCACAACATTTTCTAGTCAAACTTTTTGTGTAAACATTTTTCATTTTTTTTACCATTATTACCAAGCACTTTAATTAAAATATTTCCTTGGAAATATTTCTCCAGAAATATAAGTTAAACCTTTACTATTAACAATAACAATACTACAGACACATAGAGGTGCTATAATTACAAAGTGAAGTATCGCCCTGAACAGAAAACAATGAATTTGTAAGGGTATTTTTAAGAGGGAAGGCAATATTCTGTTGTAAGAGTATTTATAGTTTTTATGTTCACCACATACTGAAAAATCATTAAACTCTGTACTTTTTTATTGCTTTCTAGGGAAACCTGAAATATATGCAAAGTGCACATTTACTCAGGTCATTTGTCTGAATGAATTAGCACTTGCTTCTTCAAGGTTCCTATTGTATTGAACTTTTCTCATAGTGTTATTTAAAATATGTACTATGTCAAAAAGTTTGACAGGAAAGAAAATGTTTATGAAAAGAGATATGCATACAAAACTTCTAGAGGATCATATAGAAGAAAATCTAGATGACCTTGGGATTGGTGATGACTTTTTAGATATACCACCCAAAGGCATGATCCCTGGAAGAAATCATTCGTAAGCTGGACTTTATTAAAATTAGAAATCAGACTCTGTGGAACACACTATCAATGAAATGAAAAGATGAACCAAAAACTGGTAGGAGACATTTTTAAAAGGCACATCTGATAAAGGACTGTTATCTGAAATATAGAAAAAACTCTTAAAACTCAACAATAAGAATATAAACAACTCAATTTAAAAAATGAGCCAAAGACCCTCACAGACAACTCACTAAAGAAGATACATAAATGTATGGAAAATAAACATATTTAAAAATGACTCCATATTATATGCCATTAGTGAAAGGCAAATTTAAAAAATGAGATACCACTACATACCTATTAGAATGACTAAAATCTGAAACATGGACAACTCCAAATGATGGCAAAGATGTGGGACAATAAATTTACAGGAACAAATGTAGAGGACACATGGACAAAACTAGGGGGTTGGAAATGGGAGGGATGGGTGAGTGGGCTGGAATGGGAAAAAAAGATAGAAACTGTACTGAATAATCTAAAATAAAAAATTAAAAATAAAAAAAGAACTCTCATACATTGTTGGTGGTAATGCATAATTGTACAACCACTTATGAAGACAGTTACATAGTTTCTTACAAAATGAAACATATACTTACTATATGATCCAGCAATTGCCCTGCTTGGTATTTACCCAAAGGATCTTAAAATTATGCCTAGACCAAAACCTTCACACAGAGGTTTATAGAAGCTTTATTTATAATTACAAATACTTGGAAGCAATCAAGGAGTTATTCAGTAGGTGGATGGATAAACTGTGGTTCATCTAGACAATGCAATATTACCCAGTGCTAAGAAGAAAGGAGCTATCAAGCCATGAAAAGATATGGAGAAAATTTAAATGCATGTTACTAAGTGAAGAAGCTAATCTAAAAAGGTTACATATTATATGATTTAAACTATATAACATTCTTCAATAGGCAAAACTATGAAGACAGTAAAAAGATCCATGAGGAGTTAAATAAGCAGAAATAAATAAGCAGAAAACAAAGAAATTTTAAGGCTGTGAAAGTACTTTGTGTGATATTTTAATGATGGATATATGTCATTATGCTTTTTCCCAATCTTTTAGAAGGTACAACACCAAGGATGAGCCCTAATGTAAACTATGGGTTTTGATTATAATGATGCATCAGTGTAGGATCCTCAATTATAGTAAATGTACTCCTCTGGTAGGATATGTGGATAATGGAGAGGATATACATGTGTTGGTGCAAGGAATATATGGGAAATTTCTGTACCTTCTGCTCAATTTTCTGTGAACTTAAAACTGCTCCTAAAAATTCTATTAAAAATGACACGTTTAAAATGCTAAATAATTCCATTTAAACTCTTATATAGTCTTCTCTATCTCAGTACTCTTAGTTTCCATGTAAGCCAAATGAAGTCACCTGAATTCCTCTCTTTGTTTCACATCTGTCAATAAATCCTGTTGGCTCCAACTTTACAATAGACTCCAAAGCCAATCACTTGCCATTGTCTCCAGTGCTACCACCCTAGTCAAAGCTGCCAACATAACTTTGCCTTGTTTACTGTAATAGTCCTCAGCTTTCAACCTGGCCTCAGTGCAATCTTTTCTTAACACATGGGCCAGAGTGATACCTTTAAAACAAACATCACATGATACCTCTTCTGTAGTGGTTCACCATTTTGCTAAGAGTAAAAGCTAAGTCATTAAATTGCCCCTCATGGTCCTGTCTGATCTCCCATCCTTTGACCCCATGTATTAGTAAGGGTTTTCAAAAGAAACAAAACCAATAACATATATACAGTTGATCCTTGAACTATGTCAGGTTTAGGGGCACTCACCCCACCATGCAGTTGAAAATCCACATATGACTTTTGACTTCCCCAAAACTTAACTACTAATAGCATACTTCTGACCAGAATTTTTTACTGATAACATTGTCTTTAACATATATTTCATAAGTTATATGTATTACATACTGTATTCTTATGATCAAGTAAGCTAGAGAAAAGAAAATGTTATTAAAAAATCATAAGGGAGATTCTAAGATAACTATGGAGTAGATGGATACACTCACATCCTCCAGACACCAAACTGGATTTACAACTAAATTATAGAGCAATCAATCTGAATAACCAACTGAAGGCTAGCTAAATGGAAGTATTATAACCAACGATTTACAGAAGAAGCTACATAGAGACTAGAAAAAAGGGTAGATACATGGAAATCTACACTCATGTGTGGTGGCTGAGAAGCCAAAGGGATAGTTCAGCTGCAAAAGTCCACAGAGTGTGGGGTCCCAAGACCATACCAGGATCCCCAACCTAGAGTACCAGGGATACAAGAGGAGTCTGCAGAGCATCTGGAGATGAAAATCAGTGGGGACTGAGTTCAGCTGGGAGAGAAGAGAGTCTGCTAGAGACCCAGAAGCCATATTCCCAGGGTTGAGCCCTCCTATTGTTTCAGGACAAGCCTGGTGAGTGTACACCCTCCAACTACCAGTGACAGCACTCTACTGAACTCGAGTCCTGCAGAAAGGTCAGCTGGCTGCAACTTTGGGTGCTCTTTTTCTGGAGAAGCTCTTAGTGGAGACTCAGACAATGATTGAACTGTTTAGCTTTGGAACAGGGGTCATTCTCCCCAACCTTGTGTACACTACCCACCCACCTGTTAAATAACTTTGCCTGTCCTTCTACTCTCTGTGGCCCCATCCTGCTGAACTCAGTCCCACAGGTGAATCAGAGTGTTGTACAGACCTGGGACCTTGGAGTGTGTCTCCATGGAAGACTCTTGTCTGGTATTCAAATGGGTTCTAGCTTGTACAATTGAGGTCTGGAGAGAGTAGACATTTGTTGTACTCACCATAGGCTTGGCTGGCACCAATTTCTCGATCGAAGACTCTTTTGATCTGACCTCCCAAGTCCTGGTTTCCCTGTCCTGCTAAGCTTGCTCCTTGTAGAGGGGCTGGCTGGCTTCACCCAACCTGACCATGCAGTGCACTCCTGGAAGAGCTAGGATTGGAGACTATGGCAGAGACTGAGCTGCATGGCTCTGGAGTAGGGGCCACTTTCCCCTCATTGAATTCCTGACCATGCTGCCCACAAGCAAGAAACCCAATAGCCTTGTCCTCCCAACCCCAGTCACTCTGCCCTATTAATCAGCACCTTGTGGAAGGGTCTGTGGGTTGTGGCCAGCCTGGGTCCACTCTACAGTCTTTCTACAAAAGGTTCTTGAGGAAGATCAGACAACCTCAGGGGGTGCTGCTATGACCAATTAAAGAAGAGAGAGCTCAGGGTGCCTTGGACTTTTTACTGATTTTTTCCAGGCTCAGAGCTGGAAGAAACTAAACCTTGTACACAACTGGGCCCTTTCCATGCATACCCAGTACCAGTAGTAGAGGCAGCCAGAAATGGTGAATTGTGTAGTAGCCCAGACACGAAGCCCGAGTCTGGTTACAGGTGGTGTCTGACATCAACCTACACTGGAAGCCCACCCCCAAGTGGACCCAGAACCAACACAACTAGTAGAGGGATTTAGGACACAATAGAACTGACCTCAACTAACCACATAAGTGGAACACCGAAAGAGAGACCTTGGCAGGCACTAGAATCTGCTGGAAACAACTCCACCTCAGGGGACAGTTCCCATACTACAACTCATACACTGTGATGAAGGTCTATTCTTACAGTCAGCCAGCGTGAAGGTTAATCCCACCCAGAAATGGGCCAACAGCATTCAAGACTCTACAACAGGAGAGTACACATAACTCACACAAAAGACATTCCCGGAGCATGTAGTGCAGGTGATCTGGGAGACTTCACCACTGACCCCCTTAAGACACCTACACCGTAAAGTCATCATAACAAGAAGTCATAGCAGATTTACCAAATACACAGTAACAAACACAAGAATGTAGACAAACAGGGAGACAAAAATATGCCCCAAATAAAAGCAATAAGAGAAACCCCCAGAAAAATAATTAAATTAAATGGAAGCAATAAAGATATCAGATGCAGAGTTCAAAACAATGGTTATAAAGATGTTCAAGGACCTTAGGGGAAGAATGGATGATCCAAGTGAGAACTTAAACAAAGAGATAGTAAAAATGAAAAAGGTCATAGAAGCCATAAAAAAGAACCAGTCATAAAGGGAGAACACAATAACGGGAATGAATATGCTATAAGGAATAAACACCAAGTTATAAGAAACAGAGGACTGAATCAGCAATTTAAGGACAAAATAATAGAAAACACCCAAGCAGAACAGCAAAAAGAAAAAAATAAAAATGAGGAAAATCCAAGGGGTCTCTGGAACAACATCAAGCATAACAACATCCATATCCTAGGGGTACCAGAAGAAGGAGAGAGCAAGGGGTCACGATCTCTTAGAAAAAATAATGGCTGAAAACTTCCTTAACCTGACAAAGGAAAAAGACACAGAAGTCCAGGAAGAACAGAGAGTCCCAAACAAGATGAATACCAAGAGGCCCACTCCAAGACACATAATAATTAAAATGCCAAAGGTTAAAGAAAAATTAAGAATCTTAAAAGCAGCAAGGGACAGTTACCTTTAAGGGAGTTCCTACAAGGCTGTCAGATGGTTTCTCAAAAGAAACACTTCAGGCCAGAAGGGATTGACATGAAACATCCCAAGTGATGAAAATCAAGGACCTATGACCAAGACTACTCTACCCAGCAAGGATATCATTTAAAATTGAAGGCAAAATAAAGAACTTTCCAGGGAAAAAAAAAAGTAAATAAGTTCATTACCACCAAACCAGTATTGCAAGAAATGTTAAAGGGCCTTTTGTAAGAAGAAGGAAAAAGAAAGAAAGAAGAAAGAAAGAAGGAAGGAAGGAAGGAAGGAAGGAAGGAAGGAAGGAAGGAAGGAAGAAAGAAAGAAAGAAAGAAAGAAAGAAAGAAAGAAAGAAAGAAAGAAAGAAAGAAAGAAAGAAGAAAGAAGGAAGGAAGGAGGCATAGTTAAAAGAATAAAATGGCAATGAATGCACATCTATATCACTTTAAATGTAAATACCATAAAGTCGCCCATCAAAAGACATAGAGTAGCTGAACATATGATTCATATATAAGAAAATATGACTCATGTATATATACTTCTCATTGCAGCATTATTTTAAAAAGCCAAGATCTCAAATTTGCCCAAGTGCCCATGAGTGTATAAAAAAAAAACCTGTGAAACACTTACATAATGGAATACTACTGGGCTATGAAACGGAAGGAAATCTTACCCTTTGTGACAGTATGGATGGACCTGTAGTATATTATGCTAAGTGAAATAAGCCAATCAGAGAAAGACAAGCACAATATGATTTTACCCATATGTGGAATCTAATAGACAAAAACTAATGAACAAAATAGAAACAAACTTGTAGATACAGAGAACAGACTGACAGCTGTCAGAGGGGAAGCAGGTTGAGGGGCTGGGTGAGAAAGGTGAAGGGAGTAAGCAAAAATAAAAAACAGTATTGTGATTGCCAGAGGGAAAGTGGGGTGGGTGGGGGAGGTAGAAGAGGGCAAAGGTGGGATAAATGGTGGCAGAAAGAAATTTGACTTTGGGTGGTGAGCATACAATGCAATGTGCAGAAAATGGATTATAGAATTGTACACCTGAAATCTCTATATTTTTATTAAACAATGTCACCCCAATATACTCAATTAAAAAAGAGAAAAAAAGTATGGATGTAAAAAATCTTAAGAAAATGAATATATTTATACTACCATACTCTATTTATTGATATCATAAGTTTATATCATTTGTTTATAAGATGAATCCACTGTCAGCACTGATATCACTATTGTCTTATATGATAGAAAACACTATAGATGGTGTACGTATTATTTACTTTCATCAAAAATGAACAAATAATGTGAAAAAGAAATTCACATTTATGTACAAGTGTAATGACTCATGCATTGATAATAAAGAAGCAGGAATATGATTGCCTGATGGTAGCCTAGTATAAGATATGTTTGTTTCACAGTACTAAGGAAACCTCCAAAAAATGTTCCAATATATTTATTGAACAAAATCTGCATGTAAGTGGACCTTATGCAGTTCATACCTGTGTTGTCCAAAGGTCAAATGTATACACATACATACATGTATGTGTGTATATCTAGATATAGATAAAGAGATTATGTTATGAGGAATTGACTCATGTGATTATGCAGTCTGAGAAGTCCCACAATCTGATGTGTATAAGCTGGAGACCCAGGAAAGCCAGTGGTGTGGTTCAGTCCCAGTCTGAAAGTCTGAGAACCAGGGGAGTTGATGGGGTAATAGCCATCCGTAGGAGGTCTTAGCTCAGCAGTCAGGAGGATAAAGGGCGATTTCTCCCTTCCTCTGCCTCCTGTTCTCTTCAGTCACCTAAGGAATCATATGAGTTGAATCCACATTGGAGAGGGCAATATGCTTTCCTGAGTGCACCAATTCAAATGCTAATATTTCATCGACACACCAAGAAATCTTGTTTAGCAAATAAGTGGACACTCTGTGACCCAGTCCACTTGACACAGAATTACCCACCACATGTCAAGTCCTGCTATTCTCTCTGTTTCTCTCTGCTTCACCCGCACAGATCCCCTTGGTATTTCTCAAACAAATCAGGCTCGCTTCAGTCTCAGGGCCTCACTGCAAACTTTTTCCTTCTTCCTGGAAAACTTTATACAGTATCCACATTGTGAAGTCACTCATATCTGTTTTTCTTAAATCTTACCTTCTCAATGAGTCCTAATAAAATTACCCTACATAAGATTGTAATCCATTCTTTGCTCTATTTTCTCTTACCTTGCTGTATTTTTACCATATGTAAATTACTTATTTAGCCCTGGCTGGTGTAGCTCAGTGGATTGAATGCAGGCTGTGAACCAAAGGGTCACCAGTCAGGGCACATGCCTGGGTTTCTCAGGCCAAGTCCTCAGTGGGGGCCACATGAGAGGCAACCACACGTTGATGTTTCTCTCCCTCTCTCTCTCCCTTCCCCTCTCTCTAAAAAGAATAAAATAAAATCTTTTAAAAAATAAATTATTTCTTTAGACTATGTACTGCTTATACTGCCTTCCCATCCCCCACCCCATCTAGACTATAAACTTTATCACATCAGAAAGTTTAACGGCTTTGGACCATGAGAAAAACCTGACAGTTATTGATGGCTCAATAATTAGTTGATAAATAAAGGAATGGCTATACTATAAAAAAATTTTTCAAGCATCAGTTTGTGCCATGCTTTGAGCTCTGATCTCTGAATATAGAAATTGAATCAGCTATGTACCTGCCTTCAGGAAGTTAACAAGGAAGCCTGAACTACTCATAAATAATTACAAGATATAAATAGTTTGGTACGAGAGATTTATAAAAACTACTCAGAAAAGGGAAAACTGTTTCCAGCCAGAGCAACAGAAAAGAGGTTGGAGATGGTGACACCTAAGTTGGTGCTTGAACTGTGGAAATGAGGAAGAATAATATTCCAAGTAGAAGAAACCACATTAAAAGAAAAATATCTAAAGAGCTAACACATGGGGAGTAGACAGAAAAAAAACCACAAAATACTGAAAGAACTCAGGCTTTGAGTCAACCTGCCTGACTTCAAACCCAAATTCTACAACCAAGCAGCTGTGTGACCTTAGAGAGATTACTTAACCTCTCTGAGTTTCAGTTTTTAACATTTGTAAAATTGGGATAATGCTATCTAGCTTAGACTATTACTGTAAGGAAATCATGAACAAAAATCACCTAGCCCAGCAACTGGCTCCCAGTGATCACTCAGTAAATGAGAGCTATTATTGGAGTGTAATTTGACTAGAGAACAGATGAAGTGTTTCTCTCATCAATGCCATTTTCCAATAGGAAGCAAGGCCAAAATATATTGCATTTACTCTACACTTCCTGGGAACATTCATCTATTGTCCAACTTGAAAAATGAGGCTGAAAGTGACTGACTGGTCTTTTATTAGAAGGATGAAACACTGAAAATGTGATGCATTGGCCCACCAGGCATAAGATTACTTTGAATATAAAAGGAATGGAAATATACATGTGTTATATTTCTGCTGAAGATTATTTTAATTTACCCACAATTCATTTGTTTTTTTTCTCTTTCAGTTGCTCCTACAATTCAGGAAATTAAATCCGGCACCGTGACCACCGGACGCAGTGGACTGATAAGATGTGAAGGTGCAGGTGTGCCGCCTCCGGCCTTTGAATGGTACAAAGGAGAAAAGAAGTAAGGACTTTGTGATGGTTATTGTGTTCCAAGCACTTTGAGCGAGTGTTTGTGTTTCAGATACTTACTTAAAGCAATTGCTTTAACTGGCTTGAATGATTCTCAACAGCCTCCTTTCGGGCAAGCAAGCTGAAGGGGCCCACATGGGAAGTAAGAGTTTCTAATAGCATCCAGAAGAAATGTCCACTTTGGTTTATATGATCTCAGAAATGCCTGCAAATCCCTCATCACTCATTGTTTTATTTCTTCTCCTCCCTTCTGAACCAGCACACCATTGCTCTTGCTGGCAACCATGGTTAATTGGGAAGTAAACCAGCTCTTGAAGGACTTGGGCACAGATTCCATGAGAGCACTCCAAAAGCAATTGGAGCTGCTCTCTCTGCCTGGCTTCCTCGATAAGCCTCAGCCCTTTTACCTGCCTCACTCTCCCTCAAGACTTTCTAACATGTTGTTTTATAGCTCACTGTGTTTTAGATATTGTGTCACTAAAGGGGCTGTAGAGGAAATAAAATACATGGTTAAAGGACTATCCACCATAATTTTAAGGCTACTCTAACTTCGGCTCTCTATGATTGCCCCCTTGAGAAGCCTCAGAAGGCCTTGGCAAGCACTGTTGAACAAGAGAAGTCAGGACTCGACTACTTTCCCTTTACTTTCAACCAGTAAGTTCATTCAAACCTCTTTAGCTGGTCTTATCAGCCATCAAGTAAGAGTGGTATCCCTATGGACAACTGGAAGACAGAATGCAGAAAGGTTTTATCTATACTATATATATTTTCTTTAAAACTAGGGAGGGATGTATTTAAGAAAATGTTAGGTTGAACCATGACTATAGTTTTACCTTAATTTTTTTGCAGCTATTTTGTATGAAACCTCTTCTACAATTTGGGATATGCAGATTTTTCATTCCTTTTACTAATTGATTAATGCTGTTACTAATTCTAAATCTTACTATTTGTGGCTTCATGGAAGCCCCCATATTTTTATGTATCTAGAATAAGATAAATGGTACAACTTTCTCAGGTCACCTTGTCATACCAAAGAAGACTATGTATGTGCTAATACAACCTTTCTCAAATTCTGCTTATCCAGGTTGAGATATTTTCAGTTTGTGATTATCTTTATGGACAACATCTAGAAAAGTGGTTCTTTGAAAGTTGCAATCCTTTGAAAGTTATGAAATCCTTTATTCAAATGCAATGTTACATGGAGACCTCAAAAGTAATATCTATGAAAGTAACATTTTCATAGTGTTACTTTCAGCACCGAACACTTTCAGTAGTGAAAATGTTATGGTAGATATGGGGTGGGTGACTGGAACCTCAGTTCCACCTGTTCGGAAGTCTCCCGTCTATAGGACATCCTTGCAGCTCCACACCCACTCCTTGACCACCCCTGGTTCTCCACAAGAAAATGTGTTAAAAAGTTTAAATAGTGAAAAACTATTTTATGTGTCTTTCCAAATAACTTTTAAGTTTGTATCATTCCTTTCTTAAAAGCTAACAAACGGTTATTCCCAGTCATGCAAGTGAGAACTCATTTGTTCAAGTCCATTTTGCTTCCAAAATTTTATGAGGTAAAGTCCTGAATTTTTTTTTTTGTTTGTTTTTTTGGGTTTTTCTTCTTTGCACACATGCTCTCTCTCTCTCTCTTGCACTTCCTTTTCTAAATACAGCAATCATTAAAAAAAAGTCTACAACAATCCTTACTTCACTTTTTGGCCCATAGAAAATATAGCAAAATGCCAATTGATGCTCAAGTCATAACTTCAGTGATTTTCTTCCTACTGAGATGGACTATAGTTTTTATTAGATTTTCAAAGAAGTTCAAAATCACTCCTATAAAAGGTAAATTGATTTTCCCCAGTGTCCCTCGGCAATACACTTACATGCCTAGAGAGAATCTAGGAGCTGTGAAAATCAAATGCACTTGTAAAAGGCAAATATATTTTTATTTCAGAGAAAAGTATACATTTATTGTTTGTTAGGGTTATAGTTGAGTATATCTTAAAATTCTCAAGCACTACTAGAATATATAAATTCTTCTCAATATTATAGTAAAGCATATTTGAATATTTGTAGGAATTAGTAGAAAGAAGCATTCCGGTCACTGAGTAGTTGTTGGTAGACTCACTAAGTGGGTCTACCATGCTGGTTACAGAGCCCAGGCCTTTCAACTACTTACTCATCAAAATGAAAAACTAACAAGCACCTGCTATGTGACAAGCAGTGTTCTAAATTGTTAATAAATATTAACCAGTTTATTTTTATAATGAACTGATAAGAGAGATACTATTATCTTCATCTTGCTTGGGAAAAAATAAACAGTATTTTTAAATAATATGCACAAGTTAATACAGTTAGTAGCAGAGCTGGGATTTGAACCAAGAAGTCTTGTAAATCTTCAAGCAGAGTCCAAGTAACAAGTTAACCCCAAATTTAGCAACTTAAAATAGTGAGTGTTCCTTATCTGAAACAGTTTCTTGGGTCATGGAATCAGGGGAAGCTTAGCTATATGTTTGTGGCGCAGGATCTCTCATCGGGTTGCAGTCAAGATGTCTGCTGAGCCTCGAGGAGGGCTGGAGGATCTGCTTCCATGATAGCGCACTCACAGGCCGGCATGTTAGTGCTAGTTATAGACTGAAGGCTCAGTTAATCGCTGTGTGGACTTCTTCCACAATCACTACAGGACTAATTGACTGTCAATATGACGTGGTTGTTGACTTACCCCGGAACTAGGGATCCAAGAGAAAGAAAGTTGGAAGCTGCCATATCTTTTATGATCAAGTATCAGATATCATGCTCTGTCATTTCTGCAATACTTGATTGATGACACAGGGTGATCCTAATCAGTGTGTGTGTGTGTGTGTGTGTGTGTGTGTGTGGAGCAGCACAGGGGCATGAGTATCAGGAGGCTAGAATCATCAGATGCCAGCTTCAAAGATGGCTCCCCCAGGCTCCCTCATGTATAATTATTTTTATTAGAAATATCAGCCACTTGACCTTAATTTATTGCATTGTTTAGATAAGCATCATGAGAATGACTTGTTTTAATACTCAGAATATTATCTCTTGCTATAAAAGGGTCATTTTTTTTAGCACTATGGTCTCTTTCAGCATACCTGGCAGGGACAGTTCGATTAGACTTAATTTTACTTCATATACATTTAAATATTGGGGAAATTAGAGTTGTATGTTCAATTATATAGAGAGAAGCACAAGTTTATTGCTTTTTACCTAAAATAGAGAAGATTGATAAGAGAAAAATATGCATTCCTGCTGTGAAAAGATACTTTTGGAACAGGCAAAGTACTATTAAGCAAATCATATTTTTGATGACATGAAATTAAGTTAATCCTTGGTTTAAGAACTGTACATTCACTTATGATTAAGACTATAAACATAAATTAAATTTTAATGGACTAATGTTTAAATAGGTATTGCAAAAGCATGGGATCTGTATCACTCTGTGAAGATGTCATTATCCTCTATCTTAGATCAGAATTTTGCAATTTGCTTCCTTGTTTGAATTCCCTTCTTCTTTTAAAAATATCTTCAATCCCAGCCTGAGGCCTAGAAAGACATGCCTACTGATTTCTAATGACATTTAACTGTTCCAGGCTTTTTAAATAGTATTTTATTTGCTTTGCGTATTTTCAGGCAAACAACCAATAGTACCAATTCTTTTCTTAATTCTTTAATAACAATATTTCTTTCTTAACCTTCCATCATAATTTAAGATAAGGATACAAAAGTTACAAATGAGGTAAATACAAATTACATCCATGAATGAAAAGCAGGTAGTATATAGTAAAACATGAAAAATTATCAATATATCAGTTAAAAACATGAGCAGATATGTTTTCTTGGTGTACCTAAGAAATTGAATATTTTGTATTTGATGGTGAGTACTAGAATATATAAATTTTGACATTTTAAGCAATAAATTTTAAATTAAATCTATGCATTTTTAAATCATCTTTACAAACAATATCATGTCAGTATATCTCTCCTTTTAGAATCCTGTTAATTGTTTAGCTTATGCCATGGCTTTGGAGGAAATGTGATAAGCATTACCATTTTGCTTTGGATTAGTTATCTATGTGCCTAAAACATGCATGCCCAGATATTTACAAAATGTATTCAGGTACCATTGAATGGATAGGAAAATGTCAAAATCGACCATGTGGATTGCAGAGTACACAGAGGTAGGATGACGTTTCTCAGTCAGGTTAGGTTTGCGCTTCTGGGAATGATGATTTTTCATTCTTGCTTTTACAGAAGTGAGATGAACTTGAGAAATCATAATGAAGTGAAGTGACCTTTCCTCTCCTTTTTCTTATTCTAAATATATACTACCCCAGCACCTAGACAGGCCATAAATTTCATCTGAGTATTCACTGTAATAAAGGAATATGAAAGCGAGAGCTTTTTCCTTTCTTTTATTTTCAAAGAAACCAGAAGATAAGTTAAAATATTTCTCTATATCTACAGTGTTCCTCTTTCCTTACTGTATTTTATGTAATTTATTTATGTCAAAGGTAGGCATATATTATATTTGTATAACACATTGTGATATTCAAAGCATTTTCATATATGGGAGTTTTACAAAATTTGCACATTTTTACATTTCACAGTCAACTCTTCAAATTTGGAGTGGTACATGAGAGAGGTAGAAAAAAGAAAGATATAAACATAACAATAATGATTCAAATGGTGTAGATTTGCATATTACTCAACCTACAAGTTTCAGAAAGACATAAAATCGTATGCTTTGTTGTTCTTTCCATTGGTTTTCCTTCCCATATACTTCTGACAGTGTAACTCTCCATTCTAAGTGATAGTCTCATGTTAAAGATGAGTATTTAACATAACATGGTTCTAAAACTACTACTCTGTATGGTGCTCACCCATGGGTAGTGATACAAAAACAATAGTCTGCAACACTTCTGGAACATGTATCCCTATGAGTAAAATTTAAGCCTTAGCAAAAACTACCGATATATGCATACTTATTTACACATTATATAAATTAATATCTGAACTGTATATTGTATACTATAAATGAGGTACAACAGATAACATTTAAAAGATGAAATACTAATGGGCATAAATGGACATGATTAGAGGAACTTCCTATCATTTTCTTCCCACACTCCAACAGGTTACTTTGTACCCACCTTGAGGTATTTGCCTTCCATTTGGGAGACTCTTGTAATGTATGGCAGTTTAAAGCAAGGAGGTTTAAGGAATTTTCAAGGCCAATCTTCATGACATGCAATGTGCAACTTTTACCCTATATGCTGACTTTGCAATCTTACTTCACATGTTGCATAACTCACTCTATGCAATCATACCTATTCCTTGCATCATTTCATCTGGATTACACCTGCGAAAGGAAAAAACCTGTATCTCATAAAGGTTAAACAACTTGTTGAAGGAAAATACATGATGAGGAGTAAAATCTAATTTCTAGGAAACCTTGGGAGGTGATGATTATGTTTCTGGCCTTGGTGGTGATGGTTTCACAGATGTATGTTTATGCCATACATATGTATACATATACATGTATATGTGTGTGTATACATACACACACATATAGCTGTATACACACACACGTACAGCTTTGTATGTATCATATGTACAATTCAGGTTTGGGCAACAGTAGGTTCACAGTTGTGAGTACATGAAACAGAGTTTATTCTCATATTATTATTTACTAAATATTGTATTATTTTCCATACAAACAACTATAAACCTACATTTGCCAAACCCTGCGTAAACATGTACAGCTTTGCATATGTCAGTCATACCTCAATAAAGCAATTCTTTTTAAAACAATAAGAAACAAGAAAAACTCTTAATTTTCTGATTCATATCAGAATGTCCCACATCTCAATTTTACACCACAATGTTGATTACTCAGTAGAGCAGAAAAGACTAGAACTAAATCTCTTCTCTTCTCTCTCTCTCATACTCTCATTTGCAAAGCCATTCTTACAAGAGGGAGCAGATACATGTTTTTATAAAGAATAGAACTAGAAATAACCTATTACCACCCCATGTTAAAGATGGTTTTCCTTGCTGAGCTCAGATTTTATTCTTCATTCAACAATATACATTGGGTACCATATGTGAAATAATTTGAAAATTTTGAAAGGCAGCAAATTCCTCCATTGAAGAAATTTGAATTTCTAATGTTATCTCATTATTATTTATTTTTATTTTATTAATTGCATTCTGTTGATATTTTACTTCTTTAATGGGACACCTGCAATAGTGTCAATAATAATAAAAGATTCTTAAAAATAACCAGAGTCCTATCAGTATAATTCCATCACCTCTGTGATGACTTTGTCCTCTGAGGTCAGGAAGGTAAAGGGAAATACGTGAAACAAGTGGGAGCATTTCAGCTACTGAGAACTAGAGAGCGCTTGTCTCTGTAAGACAAATTCGTGCTGTTATATTTAAAACTCGGGGCTAGTCAGACAATGCTGAAAGCGGGCCATCTCCAGTATGCATCCCCTGACTTAGAGTTTATGATTTGTCATAAAAATCACCATAGCAAACTAAGTACTAAGTCAGAAAATCCTAAGGGAACTCTAAATCGAGTCTGGTGAAGGTGTGCAGCAAGGGTCTTTTCAAGTCAGATCAGAACATTAACAAATGCTTCAGGAAAAGGGAGCTTTTGTGCCGACACCAAATGGTGAACAGCCTTCCAAACATTTCGAGGGGTCAGAAATAATCACAGGCAAGGAAAGAAT
Organism: Trachops cirrhosus; assembly: GCA_028533065.1. NCBI lineage: Eukaryota > Metazoa > Chordata > Mammalia > Chiroptera > Phyllostomidae > Trachops > Trachops cirrhosus. Next base: position 47,663,563 of record CM052542.1, on the reverse strand, counting down.
GTGGGCAATGTCATGTAAGCATTATTTGGAGAGTGTTTTTAATGCCTTGTGGTACAGGATATGAAAAGAAGTAAGGTTAGAAAGGCACTTAGGGCAAGAATTGGAAGGTCTTAAATGTCATAGTAAGACATTTGGACTTGATTCCACAGGCATTGGGAAGGCATTGAAGACCTTTTCACAAGTAATAAAATGATCCCCTCCCTGTCTTACAAAATGTTTCTTGGAGCAGTTGGGAAAAATAGAAGGGAAAGATATGTAATTGGCTGAAACTAGGGTAGTGGTCATGCAGTTAAGAGGAAAAAAAACAGCAAGAGAGAAAAGGTGGTATTTGTATATTTCAGTGATACAAAAAAAATGACAGTTTAAAGGTGATTCCAAGTTTTCTATCTCAATAACAAGGTGAATGACCAAGCCATTAGCTGAGGCTGGGAACACAGAAAAAGAGATTTGGGAGGGATCGGGCTGAGTTTGGCGTGTGACAAAATGAAACAGATATTAACACTTATCGTGAGCAAGGGAACATCCTCAAAAGGAGTCATATGCTCACACATTTGTGTCTTCCCACAGTAGCAGGTTTATTAGGGGAGACTTCCCAATAAGCCAACAGTGTTACACATAAGTTGCACACAGGGAGGGGGAGCTTACACAATAGAAATGAGCAGAAAGAACCCTGGCTGGTGGCACAGTGGATTGAGCGCTGGCCTGGGAACCAAAGGGTCATCAGTTCAATTCACAGTCAGGGTACATGCCTGAGTTGCAGGCCAGGTCCCCAGTAGGGGGCACAGGAGAGGCAACCATACCTCAATGTTTCTTCCCTTCTCTTTCCCCCTCCCTTCCTCTCTCTTAAAATAAATAAATAGAATCTTTTTTTAAAAAGTAAAAAAAAAAAAAAAAAAGAAAGAAATGAGCAGAGTGAACATAGAGCCAAGCCCCGGTCACTGGCCATATCTGCAGGTGCAGAGGCAGGCCTCAGTCTCAAACTAGGTGGCTACAGAGGCAGCACATGAGTGGTGGAGTAGGAACCTGGCAGGGATCCAAGTGATACCCTTGGTACAGCCAAGCTTGAGCATTAGTTGGTCAGCGCTCAGAGTTCTTAAGGTCCACCAGGGGTGGAGGTCCCACTCATGTCAGTGTCCAGATGGAATCCTTACCCCGACTTGTGGTTCAGGACATTCCAGGCCCTTCCCAAGGGCATTCCTGTTACACCCCATTAAGCTCAGTCCTGACATAGCACTTGACACAACTGCCATGGCTGGCAGTGGCTCCAAACTGGATTGTCAATGGTGTCCAAAATGCCCGCTCTGCTCTTGCTGCACTGTACAATACTGCACTGGTACAGATGGAATATGGTTGTGTCCTTAAATTGATACAGTTTTAAATAAATATCTGATCTTATCACTCTATACTTGAATCCCTTCGGTGTTTCTTCACTGTCCCTAAATAAAGTCCCTAACACCACATTATGGCATGGTATGCCTGCCTTCATGTTCTGGCCCCTGTTTACCTCGCTGGCTCTGAATCTTGACATTCTACCCTCTCACAAGAGGAATAGACACCTAAAATATTTTAATTCCAAAACTGTGACATGATCTTCGTCTTTCAGGCCTTTTCATATGTTGATCCATTTTCTAATAAGTCCTGTCCACACACACACTCATGCCTGGTTGCCTTTGGCTGGCTTTAGTCCACTAGTCCTAAGTCTCAACTGAGATGTCACCTTCTCCAGGAAAACTGTTTTTTTTTTTTTTTTGCTATTGGAGGAAGTTCTCCAAAAATACCCCCACGAACTTAACTCTATCAAAGCACTTATTAAACCGTACTCACCTTTTCCACCCTTGCATCAGTCCTTGTAGAATCTACCTGAGAGTGAGGATTCTGTCCTGTTCACCCTTGTGTGAATGCATTCTGTTGTAAGAAGGCATTGTGTAGACTTGTAATAATAATTAAGTAGAGCCATTCTTATTTTAATACACTTTCAAACCCATTAGAGGATATTAGCACAAATGCATCCTGCTACCCTAAGTTGAGAGATGTTGGAAGCTGGTTTCTATGGCTCAAGTTGGACTCCTCAGGATTTCTTTTTGGTGAATGTGGTTTCTGTGAAATGGCTGTTAGTATATTGCAGGGTGAAATCTGACATTAAAATCACGGACAACTTGATGTTAGAAAGCAGTTCAAGCAGGGGGAGAAATCCAGTCAGAGGACAGGTTGTCAGGGATACAAGATTCACTGCAGTCGGGAGAGGACTGACACCTGCACTGTAGACTTTCTGTATTTGATGTAGGGTTAAAAGGCAATATCTTTCCTGTACGGATTCAAACTGTCACAGGAAATGCAGCCCAAAGGTCTCTAATCTAAAATTATTGATTTCATTAGAATTGATAAAGTAAATAACACATGCATTTTAAATAGCCTCATAAAGTCTAAATCATTAAAGTGTCCTAATATATTGTAATAACATTAATTTATTCAAATGTGCAACTAAAGATAGATACCCCTTGGGGCTAAGACAGTGATGCATGATCTCCTTCAGTCTGTTCTTAGGAATAACTGATATATTGTTTTTGAGCCTTCGAGTACCAAGCAACATGAAAAACCAATAGGTTGCTATAGCAGCATGTTCACATAAATTTTCATTTCTCTCTAGTTTCTTACTCTTCCTTTTAACTTTTTTTTATCTTCCCTGCACATCTGTGAAAAGCCTAGATGAGGCTGATAATGCACAAGTAATTGATACTGAGTTTGGCACATCTTAAAATCATGATGCCGTGATCTTTTCAGTCACTCTCCTACATCTTCTCTTTAAAAATAATTTCCTGTGTGCTCAATATTTAATACTTTGCTGCCATCTGAGAGAAAATGTATCTGTTCTGTCTAAGAAACAGACTCTATCATTAAACAATAATAACACCTATCATATATCTAGTGCCTACTTCATTTGATATATATGTGCATAGATATTACATTTTATATATTTTAAAACATTATTACATCAACACTTTGAGACTGGCCTTATTTTTCCCACTTCCCAGATGAAATAACTAAAAATTATTAATATGTGAAAACATAATTATTCAGTCAAGCATATAACAATTACTGTGCACCTACTAAGTACCCAGCACTAGCTACATGCTTGGAATACAATGAGTAACAATACCAACCAGAAACCTTGCCCTAGTAGGATTGCATTCTAATGGGGAGTATGGACCGTAATCAAAAATCACACTAATATATGAAAACTTACAAATGAAGTTCTGTCACTGAGAAGAAGCATTTTATATTATGATGATGATTTGGCCAAATCATTGAGAACACAATAATTCTGTAGCGTGATTAGCACTTGAACTTACAAATACTTTTGGAATTACCTAAAAATATTGCATTCTTGCCACTTGTCTAGGTTGTACTTTTCTGCCATTCTTGTTACATATTGTATGTATAATTATAGGGAGAGATTTCTTACCAACCAAATATTTAGTGAACCCAGTGGAAGAAAGCAAACAATAATTACTGCTAAAGTGTTGTGTGTTGGAGGAGGTAGTATGAGGAAGGAAGAAGGTGACAGCTCATTTCTTGCTTCTCATTTGGGGACTGACTGCGAGGATCCTGAACAGTTTCATGCATGGGAGGCTGAACAGTTGACTGCACAGAGGCTGAAGATGGCCTCTGTAAGAAGCTACACTGACGGGCATAACGAGTCCCAAATAGATAGTTAAGAGTTCAGGGGAATCTCCAGATAGCTCCCTGAACTGAACCTTACATTTTTCTTTGACTTTTACCCCATTAGATTCACCTCATTGATTGAACTTGGCTTTTCCTGGAATGGGTGCCACATAACACTTTATTTAGCTATATTTGTATTTTTTTCCACTGGTTTTACTTGATTTCCTTGAATGAAGATGATTTCTGACTTGTCTCTCCAAAGGCAAATACAATATTTTCTTTTGTACTTAGTAATTTGAATACCAATAGGTGTTTTGGGAGAATACTAATAGTAAGAAGATGTGAATTTGAATTTTGGTTATGCCACTTATCATATGGTGCAAGATGAATTAACTTAATATTCTAAAACCTCTTTTCTCTCATCTCTAAAGTGGTCTAAAAATGCTTACCACCTAGGCTTGTTATGAAGAGTAGTTGATACACATTTGAAAATGCTGAAATGTTTTCTGAATTTCAGCATCCTGTACTCTTAACACTAACCTGTTTTGTACAATGTTAAGATTCTTATGTTAAATTACTTTAGTCATAAATGTGTTAAGAACAGCTAATGTTTTCCATACTCAAAAAGCATTCATACTCATAATGAAAAGACTGAAAGTACAGTCATGATCCAGAACCAAAATATATGTAAGTGAAAACTCTGTCATTGAGAGAGGCATTATGAGATGTGTTATGCAAAGACCTGTATACCATCTCAATCTCATCTTCAGATCTACAGATGGAGCTAAGGTCCTTTAGGTAGTAAATCTGTCATGTGTCTTTTCCTCCTCTGGTTTCTGAATCAGTGCCTCAAGCATAGAAGGCAATTAATCATCATTTGATGACCAAATTGAACTTCATTTCCATTAAGACCTTGTCAGAGTTCGACCATTGTTACCAGACTGCTTTGGCACTGCAGGCCAGCCCTGCTTCTGCATAGTCTGACCCTTTCCCATGCCAGGTGACCCCCAGGTTCTTGAATCATGCAGGAAAATTTCAAGACACAAGCCCAGGTAAAAATAAGAATGAGTTTATTAAAGCTTGGGACAGTGAGGCAGAGGAAGGGCCCCTGGCAACAGGACAAGGGGTAAGTCCAGGACCAGCTACCACTGCCCGTTGCTCCCCTGGGCACAGGTCTCATTGAGATTCTTAGAGCTTGGGATAGAAGAAACAAAGTATAGACCTGAGGAGGAGCAAGGGCATGCTCAAAGAAGAGTGTGCACTGGCATCCCTTGTCTTGAGGGTTTTGTCTATTTTCTGTAGATGGGAATTTTCGGTGAGGTCCCAGGGAGGATCTCACCAGAACATTCACTAGATTTCTTGGTGTGTCATTTAGTGTGCTGATGTATTAAAATGTGGGTATAATGGAGTTTAGAGTCAATCTCTGGTTAGTTTCACCTCTTTCTTGGATTAATCTGGCTATAATTTTTTGTTGTTGTTGTTGTTATCTATCTCCCTAAGGCAATTTATACCACCTGTTCTTAGGTATCCTTGGTTAAGGAGGATAGAATCTTGTGATTTATCATGTGGTTATTAATTGCTTAGCTGTTCCAGCCATTTGTCCAGCAATTTATCTCAGTTTCCTCATTGTACTTTCTAGGAAATTTTCCTACTTTTTTACTAACCTGCCTCACCATCACCCATGATTTTTCCTAAACCCTTTTCAGTTATATCTTTAGCTCATACTGCCTCTTAGAACTCCACAGACCTACACTCCATTGCTGGAAGTACATTCCTTTCTGTAAAAAATAACTCATGTGATTCAAGAACTACCTTCCTTCTTGTACTGTCTTCTATGCTATGCTAACACCCACAGATTAATTAATAAGACCATATTAATTTTATCCAGTTATATAACATGATATATTATTATCATATTCCCTTGCAATTCTAGGCTTATGAAAGGTCTATTTTTAAAGAACACTTCTACCACTCCTATTCCAAGTTATATTAATATCATGAATGTTGTTGTCTGATATTCTCATATATGTTTCTTATATTAGCAATGAAGTTTTTCTGTAGCTATTTGCACCTGAAATTTTGATCTCTAGAAATTGTTACTGCTGACATCGAAAAGCAAGTAATAAATAAAAGTCCCAAAATGTGCAGGGAGGCTGAATTTATAAAAATAAAAGGATGAGGTCTGGTGTAGCTGTTCCATTTATTTCCGCAATCTTAGCAATCAGTGCCAATAGCTGTGTGGTCGATTTTGCTGTTGTGATGTTGCTGTGTGCTCTCCTGGCCATCCTCGACAGCTACTGACTGAGAGAGGTTATGATTGTAAAGTTAGCGAACATTGCATCGGTCAGAAATACTTTACTAGTTAATTAGCATACTTTCCGTGACAGTTAAAAACATAAGCGGGTACTCTAATTCAGAACTAGTTAGTTGGTCAGGCTGTGCCACTTAGGAGCTGGCAAAACAAATGGCCTATTGAAGCATTAGCAAAAGGCAGAGGAAGAAGATCAAGGGCAATGGTCTTCAGTATGTGTCTTAGTCCATTTGGGCTGCTATAACACAATACCACAGACTGGGTAGCTTAGAAACAGCAGAAAATTATTTCAGTTTCGGAGGCTGGAAGTCTGAGATCGAGGTGTCAGAATACCTGGTGAGTGTCCTCTTCTGGGTCACAAACTTCTGGCTATATCCTTACAGAGCAAAAATATCTAGAGATCCCTCTGGAGCCTCTTTTATAAGGCATTAATCCCATTCATGAGGCTCTACCTTCCTCACTTTTAAGCACCCCTCAAAGACCCATCCTTCTAACACTATCATCTCTGGGGGTTAGGATTTCAACATATGATTTTGGGGGACACAAGCATTCATTTTATAGAGATATAGAACAAAGTCCTATTGGTGGCAGAGGGTGGGGGACCAGAGTAATAGGAGAATCTTATAGCCATGAGGTCCACTGAATGGTAAACCAATGAAAAAATAAAAATGGCCACAAATTTTTTAGCAAGTTCCATAAGCTGCCAATCTATTGCAGAGGAACAAAATGCCATATTTAACCCCTAGCTCAACAAATTAGTTCCTCTCTCTTTTATGGGGGAGGAAGACTATAAGCAAAAAAATCTCTCATTTTATAATCTAAGTCAATACAAGAATGACTCCCTTAGAACTCAAAAAAATTAAGTGTTTGGGAAATAAAGATACAGAACTCCAAAAAAGGCAATATTCTGAACTTAGTTCTCTGGCTTTATTGAAAGGTGCATTATAAACTACTGCTTGAGTTGTCACTTTAGATGTCACATCACTGATGCAAGGAAGTCTGGCTTCAAACAGGTCTGAAATGGAGATGAAAATCCACAGGGCTAGGATCATCTGTGAACCAGCTTGTGTGTGCAAGCTTGGAACCGATCAAGGATTTTCTTTAACCCAGAATAACAATTCAATTTGCCAACTATATGTTTTTATTAATACAAAGAATGATTACATTTACTGAAAATATAATTATATCCAACCATATTGGAATAAATCTGTTACCTAAGGAATAACATGTCATCAATTAAAGAGCTCTTTTATTATTTGTTTTTAGTCAAGGAGTAAAATTATATTAGGGCCATACTGATAGAACTTCTTGATGTGGCTCAAATTTCTGTATCAAGTAACAAAGTGTAGACATGTTCATCTTTACAGGGTCTCCATTGTAACTAAAATACCCTTTGTTTTAAGCATGTGTTTATACATCTGATTCTTATCTTCAGCTTTGACCTTCTCAAGGACCTTCAAAAGTCTTCAAAGATCCTGCATTGCCCAGCCTAGACCCTAATCACATAGCACAGAACTCATCTTTGTAGCAATTTAAATGACTATTTTCAGAATTGATATAGCTGAGAAAGTCCTTTATTCTCCCAAGATACCGGTAGGAAAATCACAGAAATGCACTCTTAAAAGATGTATTCCACCTCAGAAGTCACTCTCCCTCAAGGTCAGCTTTGCAAAGCCTGTTGCAGCCATCTACCAGGCAAAGATAGGTTCTGAAGTGGTGTCTGAGGAGTCAACATTTCTGAAACTCCCAACTATATCCAAATGGAAGCTTTGTTTTCTCCAGTGATCGCAGAGAGCTAGCTTTCCCTAGAGGGAATAAAATAACCCTGGGGAAGATACTTTTCTTTTTTATTGGCCATAATCACCTGTTAGGCTGATCAGAGCAGCAGGGGTTAGAGCAGTAATGTGCACTGCTGGCCAGAAGCCAAAAGCGGGCCTAGACATGCAGAACATGGATACAATGCATGATTTTGCAACATCTGTGGTTTAGACATCAGATACACTAAAGGGTAGAGAATTGCAAGCCAGCTTAGAAAGAAAGCCATCAGGAACATAAGTACACGCTGCCATGAAGTAACTGAATATCCACCCTTGAGATTTTGTCCCCAGAGTCTAGCCAAACGAAGACGTTGACTTTTTTTCTTAAGTCTCTAGCAACAAAAGGAGCCTTGGAAGACGAGGCACAACAGGGATACAGTGGTCTGGGCAGTTGCTGAGTCCTCTGGAGCATGTGTGCATAGCGTGTATGTGAACACATTGATTTAAGCCATATGCTTATGCTCCCAGGATACTGAAACTGTGATTTAAAAATATATAACAGACTAATTGGTTTTAAATCAAGTTATTAATATAATACACAAAAATACGCAATAATTGCTGTGGAAATTCACCATAAATTTTAATAGATTTGCAATTTGAGATATTGAGTAGAAGCGGCCATAGTCCTAATATTTTATGTCCTAATTTCTGTGAAACAGTTTGAGATCATTAGGTTTATTGCTCACATTTAAGTTTTTCATCATTTTTTCAACCCAAAGTTTTATTAATCTGATTAAAGTTTGAGTTTTAGATAAGCCAAATCCATCTAGTACATGAAATATAAGTTATTCCCAGAGTAATCAAGCATGGCTACTTACTTTAGTCTGCATTTACCTGCAGTATATCCTACCTAAATTCAGATGCAAGACACATAACATAATGCAAAGGATTTCAGCCTAAACTCTCGGGAGAATGCCATTTATCAGCATCTTTGAAATTAAAGAAATATATAGTATGACAACTTGAACACATTAAAGAGGTAAAACTAACATGCCTCTCAGCATGTTGAAAGTGTGATCGGCACATCTTTTTTACAATAAACATAGGGGTTGTTTAAGGAGAAGTTATTACCTGGTTGATATCCTTATTATAGGAGAATTCATAATGACAGAGAAATTTTCTTGAAGGAGCCACTCAAAGGCATTTACTAACCCTTCTATGGTGGGGACATCACCCAGATCCATTGACCTGTGAACTATTTATTATTTACTTAGGATACCACTATGAAGTGCAATGTAGGATTCAAACATAAAATAAAGTATGTCCATATAGCTGTGCTTTTTGAGGAATTTAAGGCAATTGAATTTATTTGGATTGAAAAAGACTTGTGTGCATCAAAACTGCTAGAGAGAACCATTCAAGAACGTTTTTTGGCTTTATAATCCCACAACAATTTGGAAAGAAACATGCAGAGAGAAAGAGAGGAAAGTCATGTAGGAGCATCAGAGAGAGAGAGAGAGGTAGGACTGGGGAAGACTTAAATGAGGAGGAAAGGCCCTGGGTGGCAGAGATAAAAGGAGATGATGACAACTGGGTGTCCATTCAGGAGAAGAGGGAAGCAGGTGTGGGCGTGGTGAACCCTGGGCACAGCAAAGCTCTACCACCTGACCTGAGAGTGAGGGCCTCTGCTGGAGGGCTGGAGGGAGGTTATTGGGTAGTCTGGGCAGAATCTGGCAAAATTCAACCCTATATTAAGGCCCAGAAAAGTTAAAAGGCTTTCCCAGGCACATGCCTAAAATATGGCACAGGTGAGACTCAACTTCAAACACTATCCTCAATACCATATCCTGGCTGGGTTATACAGGGCAGCAGTAGAACAGTGTTGACCCTGAACTCAGAACCACCTTATCTCAGTTGTAAGGGTAACTTTAATGGGAATTACTCTGTAATATCATCTGCAATGATATTATTGACATATCCCAGGCAGTTTATCTAAAAACCATCAGTCTGTGCTTTTAATGGGCTCTTTATGTTTAATTATTTTGCTCTTTTTTGACTCTAACAGATGAGATGCCATTGTTGTGGTGTGTTTAATTTCCTAGCATGCAAAACAATGTACAAATAGGGCAAGTATATATAAGCTCAGTTCCTTAAACAGTGTAAATAATTGCATAAGAACAGTCTACAGCTGTCATATACCCTCTCCTGCCAATATCTACTAATTAAAGCAAAATATAATTGCAACATTATCATAATTATATACTAACACCAGTGGTCAAAGCTGTCTATAAGTTGCCATTACAATCCCATCTAAGATAAAAATGGAAATCATATTTATAATATATATATTTACCTAGAATTTATTTTATTTTCTAGGCTCTTCAATGGCCAACAAGGAATTATTATTCAAAATTTTAGCACAAGATCCATTCTCACAGTTACCAATGTGACACAGGAGCACTTCGGCAACTATACCTGTGTGGCTGCCAACAAGTTAGGCACAACCAATGCGAGCCTGCCTCTCAACCGTAAGTAACACAGTGTTGCCAAAATGCCCCCTGGGCCCCTTGGCTCCTCTCCATCAGTAGAGAGAAAACATAACAGAATATATATTCATTTTAGTGTTCAGCCTGATGAGACATGTTCCTTACACAGAGGATCTTGGCCACAAATGATATGGGTGTTTAGAATTTTACAATCTGTATAGAAGTATACACGTGATTAGAAAAAAAGTCTTAAAGCTGAGAAAAGAAAAAAATGTATATATAATACAACCCACTGAAAAACATCTTCTGGATAAAGACCACTGATTTGGTGAGGGTTTATTTTGTTTTGATATATTTCTTTAAATGTACTATATTATCTTTTTCTGTCAAGCAAATATTTGGTAAGTTTATTTTTTAATATGTTTTATTGATTATGTGATTACAGTTGTCCCATTTTTTCTCCCCTTTATTCCCCTCTGCCCTGCACCCCCCTCCCACCAGCATCCCCCCTCCCTTAGTTCATGTCCATGGGTTGTACATAAAAGTTCTTTGGCTTCTCCATTTCCTATACTGCTCTTAACCTCCCCCTGTCTATTTTGTACCTACCATTTATACTTCTTAATCCCTGTACTTTTTCTCCCATTCCCCCCTTCCCCTCCCCACTGATAATCTTCCAAACCCTCCATGTGATCTCCATTTCTGTGATTTCTGTGATTCTGTTCCTGTCCTAGTTGTTTGCTTAGTTGTTTTTTTTATGTTTAGTTGTTGATAGTTGTGAGTTTGTTGTCGTTTTGCTGTTCATAGTTTTGATCTTTTTTTAGATAAGTCTCTTTAACATTTCATATAATAAAGGCTTGCAGATCATGAACTCCTTTAACTTGACTTTATCTGGGAAGCATTTTATCTGCCTTTCTATTCTAAATGATAGCTTTGCTGGATAGAGTAATCTTGGGTGTAGGTTCTTGCCTTTTATAACTTTGAATATTTCATTCCAGCCCCTTCTTCCCTATAAGGTTTCTTTTGAGAAATCAGCTGAGAGTTCTATGGGAACTTCCTTATAGGTAACTCTCTCCTTTTCTCTTGCTGCTTTAATAGATTCTCTCCTTATCTTTAATCTTGGGTAACATAATTAATGATGTGCCTAGGTGTGTGCTTCCTTGTGTCCTATTTCTTTGGGACTCTCTGAGCTTCCTGGACTTCCTGGAAGTCCATTTCCTTTACCAAATTAGGGAATTTCTCCTTCATTATGTCTTCAAATAAGTTTTCAATTTCTTGCTCTTCATCTTCTCTTTTTGGCACCCCTATAATTCAGATGTTGAAATGTTTAAAGTTGCCCAGATCTTCCTAAGCCTCTTCTCATGTTTTTGAATTATTATTTCTTCATTCTGTTCTGGTTGAATGTTTATTTCTTCCTTCTGATCCAAATCATTGATTTGAGTCCCAGTTTCCTTCCCTTCACTGTTGGTTCCCTGTGTATTTTTATTTACTTCACTTTTCATAGACTTTACTTTTTCTTCTGTTTTGCAACCATACTCAATCATTTCTCTGAGCATCCTGCTTACCAGTATTTTGAAGTCTGCATCTGATAGGCTGGCTGTCTCTTCATTGCTTAGTTCTATTTTTGGAGCTTTGATCTCTTCTTTCATTTGGGTCACGTTTTTTTTTTTTTTGTCTCAGTGTGCCTGTTATGTAGTAAGTGGCAGAGCCTTAGATATTCAACAGGGTGGAGAACCCACATTACTGCATTGTGGCACTGTATGTGGGGGAGGGTTTAGAGAGGGAACAATCCCACTTGCTTGGCTCTTGGCTGGCTTTTTAGCCACAAATTGGGCCCTTCTTGTGCTGATTCCCAGGTGGGTGGGTTTGTGTACATTCTAGGACCCTGTGGGTCTCTCCAGTGAACTCTCCTGTGAGGCTAGGAGTTTCTCCCACCACCACAACACCCACAAGTTTATACAGCCAGAGGTTTTGAGGCTTTGTTTCCCCAGGCTAGAACCCTGGGTTATGTGGTCTATCTTGGTCCCAATTATTCCTCCTGGTTTACCTTCATGCAAATGTGGGACCACCTGGTCCACCAGCCACTGCCTTGCTGGGTATCTTTCCTCCCCAGCTGCCTGACTCTGCCCCTCCTACCAGTCTGAATGAATGTTTCTTCTTTAACTCCTTGGTTGTTGGACCTCCATACAGTTCAATTTTCTGGAAGTTCTGGTTATTTTTTGGTTTTGAATATGTAGGTGTCTTTCTTTTGGTTGTGTGGGGAGGCAAAGTTTATCTACCTACACCTCCATCTTGGCCACAAGTTCTAAAAGTGTGTTATATTATCCTGCAACATGGATTAATTTGGGCTGAATTTATTCTCGACTGATTTTCTTTAGACACGCATCTTGGAATAGCAAGAATTTCACATGCCATAAATAAAAGGAAATAGTAAGTAAATGGTCATGTACAAAAATATTTTATCCATATAGAGAACATTTTTACTCAAAACTATATTTTAGAATACAACTTTTTACTAAAATAAAGAATACATCTACAATGTACCTTATTTCCTAAGGACTAGAAATGAAAAAAAGGAGATCCAACATAAGGATGAGTTGAGGAGAGAACAACCTATTGTAATGTTTCTTCCTGCAATTATTTTAGTGCTTTTTAGAAGCTGAATCACCAGCAAAGTGTTATAACCATTAAAAAGTCCTGATCTGGAAATGGAGTGTTTCTCAACATGTTCATGACAGAGAGTACACTGTCTTTTCAGTTTTATAAAGTTAGCTGAATCATCCTTATCTCATAATTTTTATAGAAACTTGGTATATATATTTATGCTATCATCCTAAGATCATAAACTGTCTCTGAAGAACACAAATATTATGGAGTTAATCACAGACATGATCATTTCCATTTTGCAGAAACGAGGATGGGATACATAATAGTCCTACTACTTAAAGTATACTATAATAAGAGGGTTTGTGATTTGTGAACTTTGAATTATCATGATTTAGAAACCTCTGATGTTAAATAAAAGATAACAATTTGTTATTAATAAAAATACATTTGAAGGTTATTTGTTCTATATAAGCTTTTCAAACATCACCTAATTTGTTTTTTCAGCTTAATATTACTTATTTTTTAAATATTTTATTTCTTTTTTATGAATTATTGTTCAGTTACAGTTGTCCTGCCTTCTTCCCCATACTCTCCCCTGCCCCATCCCCACAACTCGCAGCCAATCCACCCCATTGTCTGTGCCCATGAGTCCTCTATTTGTGTACTTTATTTTTTTAGTATCTCCACGCTGAAAGAAAAACATCACTTACCATGCAATAGGTATATATACTTGCTTCCGGTTCTGCCATGAAGATGATTTATTTAGTGTAATTATAAATAATATAAACCATTGAAAATATTATAGAGCAGTGTGAATTCTAATTTAATGTAAATATTGATACTTCTTTGGTATGTTATTAATATTTTAAATGACTTAAATATTCAAGAATCTGGAAGGATAACTGAATTAAAAAGGCAAAGTAAACGGAAATTTAAGAGTTAACAACACATTAAGTTTTTGCTTTTTAAACTTCTAAGTAACATTCTAATATTCAAAACTGAACCATTAATGAATGCAACAAATGAGGAATAAATGTCACTTATCTAAGTGTGAGTAATACTCTGGCAACCTTTATACAATCATCCAGAAGTGAAGCATTGCTCAGAAGGCTTCTAAACGTGGTATCTTCAGAATGGACTTTGATGGTTTCTCTCTGTTTTTGCCACTGGCTTCCTGTTTGTAGAGGTGCTATGAAATGCCAGTGCAATTTGATTTACTTGTTAATAAAGATGCAATGTGTAAATATTGTCTATAATTATGAACATAGCCCTGGAAATTTGAAGAAATATCCATATATAAGAACTCTTGTATGACTTCATCTGAAGATCTTACTGAACTAAACCTTTCTGTGTACAATAATTATTTTTATATATTTTTCATCCATTCACCAAATTATGTTTGCTAAGAAGACATACAAACAATATACATCAGATATCAAATTTAAGTACATAAAAGATGAAGGGAATCAATGTTTAACTGAAAACACATGCAAAAATGAGACTTGGGGGTGTTAAACACATGTTTATGGTATTCTAAATCTGCCTGGAGTGGTACAGGCACCCAACACAGGCATAGTGAATCTGAAAACCGTATGTGGGGAAAGGCAGCTTTCCTAAAATGCTTGCAGTGCTAGCTGGAGCAAAAGCAGTGTGTCCCTCAACAACAGGAACTCCCATCACATCTTCACAGGATCTATGAATGAGAGGGTCTTCAACTTCTGAATGGATCAAGACTAGAAGCCAGTCTAAGATGATCTAATACTGGCCCGTGACCTATTTTTTATATACATATTCAAAAAAACTGTTACTGAAGATCAATCCTTTCTATAGTGTGTGGAGCAAATTTGCCCATCTTATCCAGGAGAAAGAAAGGAGGCTCCAGAGTCTGCGCCAGTATACATGGTAATACTTAGAACACACTATGAATAAGTAAATCTTCGTGCTTTTGGGGTTTGTATTTCTGAGTAGTTAATATGCTCAAAGACAGGGTAATAAAAAGTGGGAGTTACCTAGCATGGTGCTTATGCATAGCAAACCCTCAAACTGGTTGATAATAGAATTTCAACAGAGCCTTAGCCACTGGGGATCAGCTCCCCATCCATAGTTATTTAGGGTAAATCCTGAGGCTGTTAACAATCTACTCCTAGTTTTTAATAACCTACATTTTTCAGATCAGCAAGAAGGTAAATGGCAATAAACTGTAATTTTGAGTTTTGCCTTAGCTAACACCATCCAAAATGGAATGTAGAAATTTTTGTTGTGTAAATATGTTAGTATATACACTTCACATTAAGGGAGTCAAGAAAGTCTTTGTTTGAACCACATTTGTTTTACTGCATCTGTTATGTGTGACTTTGAGAAAGTTACCTAAATGCCAAAGCCTCAGTTAATTCATTTATAAAATGAAGACAATGATAGCTCCCACATGGATAAAAATTAAATGAAATGATGCACGTAAAGCATTTATCACTCATCCTGTGTCAAAGTAAACATTCAATAAATGTTAACCGTTGTTATTATATCATATCCCCCAACATCACTCATTTTTTTCAAAAAGTTACATACAGATGGCTGATTTTATTTGATGACTGATTGCCAGTACTTTATTGAGTGTTTAGATGGTATACACATACTGGCAAGTCAGAGAGAAGGCATGCGCATTTGAAATAATATCCCAACTCTAGCTTATAACCTCATCCTTTGCTCAGCACATGAACCAGATTTTGTGGCACTAATTCCAGATTAAATGTGATGTTTGCAGCCTATAAATTTAGACATCTAGAAGATTCAAAGAGTAAAGATAGAACTGAAACAATTGTTCTATTCTGAGGCTTAGACAATTCATTCAATAGTAGCACTCACTTTTTAAAATATACATATTGGTTGCCTACAATGTGCAAAGCACTGTGTTAGATTAATAGAACTGGAGCCCTATCCTCAAATAATGCTTAGACAAATGAGTTAATGGGGATAAGAACACAGGTAACTGTAATGCAGTATAGTCAATGGTGCCGTACGAGGCAGAGAGGAGGCTGATAATTCAGTCTTAGGTGTTATGAAAGAAGTGTCCTCTAAAGCATATCATATCACTATATGCATTATAACCAAGACAACTCAAATACCACTTTAGCCATCATTTTCTCATTTTTAGAGACCGAGCTTTGCAGGATTTATTCAACAACTATCATGAGCACAATTAGAGAATGATCAAGTCATTCTCAGTGACTCAGGGCAAGCTATAGAGGAGATGACCCTTGAACTAAGGATGTGATTGGGTTGAGGTTGGGTGTGGGAATGATAATGAGAGAGGAGAAAAAGAGAGAGAATGAGAGAAATTCTCTAGTAAGGAACGGCTCTGACATGGCAGTATGAAACTATCTGACACATTTGAAGACATGATTAGAGTGAAAGGTAAAAGAAGGGAGTGTTAAAAGCTGAAGCTGGACACATTGGTGGGATTAGGACAGGAAGGGGTGCAAATGAATTTGGACTTTATCCTTCTAGTTTTGGAAAGCCAAAAAGAAAAGGATATAAACAGATTTAGTTTCTGAAAGATGTTCTTAGGTAATGTAGAGGGCTAAACCCAGCTTATTAGATTTACAATAATAAAGGCAAAAGAAGATAATTTCACAAAAAGAGCAGCAGGAATGAGAGAGTTGAAAGATAATTAGGAGAGAGGAGTTAATGAATAGAGACTAGGAAAGGAATTATAGGACTCTAGATAACACTCACATCTGGAGAGAATAAAACACAATTGTAGGAATTTAGATAACTCCCAACATTTAGTTTGGATGACATTTACCAGGATAGGACATAGGAAGATTTGCATTTTTAGATTTGGGAAGAAGGTAGAGATTGAAAGAAGAGAAATAAGTTTAATTTTAGACATATTCAGTTGGAAGTGATGTTCAGTAAGATAGCTGGATATGAAGACCAGAATGGAGATTCGATTTGGAAGTTATCACAATTGAGGTGGTAGTTTCAGTTATGAGAATAAGTAATATTTCTCATAAAGACCATGTAGAGTGAAGAGATGGGCAAGGACTGAAATCCAAGCAAAATCAACATTGAGAACATTGAGGAGGAGGGAGCAGAGGAAGAGAAACATCCTGTAGAAGCACATGTTGATAGAGAGGCAGAAGATCAGTATGGTGGAACCCATGGAAGGAGACCAGGGCAAGAAGAGGGAAGGTCAGCAATGACGATGCTACATCAGATCAGAGAAAGTCTAAACATCAGCCACTGTCTCTGACAATTGGCACTTATTGGTGATCTTCACCAGACCAGTTTCTGTGGACTCGATGCCACATTGCTGTGGATTAAGGTTAAATAAGTAGACGAGGAGGCAGAGACATGGGCAGTAAACTCCTCTTTCCACAGGCTAGGCTAGGAAAGGAAGAACACAGGCTGAAGATCTGCCTTGATGCCCCAGCAGCTGGTCAGAATCAGGTTTGTTAAGGCCCAACTGCTGTGTGTCTATCAACAAGTCCCAACTTACAAAGATGCAGAAATCCCAGTCTTTGGTGAACGACACTCGCCATACTTCTTGCTTTATTTTGCAAGCCTCCCTCATTCCAGTTTGGCTCTTTTCTCACATCTTTCTTGGGTCCTAGAGAAACAAGGAAGGATTTGGTTTAATATGAAGTTACCTTCAAGGCCTTTGCCTTCCATGGCCTGTAAGCCTTAGACTATAACTATAAGAGGAACTGTAGTTACAAGTACAGCAGCTAGTAATTTCATCTATATAATTACTTCAGGTAGAGAATATACTTTGTCAAGTAAGGGGAAAACAAACTGTATAGTGAAAAAACCACAGCAAAGCTAGTATACAATAAATCCCTTATCATCTAGATAATCTTTCCAGAAATTCCTGAAATATGTCTGCACTTAAAAAGTCTCTTTGTGTTTGTGTGTGTGTGTGATGTGTGTGTGTGAAAAATAGAGAGAATAAGAATATTTTGCAGTAACTGTAGATCAGCCTCAGGGAGCAAGTGTTTTGACAAAATTAATAATGGATGTGATGTGCCAGCTATTCATAGAAAAAAGTTTATTAAGCACAAAATTGGGATTCATAATTATTTGGTATTTTCTTATAATTTTCAACTGTGTTTTTTGCTTCCTGAAGCTAAGCAACTAAAAGAGGTGATTCATCTAAGTGTTCTCCTTAAAGAATGTGAACTGAATGGTCCCATTCTGCCATCTATGGGTCCAATCTATCAAATGTACACCACCTTTTGATCAGTAATATAATAACCAATAAAAGTCACATATGTAAGTAAGACATTTTATATATGTTTCATTCCCCACTTTCACAAAAGAACAGATACTTATTATAGAACATGTATTAAAAGTCTCATAATCTAAAGGGAAATAAGGAAAAACAATTAGTTAAAAGGAAGAAATCTTAGCTACATAAACCAAGTGCTTAAAGCTTGCATAGCTTTAGTTTTAGTACAGCCTTCTCCTGAGACCCAATGTATGAAAATATTTGGGACAATTCAAGCTTTAATATTAACCGAGTCTTTGTTTACAGTCCCAAATAGATAACAATAATATTATTACAATGTGTGGATGCCAACCCCTCCTTTAATGTGTTCTCAAAAATGTGGTGTCAAATCTTTTGCTAGAAGATAAGTCTTTTTTTTAAGGTTGTATTCATTTATTTTTAGAGAGAGAAGAAAGGAAGAAGAAAGAGAGAGAGAAAAACATCAGTGTTTGGTTGCCTCTCACATGCCGCCTACTGGGGACCTGGCCCACAACCTAGGCATGTGCCCTGACTGGGAATTGAATGGCAACCATTTAGTTCCCAGGCCAGCACTCAATCCACTGAGCCACAACAGTCAGGGCTGAAGTCTTAATGATGATATCGGGACTTCTTTTCTTGAGTGTCTATGTGCTCACATGCACACACATTTTTATCCCAATAAGAAACCATTTGTCTCAGAAATATTACATATAAAATATTCAAAGGACCCATCAAAACTGTCTTTTCCCTGCCTTAGCAACCCTGTGGAGATGATAATGAAGTTCAAATTTTAAATGCTTTATACAATTTGTGCTATTTAACTTTTTTGAAAATCTCTCATGTTAGAGAATATTTCTTCCCAGTATGCTTAATTTGATGGATACTTCCTCTTTGATATTAAAATATATATTATATGTCATATTCATATATATATATATGTTTAAAATCAGTAGCTAGTATCCAAAAAAGAAATGGAAGAGACTATTAGCAAAAGTAAGAATGTGGGTAGCATAACAGTGTTTCCCTCTAGATCTAACTGATGCCTGAAAACATTATTTTTTCACTGATTTGTTGAATATAGAACCAGCTGCACCCTTGCAAGTAATATTTCATCTCTCTGTTTGCTTCAAATATCCCACATGCCAGTTAGCAATTGCATGGGCTCTGTTATTTTTGACTATTATGATGAGCCTTGATTTCATGTGAAAGGTGATATCACAAATCTGAATGATTCATGTTTTAGATTGAACTTGATCTCCCCTCCTGCAACTTAAAAGAGATAGCAGTAATAAATTTGGACTTGGTGATTGTTGAAGACAGCATGCTATGTGAAGCAACTTGCTTTATCCTTACAGGTTTATGTTAATGGGAAGACTTCTGTTGGAGTTTTAGCAATAAATATTTGTCAAAAATTAGGTTGGCAGTTGCAGGTAGATTTTGATATAGTTAAATCGGTTATCGAATTGCACTCTACCCAACTGCAATACACAGGCACCAACATAATTGTAAGACCAATCAATAGGCAGCCGATGCAGACACATTTGCTGAAGTATGGGTAAAACAAGAGGATTTTGTTTTTTCCCCAACCTTACCTAGAAACTGTGTGTATTCTTGAAAAGCCAGATACAAAATGGTCATTAAGTGCCATTTCTGAGTAATCCAACAGATTGAAACAGAGGGGCCACTGGGACCTGTGGTGGCCCAGCTCGCCAAATTGCCATCAGTGAGAACTAAATACAAACACTAACAGAGCTCTGGTTACCCTTGTCAACTGTCAGGATGTTAGAGCTGGCGTGGTCTCAGGTATCAACCTGCTCAATGTTTTTCAAACTTTTTAAAGCAGTGTATTTCTTTCTTTCCTTAAATAAAACCTTATGCACACCTTTCTATATACCAAATATAAAATTGAAGTTACTTTGGTTGATTGAAAGATAAACCTGGAAAATTCTTTCTGTTTCCTTTTATATCAAATGACACAGTGACCCTAAGGCCTGTCGAAAAGTCACAGAGTTCCAGAAATTTTGGTTTTAAAATTTTTGGTCTAGACCAGTCTGGTCACTTTGTAGTTGAGGTATTTGAGGCCCGAAGAAGGTGAGTCAGAACTCAGAGCTGCATTGTCACCACAGATGAAGAGCTAGAACTTAGTTTTGCCCACTTCCAGTGCTCTTTCCACCCCACTGCCCAAGAGCTTTGGACTCACACAGACCTGATTTGAAACAACAATCCCACACTGCAGGATGTTAACAGTTCTCTCGACCCCAGCTTTTAAGCCTCAGTTATCTCATCTATAAAATAGGGAGACTAACTTATTTTATAGGATTTGTTTGTGAACATTAAATAAGATAGGGTATGTCAGATGACTAATATATAGTGCCTAATCCAAAGCGGGTGCTATTTAGTTGTTAGCACGTTTCCTTTTCTTTCCTCTCTGTTATGTATAATCCAAGCACTGAAGGGTAAACCAAAAGAGACTTAGATCTACATCCCCTTAATAACTGTGTAACTTTATCTCACTGAATATCCCAGAACAGCACTGGTTCTTTGATTCATTTACTAATGCACTTATGTATATCACTATGATATTGTCTTATTTGTTAGAATTATTAATTAAATCATCCACGCACACAAGCATTCACTTGCACTGATAGAAAAAAAGCGGTCAGGTTGATAGAGGGTTGTACAAGATTAATTACTCTACTAATGTATTTCTCTCAGGTTAAGAGGCAACTTGACAGCTGCATCCTCAAGCTACTAAGACTGTACATATGTCCCTATAGCTGACAAAGAGTCAGTAAATGCCAAAGAGAGAAGGGAGCCTTGGTATTTGCCACCATCATTGATCAGCCTTGAAATGTATCAGCTTTGTGGAAATTAAGTGTCAAAAAAGATATTAAAAAGTTAAAAGGAGTTGCAAATTTAACCATAAAATTTTATTGGGAGCCCTAGCTTAAGAGTCAGTTTTAAGTTCTAGCCTTTGCTTGAGAATACTTAGGTAAAACACTCCCTGGCCTCGGTTTCCTCATCCATAAAACAGGAGAGTAGAATAATGAATCTCCAAGTTCTCTTTCAGCTATAATGCTTTAAGGTTCTAAGAAATCTATATGTTTTAAAATAGCATTTATTGATTGATTGTTATTAAAAAACAGTTACATTTACTCCTTAAGAGAGTAAAAATGCTGCCAATATTTTCCCTTCTGTACATTTTTGTTGTTCAACTCAAAATTATTTTTTATTGACAGAAAAAATTGTATTTTAATGTGTTTTGCTCTGTGGTGAGTTTCCATAAAGTTTAGCTCAATAGCACTGCTGGCCTAATCATGTTGTCATCTCTGCAAAGAATTTTACTCTTCAGGGAAATTTCCTTTATGTTCACAGTTTCAATTCCGTTGGCCAATAACCTATGAAAAGGCACTAGAATAGACCTTTTTGCTTGCTATTTTATTTCACAAAACGCTAACCCTATAACAAATTAGACCAAAACGTGACCCTATACATATGGGAGTTGTGGCTGTTAAGACTTTGAAAAAATAAAATATGCCAACATTTCCAGCCTTAAAAAAGAAGCATATTACAGCCTCTATTTCAACAGTGGCTTTCCTAGTCTTTATTCTGACAGAACCATATTAGACATTGTTGAGAGATCCCCCTCCTATTATTTCTAAGAAGTCTCTTAAAGAATATTTACCCAGCATGCACTGTTTTCTCTGCAGCTGTGACTAGATGTGAAGTATGATCTAATGGTTTGATCATATGATGATGTCTGAACTACTCTCCCACCTCCACTTCCGTGCTGTGATTCTTCTTCTAAAACACAAAAACGGGGCCGGTTTGGTGTTCCAGATTTAAGAAAAAGGAGAAAGAATTAATTGCGAAAGCAATGATATTTCAATGGGCCATGTTTTCTCTGAAGTGCTGTCAATTCCGTTTCAGTGGCCATAACACTGCAGGGGAAGGGGCCGAAGAGGCCGGGCCCTTACAGAGTGTGTCCATGCAGCATGGGATGGACTTCCTTACTTATACATACAATCCATTAGGATTTCTCTCCAGAGACACAAACTAGATCTGGCCCGATTTATACTTAAGATTTGAACAAATCAAGTAAGATTTGCTTGCATAGAAATGTTATTTCACCTATGGCATGACCAGACACTTTTAGTAAGTCGAGTTTTTCCAATTCTATACTTTTTTTATAAGTTTTCTCTTCCAACATTTTAAGGAAAAGCGGTAACCTTGGTTACTCAGCTCTAAAATGTGTTATTAGACAGTCACATGCTCTTCAGTTTCCTTTCTTTAATTTTTTAATCAATCAAATTAGTGCATCTGTGGGGCAGCCTGGTTAGTGAGGCAGATCAGATTTCTTGTCAAACAACCGTTAGAGTACCATTCGGTCCATTTACAAGGAACCACAGGTTTTCCGAAGTACTTCCTAAGACAAGTTATAACAATATATTTTTCTAAAACTGGAAGAATAATAGCTTATATTTTAAGAGTTAGTGGCTGTACCTATAGGGAACTTTATATTTTCTCCAAAAAAATCATAACATCTTGGGAGCACTGTAGTTTATAATATAATAATATACTTACCCAAATGTAGATAATATCTGTAATCAAACCATTTCACTAAATTCATTTTTGAGAAGACTTGCATGAGCTGTGGTGGCACAACAACTCTGCAGGCTTCACTCTGCTGGAAGAAGATTAATTGAAAGGGTTTATTTCTCTCAAGCTAGCGTACCGCCTGTTGGAGTTCGTATTTGACATTCTTTGTTACACCCATTTTGCTTCACACTTCAGAACCACCTGTATTTCCCCAACATCCCTCCTGCCAGCAGCACCTGAAAGCATGGGCCTTATATGCCAAAATAGTCTTAGACCGCCACATACCACTATCGCAATAATCTTCCATCTATTGTTTACTTTTCCTTGTTACCATACTCCCTGACTCTTTTTTCCCTGTCATTCTTGTCATCATTATACATGTTTCAAAAAGACAAAAACCATTACTGACTCACATACTATTAGAAATAGGCACTCTCATCTGCTATTTATGTTCTACTTTCTGAATTATCCCCTCTTTTTTCCCTTCTTTCTCTCATTTTTCCTCAACTCCAGAACTTAATTATTACCAAAAGAGATAGGTAGGTGCTTCTCTAACCAGGAGTATAGATTTGAGATGGTACTAAATAGTTCCTGAATAGGCAAGCTCAAAATTGCTTTTGAAAGCTTCATCACTGAAAATGTAATCAAACTTAGCTTACCCAAAATTGATTGAAGTTGCAGCCCAAGGGCCAACCTTTGACCAGGGCGGCGTTCACACTTGCATTGATTCTGCCTGCAATTGAATTACTCAGGCAATTCTGTGCACTTTCAGCTTCAGCCCTGGAGTGCAAATGGCCAATTTGGGAAGCAACTTGGTTGTGCTTGAAATTTGCAGGAAGATTTTCTCATACGTTCCTGGGGAAAAATCAGGCTTACTTTTTAAAAAGATTCTCTTAGTCACAGAACTGGCTGCTTAAGGATATTTGGTTTATTTTTGTTTAGATTTGAGAAAATGTTGCTTCTCTCACAGAATCTTATCTGATTCTAATCCTTTAATACCTGTACTAAAATTTAGGCAAAATGAAAATTGATGAGGGAAAAATAAGGCAATGTTGTGCTATTAGATACATAAAAAGCTCAGAGACACATTGAATTTTATAGTTCTGAAAGCACAATTTTAAAAAACCTTATGTTTACTGAACTTTCTATAGGTCTCCATGTCATTGCATTCTATGACACACCGCCTCCCTGTCCTTCCAAAACATTTTGTAAGACTGGCACAA
This sequence comes from Trachops cirrhosus, assembly GCA_028533065.1. NCBI lineage: Eukaryota > Metazoa > Chordata > Mammalia > Chiroptera > Phyllostomidae > Trachops > Trachops cirrhosus. The sequence continues at coordinate 47,639,675 of CM052542.1, read as the reverse complement.
AGAAACATTACAGATGCTCTTCCAGGTCCTAACAGGCTTTCGTTATGCATTTCTATTTTTCATGCTTAGCTCCCTGCTCTACATGTGAATTCTAGAGCATCTACCCTCCTCACAAAACTACTTTTCACACAGAATTTACTATCTTTATGTCCTTATTTTATATTCTCATAATTAAGATTAACTATAACATTATATAATTTTAAGGAAGTTTTGAGCTATTATATTAAATAGTATATTAATTAGTATATTGGTATAATTAGTAGCATATATTAAACAGAATATATATGTGAAGCACCTGGTGCCTAGTAGGGATTAATTAGTTGTCTTTCCTTTCTTACATACCTTCAACCCCCCATGTTATATCTATACTTTCTTGAACTTTATTGTACAGTAGGGATGATTTGAATTAGTCCCTTCAAACCCATATAATGGCTCCTGATACACTTGGGATTTTATTCTGTCTTCTTGATAAACTCATGCATACCGAAGTGTCCACACAAGCACACAACATTTCTTGTTTACTTTTGCTGCAACTTAAAATATTGTCCCCTTAAAATGGACTCTACCACTATGCCTCATTCCTACTCCACATTCACTTTTAAGCAACATTTTACATTAACACTGTGAAACCTCGAGGGATGTTTATCTTTTAATGTTTTAATCCTATGAAACCAGAGAGAAAAATATAATACCTGGTTATTAAATGTGCTCAAAGTCTCACATTAACATCACAATGTATTTCAGGTCCAGGGTTATCTCTCCCTAATCTGCCCAGAGTCAGGGGAGGAGGAATACATTTGAAGTTGCTTTTTGACATAGGTAGAATCAATTTTTTTATATCAGCCACCCAAAAAATTAAATCATTTCCACATTCTTCTGACTTGTTTGCAATAAGAAAACTGCAGTTTATAGGCTGCATACTTTGAGACTTAATGTCATAATTTTTAAACTTTAGTATTTGTTCACTTACTCAATTTATTGACCATTTAAATGCCTAGTCCTGTGCTACGTTTGGAATATAAAGGTGAGCTAAGAAGACTTGATTCCTAACCTTTGAAGACTGCTATGTTTGAGGGGGAGGTTTGGGACACAAATAGTTACCACAAAGTGTGGTCAATTTGTAGAGGGGAGAGAGAAAGGGAGAAATTGTTAATAAACAAATGAATATCCAGATGGATGGAACACTGAAGACAACTAAAGGAATCATGAAAAGATGAGGATGGAGAGAAATGCAGATGATGGCTCATGAAAGGCCTTGTAAGCAAATGTTACCTTCTTTTTAAAAAGAACCTTTTTTTATTATTGTTCAAGTACAGTTGTCTCCATGTTAACATGTTATAGAAGTGCCAGCAGCCAAAAATCTATTTTAATGTACTGCTGTAAGTTTTGAAATGTTAGTGACAAAAAAGATAAGTATATTTGGAATATTGCAGTATACTTCGGTTCTTAAGTTGTCCCAGGGATACTAAAGCAACACCAGTTACTGGGATAAAGACGGCTTTTGGTCTGAGCCTTAATTCCTCTGCCACTTTGGCACTCCTCAGATACATATGCCTATAACTTACCTCCTTATATGTTTCTAGAAAACCATAAATGCTTGTGCCAATTTTACTTAAAGGAAGAGCACTTAGTTCACTCTGTTGATCTGTTGTGCTGATCAAATAGTAAAACAATTACTACTGAACTATTTAATGAGATTTTTAAAACTACCCCCCTATTTTTTTTCTAGTATACTGTTAATCTGTTAACCTATCCACTAATGCACACTATCATTGTTAGGTCTAATCTCTTTGCCTTCAAATTATACAGGATGCTAAAAGAAGCTCTCTAAAGATACTTTAGAGCAAAATGTTTAATATTTGCATACCATAATAAAGTTAAATACTTTTGCCACTGAATGAAACCATGGAAAACTTCCCCAAATACATTTATAGCATATGGTTTTCTAATTAGAGAAACTTGTGATTAGTAATGTCACAGTAACAGCTGATAGCTAACCTTAAAAATTATTTTTATTTCTGGGAAAACAGCCCATAGAGATAGTTTTACCAATTTAGTTACAGTATCTTCTTTCCAGTGAAATATCTGGCTTAGTATGTATTTTCTTCAGGTGAGAAAGCTAACATGGTTTAGCACAAACCCAGCCCCTCTATTAATCTGCAAGTAATATAAACTCCGTGCATATCACACTCTATTAATGGCTGAATGGTAATGTGGGGAAAGGGAAGTATTAGGAGAAACATAGAGCAGCCTCTGATCAGTATGGCAGGTTGTGAGATCAGACTTAGTATCTAGGCTCAATTAGAGAATGAGGAAAGGCAAAATGTAACGCAATGTTCTATACAGATAAGATAATCATGGCTTCAGGAGTTTAGAGAGAGTATTGGTACTGAAAAAAAATGAAAGGAAGAAAGAAAGAAATTAGCTCCTAGCCAGTATTCTGCTGATAGTGATTCAGAATCATTCTCTTCAAATACAAAGGACATTATTATTATCCTTTGTGATTTATAATAGTTGAGTTCAGTGTCAGGTAGGCCTAAATTTTAACAATTTTGAAACATACTATGCTATGTTGTTATTATTGTTGTTGTTTATAGACAAAAATGCAGCAAACCGACAACTTTATGCAGAACAATTTCAGACTAAAAATTGGGTTTATTACTACGTAGATGGAAAACAATAAGCTGGAACCTTTTATTATGTTTGGAGATGATTAATTCAACAATGTGTGTGTGAGTCTGTAAAGCTAGATTAAAAATCAGCTAATATTGATTTCAGTTCTTCATGACCATCATTAAGTGTACAGTTTATAATTGTTGTAATCCATTCTAAAACACCATCAGAAATGTGGTCATTTAAGTACATATTTATGTTTGTCACTTATAGGAGCTAGGTAGTTCCCTCCAAATTGTCAATGGCTTGTTGATGGTTTCAGTCTTGTCACAGGCTTCTTCACAGCTGATCCTTTAAAGCTATAAAATTCTAACATTTGTCTTATATAAAATGACCTTTGAAACTAAATGTCTAAAACAAATGTCTAGAAACAAAAGCAAGTAATTTTATCTACATTCTACTTTACCATTAAAAATCTATGAAACTGAAGTTCTTAGAGACCCTCCACCAGAAGGGAAGAAGTACTTTATATACCAATTTATCAATTTTATTCATTAGTATTGAAATCCTGTGGATAAATTTCTAGATAATGTTTCTAAAGCATCAATTTTAGGATTAGGAATAGTGGTGAGGGACAAAACCCAAAATAATGACTTAAACAAAATACAACCATTTTTCTGTCACATGTAAGCCTGAAACAGAACATCCGGAGGTGAAATGGCCACATGATATCAAGGACATAGTCTCCTTGAACGAGTTTGTCTCACTTTGTAGCATCTGTTCCCAAGTTCCTTTGTGGTCAAAGGTATGCCAGTTCAAAGCATCATCTCTATGCTTCAGGCTGCAGGAAGAAGAACAAAGAAGATCTCACCATTTTTTTTAAATAAACACTTCCCCAAATCTGTACAACACTTACCCTTCTTTTTTCAAGTGAAATCATGTTTTTTTAATACTTTATTGATTATGCTATTACAGTTGTCCCATTTTCCCCCTTCCTTCCCCTCCACCCTGCACACCCTCTCCCACCCACATTCCCCCTCTTTAGTTCATGTCCTTGTGTCATAAGTTCTTTTAGCTTCTACATTTCCCATACTATTCTTGCCCTCCCCCTGTCTATTTTCTACCTACCATCCATGCTACTTATTCTCTGTCCCTTTTCCCCCCTCTCTCCTCCTCCCCCCACTCCCCTGTTGCTAACCCTCCATGTGATCTCCATTTCTGTAGTTCTGTTCCTGTTGTAGTTGATTGCTTAGTTTGTTTTTTTGTTTTAGGTGTGGTTGTTAATAATTGTGAGTTTGCTGTCATTTTACTATACATGTTTTTATCTTCTTTTTCTTAGATAAGTCCCTTTAACATTTCATAAAATAAGAACTTGGTGAAATTGTGTTTTTTAAATCATTTTTACTAAAAAAATTATTAAAAGGTGCAGCATGATGATTTTTGTATGCACACACATAGTGAAATGATTATTACAGTCAAGCTAATTATATTGCCCACATAGTTATAGTTTGTGTGTGTGGAGTGAGAACATCTAAACTCCCTTCTAGCAAATTTCCAACATTTAATACAGTATTATTACCTATAGTTATCATGCTGTACATTAGATCCCTAGACTTAATTGCTTTATATAACTTCAAGATATTGACCAATATCTTCCTGTTTCTTTCCCAAGTATGAGTAAGGAAAATAATAAGGTTTTCATTTTCTGAAAGATTCACAAACCCCTCAGGCCAAAATAGGGCATGTATTTATTGATATTTCCACCATTGAAAAAATATGCTGAGTCTTAGGGGGGAGCACAATAACAAAGAATTCTTAAGACATCGACCCTGTTGTTAAGGAACTAAGCATCTATAAATTCTCATCAACTCTTTCATGCTTCTCTCCCACTCCTCATTTTATACATGCAGAAATCCTTCCACAGAGAAGAGATAAAAAGTATTCTCTGGCATAATTAGTTAATGGTAGAACCTAGATAAGAAATCAGTACTCCCAACACTTTGCTTTTGGCAACTATGCTAAAAAAGGCGGGGGTGCTAAGAAAATCTTATGTCAGTGTCTATGAAGTGTCTGAGATTTTACTCCACTTATAGGCTAATGTTAGCACAGTTTCATGGATGTTGGCAGGAAATGCAAAACTCCTGGGTCAGAGTTGTAAGACTTTATTACTCACAGTAGCCAGAGAGTCACCAAGTTTGCATCTGTCCCCTGAGCCCGAGATTCCTACAGAAGCAATGTGAAAGGCCTGCATGGATGCCATGGATGCCTTGGGTTCTGTTAAAGGAGATCACTGAGCTTTGGTAACCTGGGTTTTATAGCAGCTAGTAAGCAAGCCTGCTCAAAGTGAGACATTACCTCATTCCACAAGAGTTTGAACAAGGAGCATTTACTCTTTATTCTTTACTGAGGTCTTGGCATTCCCAACAAAACATGCAGCAGTGTGAAAGACCAGTGAGGGAGTGTCTTCCCACAACCTGAGAAGTGGAGAGATAAACATGGTGGATGTATCTTCTGAAGTACCTCCTCCCAAACTGCACTAGGCACAATAATATACTGAGGACCTGGGTAAATGAACAGATTCAATAATTCTGAAGCATAAGCTGAGATTCTAAATCTCCTCAACTTCCCAGGGATCCTAATGTCTTGAGTCCAAGGAACACCCTTCATTAACTAATAAGACTCTAAGGGGAGTTTGATTAGGTCTGAAAATGGGTTATTTTGGGCACCATATTCCAGATTCCAGACCTCTATCTCAAAGGCCCAGAGAGTCTCTCTAGTTCACTGGCTAGGATTTAGCAGACGATGAGCAACTGATACTGGATAAAAATATAGGAGTCCAAAACATACATGTGAGTAGACCTCAGAATACTGCTTCATTAATTTACAGTAAGAGAGTGACTTGGATTACAATGTTCATATTATCATAATCAGCTCCTTCTGTTCCTAAAATGAAACTACAGGAGAAGCCATGTTATAATCAGAAGTCATTTTATTAATTCATCATGAGATATCACTGTGTGAGGAGAGAAAATATTGAAATCTGTAGGATTAGCCACTCACTCTCTGTAGACTGCCCTGCATAGGACACCAAGTCATAATCAGCAGGTTGCTTGATGAGCATGGAATCAGAACAAGGAGATATAAATAAATCAAATATTTAATGGCATCAGTGTAAAATCAACATTGTTTCATTCTCAAAAAAAATGGCAGTTTTACCAGTAGGAAAAAATATGCACAAAGTTCAATAATCCCGGCTCTCTTTTCTCTGAATGGCGTATACCTGACATCCATCTCTAATTCTCTCCTCGTCCCAGATTTACCTCTGTGACATTTCTTTATCTATGTATGCAGCTGACCAGATCCTAGATCTCTGTTTCTTTACCCTTAGAGGTAACATATTCTTTGTTTAAATGTGTTCATATAGTCAAACAGGTTTCTGTCAAGTTCTGTTTGCTATATAATCTTTTTTGTCCTTAAAAGGTAATTTTGCATATGTTTGTTCTGATCAGTTGCTTTCATAACTTACTTTCAAAGGGCAAGCTCGTTTTCAATTCTGCAGGTGAGGTGGGGCATAACCTATCCAAAGGGCATTCAGTCAAATGCCTGCTAGTTATTTCATTGCTCATTTCTCCAACTGATCATTTGGGTTCTCTGTAAAAATAAAATTAAAAAATACTCTCAAATAAAAATTTTTAAGTGAGCTTTTTATTTTCCTTGAAATTGTTTTAGGAAAGTTGCCATTGAGGGCTATGTTTATGAATTACATTACCGCTGTTCAAGTATCTGCAATGTTTCCATTAATCTCCATGACTAATCTGGTCAGAACCTGTATGTATTTAGAAAATGCCTCTAAATATTATGAAAAGGCATTAATCATATAAATATATAATTAATATATTAATATAGATTAATGCATTATACATTTATAGATATGTATAAACATATTTATATTTATAATTATTATATATTTATATATAATTTAATATATTGATTATATAATATATAGTATATATTTTATATAAATATATTCATATATATTTATATGTATGTGTGTGTATATATAAACATATGAGTTCTGTCCAGAAGGTATCTAGCCATGTAATATGAAAAATAGAGACATTTATCTAAGAAGATACAAGAAACATTTTACATAGGACAGTGATACTTCAGATCCCTTCAAAGTAGGCACCTTGGGACCTCACACAGTTCTCCCAATTGCCATCAGCTACCCCATCATATTTTCCTGAATCTCATAGATGGTGTGGAATCTCTCCCCTTTCAAAGGTGATTTTAGTTTAGGGAAAAGCCAGAAGTCACAAGGCACCAAATCTGGCTGTAGGGTGGCTGAGTCCTCTGGGTGATTTGGTGTTTTGCAAAAAAAATTCTGCACAAGAAGTGATGCATGCGGGAGTACATTGTCATAATGACAATGTGCTCCCTCAGTCACCAGTTGCCCATAGCTGTGACCTTTTGAATAATCTGAATAGTTTCTTCAGAGGAATGTTCAAGCTTAATGCAAAATTTGATGTAGATTTGTTTCTGTACTTGTTTAGTCATTTCGAATATGAGAGCCACACAGTACACATGCTCACTCAGCCGTGTATACCTCCCCACTGACTAGTACAGTGAAGTCATCATTGCTCACACATGCCCATTCCAGTCCACTCTCCTGGGCTGCCAGGTTACATCGATGTCTCACAAACTGTTGTAGTTATATTAACAATGGCTGGACTTTTTCTGGACAGACACTGGTACATACGTAAATAAATACATACATACCATAACCAAACTTCTCTACACGTAAATAAACCATATTCTATTGGAAATTATTGGCTTATTAGCCCACCATCTGGAAAGTAATATCTTTTCTTTACAGAAATATGCATTTATTCATACTTTCATTACTAAATATGGACTCCATCCCAGGATCCACGTCAGTTGTTGGAGATGCAATGTCAATAAGGCAGCCATAGCCCCAATCCTCAAGAAATATATAATCTGTGGAAGATATCAACATGCTCTCAGAGAATATAATACTCAAGGGTCAGGTATGACTTTCCAAAGAAATTGATATCTAGTCTGAGACCTTAAGAATGAGTGAGTGTTAGGTAAAAGGAGAGGCTGGCTAGAGGACTTCAGGGAGATAAAAGAGTATGTTTAAATCCCCAAGGCAAAAAGAGACTGTTTCTCAGACAGGTTCATAAAAGTCTGTTTAATCCAAAATACAGTAAAAGTAAAATCGCAAATTGATTGAGATAAGGAAAGAAAAAATATCTAGTTGTTAGATCTTAGGTCTAAAGTCCGTAAGAGTCTGAAAGAGGGCATCTTATCTAGCCCTTAATATTCAGGATGGGAGACTGCAGTGCAATGACAAGTCCAACATGTCATGAAGGTTAGTGTCAGAGCACAGACCAGAAGCCAAATCACCAGGTGCTCCCAGCAAACCTGGCCTCAGTGATAGAGATAATTGTACAGTGGAATAGACCTACGACTATACAACTGTATTCAGAGTTCCAATTTAAGATAACATACATTCTGAGTGTTACACATTAGACTCAGAGGCTTTAATTGACATGTTCTTAGATGAACATGTATGTTTATATCTATCTATCCAGATAGATAGATAGATAGATAGATAGACAGATAGATATATCAGTTAGGGGTTAAGTTTCATTGCTAGTAAAAGATGTCTCATACATAGTGTCTTAAAATATTCGTGGTTTTGTTTTCCTTGTGCAACTAAACATCTAGAAATTTTAAAAAAAATTGTCATGTTGGCACCGCAGTGTTAACAAAGATCAACCATCTATCCTTTCAATCTTAGCATGTTTTGGTTGTCTCATTTGCAAAGATGGCAGGCAGCACTCCACCATCACAACAGTGTCCCGAGTAAGAAGAAGGAGAGGGCACAGGCTGGGTAAATCTGCTGTCTTTTTAAGAACTTTCCCAGAAGCTCCACCTAGCGACCTTGACTTACACTTCTTCACCTGAACTGTGTCATATACCGCTCTTTTCATAAGAAAGGCTAGAAAATACAGTGTTTATTCAACTGGGTGCATTGTTGCCCTGACAGAATTAGCTGTTAAGGTCTAAATCGGACATCTGGCCAGGGACTCAAATATTGCTTTTTCCCCCTAGTTTAGCCATTTTCTTAATATTTCAGCAGGTCATGCCATGTCCATAAATTTGGTTCCCTCATTTTTCGACTGGAATGAGATTAAATAAATATATTTAGTTTTGAAAATTTCAGTAAACTAAATAGCTTCCTCAGTCTTTATTGTCACTAACCATTTTTCCCAGAGGTTTGTCAGGAAAAAACAAAAAGAAAAAGTAGGCTCAGGCCCCCAAGTAGATAGTTGGCTCTCTCCTGTGATGCTTACACCTTCACCCAGGAAAGACTGAGACAGAGTTCCCGGACACAGAGTCAGATAAAAGCAGATTGGTCTGGCAAGCTTGCTGGTTTACACAATGCATCTCACAGCTCTGGATGTCATTGGCTGGTGAACAGATAGCTATAAAAGCCTTAAAAAATCTTTTAAGCTTTCAAATTGCTATCAGGAAAGTAAGGAGCATGAATATCCCAATGTCCAAGCTGTTTTCCCTCCAGGCAGTGGTTCTTCTATCTGTTCACATCATTGTCATCTCTTTGGGTCTCATTTTAATAAGGACCATTGTTTATTTCTAGATAAAGCTCTCTTTACAGTCTTCTTAGGTGGCATATGAAGATTAAACTCATATTTTACTTCTTATACATACGTTAGTAAAACAAACTTCCTTGTTCAGTATCAAACTACTTATATTCTTAGCACACAGCAACTCATATGTGTATTAAACAAACTCACAGCTGTTCTTAAACCAGAGGTAGTGAGTGACACCATGTGACTTCATATGTGGGAGAGGAAGGCCGCCAGCAATGAGGATTCTCCTCAAAACACTTATTTACTACAAGAACTCAGCCTCTGGAAGTTTTGTTTAGCCCTGGGCTCCTCCAGGGACACTTCTTTTGCCAGTCCTCTCAGAAATGGAACATTGCTTTAAAGATGATATTAGCAAACCAATCTAAAATAACCATCCTTTCCAACTGCTCATTGATTACTCCTCCAGGGGTCCCTTTGAGGGACAAACTAAAAGCCAAGGTGCATGTCTATTTATTTATTGGTGTCCAGCACAATGACATGTGCAGTCAGGCATTTAATACCTAATGTTTCCACGGCAGTGACTCTAACTTGGAGTAGGTTAATACGCTTACCCATCTGCAAGCCTAATGGGCACTTTCAGTAGCTATGAGTAAGAATGAGGAATGGAGGAGATCTGAGAAGTCACAAATGTTTAAATGGCTTGTCAGAATTTTAAACTCTAATGAAGAACTTGCAACGAAGCCAAAGAAAGCCAATTTAAACCCAGAAATCATCAGTGTTTTAATATAAGAGAGAAAGGCTGATTCTCGAAGTTAATTTGAAAAATTAAAGCTTAAAAATATGGCTTGAACAAGCTATAAATTTATACTATAAAAATTTGTCTGCCCCATTCTAGGCTTTTCTTGGCTATTGTATGAAAATTAGCTAGGATGCAAACAAGGCATATTTGTTTGTACCAGTTTTACACTATTGAATCTTGAAAAACGTGTTACAAAAAGTGTACTTTGACGATATCAGCTGCCTGTATAATCATCTGACATTTCAGATTCTAAACTTTTTATTGTTTTTGTTACTCCTAGTTTTGCAAATTTTTGGCCAATTTTTGTTTGACCTGGATCATGGCAAAATCAATTTGGTCAACCACACAGAAAACTACTACTTATTTGTTAAAATGGTAAATTTATGATGCTGACTCAGACTATGATTACAGTAGATGTCTCTGTGCTCCAGGGAATTAAGGGAATAGTCCTGTATTGATTAAATAATGTGATGACATCTCTCTTAAATATGCTTTGTGAGGCAACTAAACATCTGTGACTCCTCCACCTTAACTTTCAGAAAACTTTAGATAAATCTGTCCCTGAATATATTCATCACTAAGAAGGAAGTCATTATAAAATGCTATCTTTGACTAAAATGCGTACCACTTACTAATAAGGATTTTCTCACATGGTATATGAACTCTTCACTCATTAATGTATTAGTTTTCTGAAAACATTTTACTTCTTCACACATCATCAGTTTAATTTCATAATTAGCTAACATATGTTATATGTTGTACATCACTGTCCAATTTGTAAGTGCAGGTAATTTTAGAATCAAAAAGAGACATCAGTAAACTGTCTTTTTTCATGAATGTAAAACAAACCAACAAACAAAAAAACACACAAACAAAATAACACCAACAAACAATTGCAAAAGCTTTGGACTAAGGTATCAGCTATAAACAAAATATTTTATTAACTCTCTAACCTTTCAGTTTGGTTAAAGCTTATAAACATTTCAGCTAGTTTTCCTCTGGGGACTATGATGATTCATTCTATAAATTTGTTCATTATCCCTTCATGTATTAAATAAAAAGAGGTGTCTAGAGTCATACAATAATATTTCAGCACATTTTTCTTTAAAAGTAATAATAATAATAATGTGCCCAGTATAAACAAAGCTTATAAGTAGTATTAAGGAACAATTTAATCACACAGCATAAGATAATTTGACCACTGGAGGTATGCATTTGCAAATAAGAAAAGTTTTTATAATACACAGATTGCATATTATATCTTTCACCAAAAAAATACTGGGTAGTAGTTATACATCACTTCCCAACTTGTAAGTGTAGGTAATTTAAGTACTTGTAAAGCCATACAGACCCAGCATATTTCTCAAGTTAATGTATCAGACCTAGTGGGGTAAAAATAGTATATATTCAGACCCCCAATGAGCTACTTAGTTGTAGGCAGGGTGGGCAAATATAAAGTTTTGTGTGAGTGTTCCATTGGGATACAAATGTAACTGTGTCTCACTTGCCAAAGGAAAGACCATGTATAAAAAATTTCAGCCTATAATAACAAATTAAAAACAGTTTCTTACTATAAAAGATATAAACATTACTAAGCTATTCCCTCCCAGAATCTTAACACATGCGCTCCCCCTGAAAAACTGCTCTGTGTGCCAACAGATTGTGAAAAACAACAGTAGATAACACTGCCCAGATTACACTAACAACTTAAAAACATTTTATCTAGTCCTCAAAAGTATCTTGCATAAAAACTTTTTTTCCTGTTTTTCAAGAAACTGAGTCCTCAAGAGATTTAAGTAGTCCAAAGTCACAGAAGCAGTTCAGGGGACATAATGAAGCTAGAACCCTATTTTGTAAAATCTACTACTTGTTACACTGTAACCAGCACCACTGGAAAAGAAATTGTGCTTAAGCGAGAATGGATGACAAGGAATGACCCCACTGGTGAGTCACACCTGTCTCAACTGCTTTGAGGGTCACCTGAAACACAGTTCAAGTCACCAATTTATAGTTCAATGGGGGAGAAAATCCCTCAATGACTTCATGTATAATGATGCTTTCGGTTTTCCTTTCACCCAGGAGACACACCGCAGCTCTCTCCCAGAGTAACCCAAATAAAACCCAAGCACCAGATATTTAGTATCTCCACTGTATGCTTAGTAAGGATAAGAACCATGGGTAACCTCAACAAAACCAGGTTATCTTGTTGGGAAAAATGAAAAGCATCTGCAACAGTGTCAACAGCAATAAATAAATATGACTTCAACAACCTTAAAACAGTAATCTAGAGCATTACTGAAAATTTTGCATGTGAGTCATCAAGTATGGCAAGAGGAATAATAATAAATTTCTTCATTTCTCTCTAAAATACACTAAACTTTACCTTAAGTACTTAGATACAGTTTTTGCCTCTCTTCCAAACTCAAGCTGTGCTTTCTTTCCTTTTCTTTTCTCTGTTTTTTTCTTTCTTTCTTTCAAGTTTGAGAAGACTGAAGGTCTTCTTTAAATTTTTTTTAATTTTTAAATTACTGTTGACATACAATAATTATATTAGCTTCAGGTGTACAACCCCATGATGAGACAGTTATATAACTTACAAAGTGATCGCCCTGATAAACCTAGTACCCATCTGACACCATATATAGTTATTACAATATTGTTGACTGTATTTCCTATGCTGTACATTACAATGCACTTGACTCTTTTGAACTACCAGTTTGTACTTCTTAATCCCTTCAACCTTTTTCACTCCTTCCTTTCAGTCCCCCTTCCATCTGACAACTGTCAAAATGTTCTCTGTATCTATGAGCCTATTTCTGTTCTGCTTATTCATTTATTTTGTTTTCTAGATTCCAGGTAGAAGTGAAATCATCTGGCATTTGTCTTTCTATCTCTGACTTACTTCTCTCAGTACAATACCCTCTAGGTCCATCCATGTTTTTGTAGATGACAACATTTCATTCTTTTTTGTCTGAGGCATATTCCATTGTATATATGCACCACTTCTTTATCCATTCATTTGTTGATAGAGATTTAAGTTGGTTTCATATCTCAACTATTGTAAATAATACTGCAATAAACAATGGATGTACAAGTCTTTTGAATTAAGTGTTTTGGATTTCTTCAGATAAATACTCAGAAATGGACTTACTGGGTCTTTCTTTGTTGTTAAAAATTTGTTTTAAAATCTATTTTGTCAGGTATAAGTATTGCTATCTAAGCTTTTTTTATTTGTTTCCATTTTCATGAAATACCTTTTTCCATCCCTTTATTTTCTGTCTGTATGTGTCTTTCCATTTGCATTGAGTCTCTTGTAGACAGCATATGAAAGGGTCTTGTTTTGTTATTCATGCACATTATGTCTTGATTGGAGCATTTAATTCATTTGCATTTAAAGGAATTGTTAATATGTGTATTTATTGCTATTTTGTTATTCATATTTTTTACTTTGTTTTCTTAAAGGAGATCCTTTAACATTTCTTATAATACAGGTTTGTGGGTGATAAACTCCTTTAATTTTTTCTTCTATGAGAAACTCCTCATCTGTCCTTTGATTCTAAATGGTAGCTTACCTGGGTAGAATGAGTAATCTTGGTTGTAGGTCCTTGCTTTTTATACTTTGAATATTTCTTGCCAACCCCTTCCAACCTGAAGTGTTTCTGTTCAGAAATCAGCTGACAATCTTAAACAGGAGCTCCCTTGTAGGTAAGTAACTACTTTTCTCTTGCTGCTTTTAAGATTCTCTCTTTGTCTTTAACTTTTGGCTGTTTAACTATAATGTGTCTTAGTGTGGTCCTCTTTGGGTTAATCTCGTTTAGGGCTCTTCCTGGAATTCTATGTCTTCCTGGACTCATATGTCTATTTCCTTTACCTAGGTTAGGATAGTATTTTGTTTTTATTTTTTCAAGTAGGCTAGCAATTTCTTGCTTTCTTTCCTATCCTTCCAGTACCCCCATGATACAAATGTTGGTATGCTTGAAGTTGTCCCAGAGATTCCTTACACTATCCTCATTTTTTTTCTTTTTGGATTATTCTGATTGGGTGCTTTTTGCTTCCTTATCTTCTAAATTGCTTATTTAATCCTCTGTTTCATCTACTCTACAGTTGATTCCCTATAATGTATTCTTCATTTCAGTTAGTGTATTCTTCATTTCTGACTGTTTCTTTTTTGGTTTTCTATCTCTATTTTTACATTTCCTATCTCTTTGCTGAAGTTCACAGTATGTTCTTCTACTCTTCTTCTATGTTATTAAACATCCTTATAATCAGTGTTTTGACTCTGCATCTGGTAGATTGCTTGTCTCCATTTTATTTAGTTCTTTTTCTGGAGTTTTGTTCTGTTCTTCATTTGAGGCCTGTTTCTTTGTATCCTCATTTTGTTTCCATGTTTTAAGTACAGCTGATATGTCTCCTGGTCTTGGTAAAGTGATCTTATGTAGTAGGTGTTCTGTGGGGTCCAAGAGTGCAGTTTTCCCAGTTGATTGATCTGGGTGCTCCAGATATACCACCTCTACCAAATGGGCTGTGTGCATTTTGCTATTGTAGTTGAGCTTTAATTGCTTTTGACACATCATTGTGAGGAATTGATCCCTAGACCAAATGGCTTTGAGGACTGGCTGCAACCACCATGAAGGATCTGCTGTGCAGGGGCCCACCACCCAGAGCAGAATTCTCATCAGTGGAGTTCAGGCACCTGCTGAGTTCATCCCTTGAGTGTGTTGCTTATGGATGTGGCTAGGTGGTGCTTCATCAAGGTCTGAAGATGTCCATTAGGTGCTCTGACTCTGGGGCTTCCTGGGAGGTGCAGGCCAAGGTCAGCCAAGTCAACCTGTGTTCTGACTGGGGCCACCCAGCATGAGCTACAAGTGATCTTCAGATGGCTGCCACTAGTGTTAGGCTTGGAGGTGCCCCAGAGAGTCCAAGCTACAAACCAAGGCCAGCTACTGCTAGTGACAAGTCTTGGGCCACTTAACAAGAGGTATGAGGTATGCAGAGGCCAGATGCTGCTTGTTTAAGATATTTTTAGGAAAGTCTGCAGCATAAGCCAAGACGGAGCATTTGTATAAAATTTTTAAAAAATAAAAAACTTGAAAAGATTTGATTGGGTCTGCAAGTTGAGTGGGGTGGTTTCTCAGGGAATCACCTGGGTGATACAAACAATGTTATCCAGCTTGATGGAGACTCAGATATGCTGCCCATCAGCTGGCTCTGTGAGGGAAGGCCCAGAAATGGAACAATGTCCTCTACCAGCACTTCTGTCTGGGAGAAAGATGCACCTCCAGCTCATACCCTGATGCCAAACAATTCAACTCATCCATGTATGTTCCTGGTGACTTTGGAGCTGCTGCCACAGAGCTGAAGCTCAGAGTAAGTGAGACTGAGTGAATCTGCACATGTGCCCTTTAAGAAGAGCTGCCTGGGACTCCAGTAAACTGTCTCACTCAGCTACAAGCCCTGCTGGTTTTTATAGCCAGAAGTTATGGGGACTCCTCCTCTTGGCACTGGAACCCTGGGCTCTGGTGCCTGGTATGGGGTTGGGTCCCCTGGCTCTTCAGGGGGAACATCTTCAGTCAAGATATCCCTCCTGACTTTTATCCTCCACATGTGAATGTGGGACCAGTCAATTCAGCATTTGGCCCCAGTCTCAATGTGCCTTCTTTATGTCCATAGTTGTAGGACTTCTGTTCAGCTAGATTCCAGGTGGTTCTAAATGCTGATTGTTCTGTAGTTTAGTTGTAATTTTGATGTCTTTGTGGGAGCTTCTAAATACTGCATTTAAGTAGCTGCCATCTGGACTGAAGCTGGTATAGTAGACTAGGTGTTGGCCCACTTTCTCTTTCTCCTTTCCTTTCTCTCAACCCCTCCTCCCACACCCAGATTATTAATTTTTCCTCAGTTTATTTCTTATGTGAAGTGGCTTATTATTTATCTAAGGTTCTAAAATTCATACATTCCATACTCCTAACAACAAGTAACAAAAGATCCTTGCCCACAATAAACATTGTGTGTGTGTGTGTATATATATGTATATATGCACACACACAACACATATATACATATATGCTATACATATACACATGAAATATATAATTCTTCTATTTTGTAATTACTATGTATGTAGATGTTCACATATAGATCTATAGCACATACAGTATATATACAAACAACATATAAATGTATATATAAACAAAGTCTTATAATTTTATTTTGGTTTATTTATTAACATCATCACTAATATAAATATTTTTATCCTTACCTAAGAGTGTTTTTTATTGATTCTAGGAGAGAGAAGGTGTAGTGAGAGAGAGAGAGAGGAACATCTGCATGAGAGAGAAACACTGATCAGTTGCCTCCCATATGTGCCCTGACAGGTGATTGAACCCACAACCTAGATGTGTGCCCTGACCAGAAATCGAATCCACAAAATTTTGGTGTATAGAGAGATGCTCCAACCAACTGAGTCATCTGGCAAGGGCTCCACAAATATGTTTTTTATTTAAAACCAATTTCCAATATAGAATTCATAACATAGTAATTTCAATAAATATTTGAGTGGCTAATAATTAACAAATTATTTATTTTTTTAGTTCATTCATTGGCATATAAACTATAAGTTCCTTATAGTCTCCTGGAAGCCTAGACTTGTTCTTGGGCTTCCAAGTTTTCTCCCTAGGTCTCTAGATTACATCTCAGGGGTAAAATAATAGATTCAGTGACACAAGGATTAAACATTTGGCAGAAATTATTCTTTTCTGAAGCTCATCATACTCTGAGGTCCTATAGCTGTCAGGTGTAGAGTACATATTCCCTGTGAAGGATGTTAGAAAATGCCTCTAATCTGCCCACTTCATAATCAGGTTAATGAAATCACTTCCCTAAAATAGTGAAGGAAAGTAACAATCCATCTGACAACAAATAAAAGTGCCTTTTCTGTTGATACACAGTGTGATTGAATGGGTGGAATGGAAATGCTATCATTTTATGAATCTTTGAACTTACACATTGCATATGCTGATATTCTTTATTGTGAGATGAACAATGACAAATCAATTACAGTGTGAAGTCTGGAATGAATAACACAGAGAACTGTGAATTTCTACATGGCTGTATTATGTGGAAATCAAGCAATAGTAGAGCAGTTGCACAGTTACCTGAGTTTTATTCTAAGTATCAGGAAAGTAGAAAAGCAGCTACATGTAAACAGTCATTACTAGAAAATATAAGTAACTATTTAAAAAATGCAGATGATTAGAGTATAGATAATAGCAAATGCTTATCAGTTCTGTATCATTTCTGCCTTTTGCCAGAAATATTATTTTTAGAACAATCTTCCCTCAAGTCATTTTTCTAATACTCAGCTGCTATATTCATAGCAGAATCTATATTAAAAATGCTTTTTTGGAATTTCACCAAAACCTGCAATATTTAATAAATTTAATCTCAAGTAGACAGTTTGGAAATATGATATAAATAAGGATAAAAGAAGGAAAGCACAACCAAAAACAAAGAAAATAATTTTGGTGCGTTTGCACTTCTGTAGAAAATATTGAGAACTCTCTCTTTTCTCTGTTCATTCTCTAATTGTCCTGAGGGACTCAGAACACTGCTTTTTGACTTTTAATGCGTAATCTTTTGATTCCATACATCACTGTATTCTGTATTTCTGAACCAGTATCAATTATAAAGCTTTTAAGTGGTAGTAGGTTATCTTACATTTAAAATTTTAAATATGATCAACAAGAGAGAGAGCAATGAAGGCAAAACCACCGACTTAGAATATTAATAAGATGCATCACTTATTTTCTCAGCTCAGGGGTGTCAGGTTTGTGCATTCTGCCTCCCATAACATCAGATGTGGGAGGCTGAGGCCACGGTCTCCGGTGATCCTACCAGATGGCCTGTCAGCATGGTGATGTGGTATCCACATGGGTGAAAGGAGTCGAGAAGGGACTTGGACAACTCTTACTCATCTAGCATCAGTTGTCAGTGCAGTCAACTGCACTGATGAGTCTCGAAAAATTGTGGAGTTCCCTCCTGCAGGCAAAACTAGGTTGTACGAGGACTGAAAGTATTTTGAAGACAAAAAGGCAAGAGGCAGAATGGCTTCTCATCCCTCTAAAATTGTCCTTTACAGTTTCTTCCAGGGCTCACTCATTTTTTAAGCCACTTCCTCTTCATTCTCCATGGCCATTCTTTAACAACTCCCTTCACATTAGGGCCCAGGTAATGCAGGACTTAGTGTAACATTCTCCCTTGTTTCTCCTCAATATGAGCAAATTCTTCCTCATTCTGGCTTCTCCCACACCTGCTTATGTTTCTATGCAAGACTTTTATTCACTTTTCTTTCACAGAAGACCTTACTGGCCAATTAAACCTGACTCTAACATTAGTATGGACAGCAGGGGAAACCTTTGCATTCTGTGCTATAAAAGAGGTGCCCTACTTAAATTTTGGCTTTTTTTTTTTTGAGAAACAAAAGCCAAGTTTATTTGTTCATTTCCTCTATAAGATCCTTTGCCTGAGACTCTACCAAAATGGTCTTTAACTACCACACAGCTGCAATCAACCACTTTTCAGGTTTTTTAAAAAACTTTTTTTTGAATTCTTAAAATGCAGCAAAGAAAAAGATTCAAATAAAATATTTGCTTTTAAATTCAATGAAGTAAAATCTTTGTATCCTATTAGAGTATACTTGTACCTTTACTTATCAGGACTTTTTCACACCTCGACCCTCTGTCCTGTTGTAGCTTAAGGGGTGGTCTGCAAACTACTACCACAGAACAAATTCAGCCACTACCTATTTTTGTATGGCCCATGAATTAAAAATGATTTTTGCATTTAGTAATCATTGGAAAAGTCAACTGAATGATAAATCATGGCAAGTGAAAAATCACATGAAATTCAAATTTCAAAGTCAATAAATAAAGTAATTTTTTTTTGTTTTGGCACACAGCCTTGTCCATTTCCTTATGTATTGTCTGTAGCTACTAAGACCAGAGTTGAGAAGTTGCTAAGGAGATAATTTAGCCTGTGTAGCCAAGAATGTTTGCTATCTGCTTCTTTACAAAATTTGCTGACCCCTGTTTAAAAACATGAACTTAGACTAAAGAGACCCAAGTTTAAATCCAACTCTGTTATTTACTAACATGTTGCTTAATCTGGAACCATTCACAGAGAGTATGGTTTCTAGGAATAAATGAGAAGATGCACAAAGACCACCACAGCAATTTATCGGATGAAAAATAATGTTAAATAGTTCTTTTTTAAAAAGTTGCCTAAAATTTTTATTACTACTTGTTGCCTTCTCTGTGCTTCAGTTTCCTATGTATAAAATACAGAAAATGCTGCCCTAGCTAGTATGACTCAGTGGATTGAGTGCTAGCCTTCAAAACAAAGGGCCACTGGTTCAATTCCCAGTCAGAGCACATGCCTGGGTTGTGGGCCAGGACTCCAGTAGGGGGTACTTGAGAGGCAACCACACATTGTTGTTTCTCTCCTTCTCTCTCTCTCTCCTTTCCCCTCTCTAAAAATCAATAAATAAAATCTTTAAATAAAATAAATTACAGAAAATACTATATTTTGTTCTACCTTGTTGACATAGTTTTCTAATGACAATATAACATTAAAATTCAGTCACTTTGAAAGTTAAAGGTATTATCCAAAATTTATTTTCCTAAATCTATTAGTTTCTAGGGCTGTCATCACAAATTCCCACAAATTTGTTGGCTTAAACCAACAGAAATGTATTCTCTCACAATTCTGGAGGCCATAGGTCCAGAATCAAAATGTTAGTAGAGTTGGTTATTTCTGGAGGCTCTGGGGGATAATGCCTCACTACTCTGCCTCACTACTAGCTTCTGGTTATTGCCAGCCATCCTTGATGTCCTCTGGCTGGTGGCAGCGTATAATTCCATCTCTCCCTGACCTTAATGGCCTCTTACCTGTGTGCCAGACATTGTGTTAAGTCATGGCATATATTTTTATGATTTGACTTAGCTGTAGACATAAATCAGCAGGAAATTATTATCAAATATGCATAATAAAAACAAATTTATAAAATTTTAAATTATTACATAGGTCTGTTAAAGAGGACATTCCTACCTGAAGTGTTTCTAAGAATATTATCTTCTCCCTCGCTGCCCCCATTAGTATTCTCTCTTTTTCAGCATCTACAACTTCCACTTTATTCGTTGTATTTAGTCCACGTTCCTTTTCTTCCCTCAGTTTATTTGCTATTTCTTTTTTCTGTGTCTCTATGTACCTGGTGAAGAAACTGAATAGTCAGATGGTACTCCGTGTGTTCCTGTCTGCATGCCAATACTTGTTGCTCTGCCCTATTTAACAGGCCTGAGTTCTCAATGAGAAAATATGCTCTGCACAGAGACCAGTACAATGTGGGCAATCATATGGAGAGACACTTATTTTCCCTGCTAAGCAAATAGCTTATTATTGAAAACCACAAGAACTGAGATGAAGTCTGTGTACAAGAAATGACATGAATCATAAAAGTCTTAGTCAGGCTTAAACCATTGTGAATGTATACAGAGAAGCATGCATAAGCACACAAACTCCAGCTGTTTATTTTTTCCTTTTCTTTTCTTTTGAATATGCCTTAATTCTCTAGTAACCCCAAGCCAAAGATTAAGTCAAGAAAGATCTCAGTGGGAATCAGATCCAACCCTGTTTCTGGGTAGAATTCATTGAAAGGCTCAAAGCATTGAAAAGAGGGTTTCCTCCCAGGAGCCATCAGAGTGTTTTCTTTAGTACCAGTTTATTCTACGTGGTTACTTCTCACCACATGAGTCATCAGCTGGTATGAGGAGGGGATCTCAGCACTGGTTATTTACCTGAAAATACCATGAAAAATTTGTTTGCTTTTTTTAATAATTTCTAATCAACAGGTACTCTTAGGCTCCTTTTGGAGGTAGAGTGATGTGTAGTAGAAATAGATGAACCCCAAGCTGGGAATCAGAACACCTGGATTTAAAACACAGCTCTGCAAGAGGTGAGCTTTGAAAGTCACCTAAGGTCTCAGGACATGAGATAAGATTCTCTTCAAATCTCTTTCTAGCTCTGAGTCAATAATTATATGATCTTTGAGTTCCAGTTTTACCTTGGTGAGTCATAACTAGTCAATCATAGCCACATGGTTCTTGTTGCCTTGACAATTTTATGAAAACTATTGGTATCCAGAAATGAGTAAACACCAACATTGATAAAAAATTATTTCTCTGAACTGCAAAAGGAAATGATGTTTTTGAGGGCAATTTTTTAGTGCCTACTGTACATCTTTGTACTTGTGAGCACTAAGGGAGGGGAGAGAGATAAGAGAGAAAATATGAATAGAAGGGGCACTGGATTTTGAATTGAATAAAAATGGAGGTGTTAAAGAAACAGAGCTTTTATCTTTCTGTATTCAGAGCAAAAAAATAAAAGTGAGAGAAATAGAAAGTAGTGGATTCACTGGTTACCATGTATATGATCTTACTGAAGTTAGGACTCTGTGGCAATTATCATATAAGATGATGACCGTACATTCCCTAGCAAGGAGCTGGTCATCTTAAAGAAGTGTTTCACTAACTGTAGAGTTCATGCAGAACACCTAGGAATCTTGTTAAAATGCAGATTTGGATTCTGTAGGTCTGAGCTGGGGCTTAAGATTCTGCATTTTAAACAAGCTCCTAGGTAATTAATACCAAAGTGTTGAGTAGCAAGGGAACAGGTATTTAATAAATGTAGTGTCTTTGCCCTTCTTCTGTTCCCATATAAGCATAAGTATGTTTAGTCTGAAATGATAGATTGGAAAGTTGTTTTTTTGTTTTGTTTTGTTTTATTCTGATCAGTATGCCTGTTCTGTATCAAAGTCATCTGTCACCTACAGTGAGGACAAAGCACACCAACAGTGCATTATTTTCAAGTCATCTTATGTCAGCCTGCTGGGACACGTCCCCAAACTTTCACCACTGTGATTCCTTCTCTTTTGAAGCCACCACTGTCAGTTCTCAAACACTAAAAACTATTGATTAAAATTGTCACCCTCCTTTACACTGACAAGGCAGTGTTCCCAGTAAAATTTTATTCTTTTGCTTGTTTTAGACTTACCTCTGTTAAGCAAATGTAACACAAAGATAAATAAATCTTGTACCTACATTCCTCCATTCTCATAGTTTTACCATTTGTGATAGTCTTCTATTTCTTCAATGATAGCAAAAGATCTAGAAACCATTTACTTGTCTTTCTACTATTTTTCTGTAAATAATAAAAGGTAATTTACTCTTTCTCTGTGTGATTGAAGCATATTTTAAATTATCCCTGTAAGCATGGTCTATAATTAAACTTATGTGGACATTTAGGACTTATTCTCCAAAAATGTTCTGTGACTTTCTCTGAACTAGCTCTTAGAGTCCAGGTGCAAAGCAGCATAAACTCAGTGAGGGAAAAATCAGCCATATCTTGGGTTCATGCACTGGCCATTTATCTATCACTTCCCAGGCAAAAGCTATAGATATGTCTTTCCAGGAGATTAAGTATTTTCCAGAGTCAGCAGGAAACCTGAAATCTTCTCTTGCTGCATTTAAATAAAAGGTAGTTTGATTTCTTTCTGTTCCAATGTGTTGCATGGAGCAATACTATTCTTAAAAAACAACAAACAAGGAAGTATATGCCTCTGGGAGACTCTATTGTTTCCATAAATACTTCCCTCCCTGTAAGAGGATTATTCATCTTTACCAACTTCTAAATGATGTGCAAGTCCTCCCTCCCCTCAATATCAGTGTTCACCACATATGAACAGAAGTCCTGAGAACTATTAGCAGTCTGTCTCCAACTTTTCCCCTATCATCAGAAGGGCGCTATCTGGGTAAGACCTTGAAACTGGTCCTAGAAGGAAGAAGACACATGGAGAAGCAGTGGAACTATGTTTCACCTACTGTTAACAAGTTACTTGGGCAAGAAATACATTTTTGTGTTGGAGTCACTGAGAATTTAGGACTGTTACCACAACATAATCCAGCAAAAGATGACCTATGCAAATGATTTAAGGGAAAGGAAAATGAAGCCCCTCAACTACAGAGTAAGACATAGCCTATATAACCCAGTAATTTTCTACAAAATTTTAAAAGGTAAGTGAGAATTAAAAGGTCACATTATGCCTTATGCCTTAGTAAATCTTTACTAGGAAAGGTATATGGACTTCATGTGGATTCTAGTGCTGCTGACTTGGAAGTGCCTGCCTTAGGATAAAGATGACTTTGAGGTATGTGTGAAAAAAATCAGGCCATTAATATTTGCAGGCATGTGATGGGAGTTATGATAAGCACAGCAATATATTTGCTAACCTTGTTCTAAAACCAGGAAAAATACCAAGGTAAACCTGCAGATTTATGTGCAGTATTTTAAAGAAGGAAATAATATTTTTCTAGGTTCTAGTGAAATTTTATGCTTTTAAATGGTGTCAGGATAACAACAGAAAAAGTAACAATGTAGAGTAAGTTCTATTAAGAAAGTTTACTGTTTTCACTCTCTCAGCATCATCATTTTAAAACTGGAGAGCACTATGCTAAATGAAATAGGCCACTTGGTGAAAGACAAATACCATATGATCTCACCTATGAGAGGAATCTAATGAATAAAATAAACTAATGAACAAAATAGAACCGCAGGCATGGAAACATGGAACAGACTGAAAGTGACCAGAGGGGAGGAAGGAGGTAGATAACGGTGGAAAGAAGAGGAAGGGACTAGTCAAAGAACATGTATGAGTGACCCATGGACACAGACAACAGGGTGGGAATCTACTGTGGGAGCAGGGATGAGCAGAGAAAGGCAAAGGGGGGTAAATTGGGACAAAGTAATAGAATAGCAATAAAAATTATTAAATAATAAAAAATAAAATGAAATTTTATTTGCTAAATAAGCTATATGATTTATTCATAATAATCTGAATCAAACCTTTGGCACCTACACTGAAACTAAAAAGCTTTTAGCCAAAAGAGCATAATAAGAACTTTAATAATTCATCATCACCGTATTTTGTGTCTCCATTTCACTTCAGCCCAAAACCCAGCAGTGGAACAGATTTTTTTTAAAAATGACCTCTAAATAAGGAAGTGTAATTACTCAGAGTCAAAAGTATGGTTAATCATATGTTTTTTTTTCAACTCTAGCAAAAGTGCAATTTAACAGTCCTACATCTAAATGATTCATGAATGCTATCTTTATGCATATTCATGAAAGAAAGACCTAAAAAGAATACTTCGTCATTTTTTTCCCTTTTTGATGTAGGGAGAGCAGACACTAAAATGACATCTAAGCCATCTGTTCAACTCTTAAAACTTTAGAACTCAATGTGCTTGGCCACACAGGGTTTTGAGTGTCTGTGTGCTCATGGTTAATGCTTACCTTCAGCTATTTGGACACCAAAGTGTGTGGAGAATGATGATATTGAAAACTTGGAACCCTAAACACTTGTATGTCATATGACTGTTTGCTTTAATAGATGCTTTATTTTCATTCCCCAAAATGTTTGGGGTTATCAATTCAGATTTGGTTTGAGATTGGTATTTTATAAATTCAAATGAGTACATAATTTTATCCAGTTCAGTAAACCTCTTTTGTTTACCTTTAAGGAGTAAAAGACAATGGAACTAGTGAATGCAGAATAAAACATCTCTTAAGTAGTGTGATATTCCTGTTTATTATCCAAAATGGAAAACTTTTGAAAGTAAAGGAGGGACCTATTAAAAACTATCTAAGGATCATCTCAGGCAACCTAGGACATATAATCCCACTGGCTGTGGGAACATTTGGAATCGAAATGCTAAATCAAAATTAATAGGACCATTGATCTTTGTTGGAGGCTGGCTTTAATTATGTTCCTGGTAAACTCTTTAAACTCGCGCAGTCACTTTGCTGACTGACAGAAAGGTGGGGCTGTGGAAATGACGCAGCGAGATGAAGAGCTGCCTGCCCTGAGACCTACTCCCATGATCACTGACAGGATGTGCTGAGGGCTTTATATGCAGCGTATTACTTAGTTGTCACTGCAACACTATGACATAGTTTCCCAATTTTACAGAACATAAAACTGAGTCTCAAAGACATTAAATAACTGGAGCAACTCCATATTGCTAGTGAGTAGTGAAGCCTGATTCAAAACCAGTTCTAGCTAGCTAGCAAAAGCTACATTATTTTTTAAAGCTCTTGAGAACTTTTGCCTTAGGTGCAGCCTTCAGAGGACTAGAACACAAGTCAAGAGAATCTTTTTTATCTCAGAGAAGAGGATGGGTATAAAGCTTACTCTTTTCTATAGCATCAAATCCTGTCTCATTCCATGACTCTTGGAGCCTTGGCTGGTCCTTCATGAGGTCCACAATGTTCACCTTCATGAGACACAGAATGCTGGGTTTCAGAGTAAGGGTAACTCAAATCACCTTAACAAAACTCCAGTGTGATCCAGTGGAGAGAAAATGAAATTTGTGCTCAGTTTGCTATCCAGTGAGCGACTTGGGAAGTTGTTCTGCCTCTCATAATCCTAATGTCCTCATCTGGTGATATTTACCTTACAGAACTGAAGAGCGACAGTAAATTGAATAAAATATATGATGGAAAACTATTCAATGTCTTGTACATATTGAGATAATATGTAATGAAAGTTGACTTTATTACTTCTTTCCTCCCCCTCACCCCACCCCTCATAGCACTGAAGGGATTTGAAAAAGAAGATTGGGGTTTAAGTCCTAGATCTGCTATTTATTAGCTTCTTAGCCTCAAAATCATCTCTGAGGCTCAATTTCCTCATCTTAAAACAGATATTGTAATAATAGGTGCCCTTGATATCTTTCTGGACAACTGTAAGTTATATTAAAAAGTTCTTCATAAAAGTGCATATAAATATTCTGTATAAATGACATATGTAGTTATCATCATCATCATCATCATCACCATCATCATATTCATCATTATCATCAGTATAGCCTTTTTGTCACTAGGGCAACATGTATGAGATAACCATGGACACTAGACTTCAAGTTAAGCTGAGGCAGCTGATCTTCAGACAACGCCTGGAGAACATTGGGTAGAAGAAAGTCAGCAAATGTGGAATGGTAGAATAGAAGGTTGAAAAAACAGGCCCAAGCTGAGATCCTGGTGGTCTTTTAATGACCATGAAATATGCACAGCATTTGCAATTCCTGGAGATTGTTTGCCAGAATGATAACCTGGTCTATTTTGCGATTTAAGAGATATTGGTATGAAAAAGTGTGTACACTTAATGGTGTCTTGCTGAGTATTGAGGTCCCTGCAAATAGTAGGATCTGCCCAGAGCCAATCACAGTCCAACTTGGGAGGCATATCACAAACCAATTTGAAGAATTTTATTAAAAGCTCAAAGTGCTGTTATTGTTGTTGTTTGTTTATTTCAAAATACTTTGGTAGGAACTTTTGGGATGATGAATGTATTCTGCCTGGTACTGTGATAGTAAATAAATGACACTACACCTTTGTCAAAACCTGTAGAAATGTACATCATAAAAAATGAACTTTATTTTATGAAAATTTAAAAAAAATTAAGCAGGATATCGTGGAAACCCAAGGTGGAATGCATACTATGACAAATGAATCTAACTGTGTAACAAATAAATCATGTAAGCACACTGAAATTAGTGTGGAAGAATAGAGCTGATTTAAGGAAATTTGTAAAATTGTCTTTTGATTTGATACTGTAAGGCTAAAGATAAAAATAAACTGTACTCTAGTTAGTGCATTTAATTCTCATAGAATTATGGTTAGCAGTTCTGAAATCAATATTATATGCATACTGGTTTGAACAAAAAAGTAAATATTTTAAAGATAATGAGAGTCTGCTTTCCCACTGTCTAAGAAAGAAATTACACATGAGCAAAGATGAAATGCTAGAATTAACTATGTGATGCTTGATTAGGGTTGGAAATATCAATATGTACTCATGTCGACTTTAATACAGATACAAACAGCCATATACCGCAGCAATGATGAGCACAACTCACCCCAGATCTTTGTTTTAATACCATTCTCTAATCATAGAAATGACATTTTATTGGGGAAATGGCTGATTCTAAGACTGGGCAGGGAAAATACGAGGTGAGCCTAGGACATTTTGTGGTCACAACAGGTAAGAAAGTGCTAAAAAAATAGTTGAGGAGCAGTAAAAAGGACACAGAAACTGCCCAAAAGAACTCAAAATGACCAAAATTGGAACAATTTAAGCTACAAAATAAATATTGATAGTATTGGATTATAACTCAAAGAATAAAATAAACATCTTTGAGCCCATACTGATGTAAAGAAATATATAATACCTATACAAAGGGGGAGGAGCAATTCCTCCTTACTGAAGAATCCTAATTAATAAATATAAGAATGTGGGAAATACAAAAAATGGTAGTAAGAAATGCTGCAGGTAAGAGCTGATGTCTATTAAAATAAGTGGAAAATATTAAATAGAAACAGGATATTTGCATATCCTCAAAGTATCACCCCCACAATATGTATTAATTGGTGGTGAATTAACATATGTCCACAAATTCTCCAATGCTCTATGTTTAGAGGTGAAGTTTAATTCCTCTCTCCTTTGGTATGGACTGGACTAAGTGACTCATAGCTAACAAACAGAGCATGAAAAAAGAAAAAAGTAAATTTACAGTGGAAGAACTTAACAAAAACTACTATTGTAACCAAGCAATTAAGGCTAACATCACCAATAATAGACACACTGATATAATATACCTTGATAAATAGAGACAGGCAAAGTGCATCAGCTCTGTGGCATCTTTCCTCAAAATATAATTTTAGTTTAATTATGAGAAAACATCAAAGAAATTCAAAGTAACAGTCTATAAAATACCAACCAGCACTCTTCAAAGTGTCAAGGTAATGAAGGACACCAAAGAAATAACATCAATGGTCTTTAGAAAGAGACTGAAAAGACATGATAGCTGACTGCAACATGGTTTCCTGGATTGGATCCTGGAATAGAAGCTCATTAGTGGAAAAACAAGGGGAATCTGAATAAACTATATAGTTTAGCTACTGATATGGTGCCAATGTTAATTTCTTGGTATTGATAATTATATTGATTATTGATAACTGATATTTGGTAACTGTCTCATGGCTACATAAAATTTTACCTTAGGGGAAGCTGGGCAGACGGTATAGGTGGACTCTGTTCTGTCTATTGAAACTCTTTCATAAGCTTAAAATTACTTCAAAATAAAAAGTTAAAGAAAAATTATATGAAAATAAAGACTTTGCTTGATTAACATGATGAGCAACTTAAGTTAGTCTAATGGGATCAAACAATTAGAAAAACTAGAAATACTTTATCAATATTTGCCTTTTCCCTCATTTTGATGTATTTCCTCCAAATACTTGATGTAACTGTGAAAGCATTTTGAACATGACATTCCCCGATCCCATACCACTTCCAGCTAACACTTGTCTGGAACACAGCCAGATTTTTCAGGCTTCACCATACTTAAAGTCAGCAATTCCAAGACTTCACATACTGACTCAGTATTTAAGACTCTACTCCTTCCTATCTCTCTGCCATCTTTTCCCATTATTTTGTGCAGTACTCAAGGTGGTTGTTTCTCCAATGTGCACCCACAAAGGTATTTGTGTTTTCCGAAAAGAAATGTGGGAGATGAACTACCTATACCTCAAAAGACTAATTATTTAACTGCAGACCATCAGGTTTCACAATATTTGGGTGTATGCAGTGAAAAAGTCTTTAAATAGATCCACAGAATGCTTTTAAAGCCGTTCCAACTCAGAGCCTTCCTAATTTAAGGGCTCTTCACACTTTGCAAAGTGTGTTCTCCACATTTCTATGTTTTCCACACAAAATAAAAATTATACATCTGTTGAGGTGTTTTCATGTTGCTATTTTACACACCTATTGTTCTGTGACTATTCTTATTAGGAATGTTTGTCACCATATGTACTCATAAAAAAGACATGAGAAATTGGTTAATTAAACATTTATGTCTACTTTCAAAACAGAATATATATTCCTCCACCCTTCTCGTTTGCACTTTGGAACTATACCTCTCCCTCTCTTTCTTTGTGTTTTATTTTCCCTAAGCGTGGTTGTATATATGAGTTTATGGGTGTGGGTATTCACCTGTGTATATAATTATGAAATAGGAAAATGCATTTTAAAACACTAAAAGGATACAATGATAAAATGTTGCACATTGATGATTTTTCTTAGAATTTTATGTGTATCTAAGATAATGTGTGCACAAGGATTTATACATTATCATAGTAAATGCTTCTGGAATTGCTGAGTAAACCATAACATTAAATTTTACATAAAGGCCATATTGCATTAATTCTTCAGACAGTCAAGAAGTTCTTCCCCATTAACTAATAGAGCTACGTGCGCCTCTCTTCAGCAAACACTTCCCACTTTCTGTTTAGCCAATCTCTTGACTAGGTAACGAGCAGACTGCCTCAGACGTATAAGACAGAGATTTTTCATACATATTACATGGAAATATGAGTTATGTGCTTCAAATGCTAAAATCCAGCAGGAAAACCCTAGGTTTCAATGCAATATAGAGATTGCTATTGTGCACTACATTTTGATGAATCTGGGCTATCAGAATTCATCTAAAAACTATTTGATTTTCATTTCAAGAGAAGAGGTCTGGTAAATGATACTTTATAGTACATTAAATAATATTCTCTAAGTAGGTATGTCAAGTTCAGAATGTTGTACCATCTTTTATGATCTAGTACTATCAAGTATGAGAGGATCTATAATCATATTTTCTTTGATTATATAACATTATAAAAAATATCTTTTACTAAGTTTATAGCCTGGTATGTTAGAATGTTATTGAATAGAAAACCAACAAAAATCTGAAAGAATTCCTCAAGGATCCTTTGCTCAAACCTGTATATTACTAATACCCCAGTGAGGGCAAAGGACATTTGAAGATATTCTCAGCTCCTAGGGTTACAGAAAGCAACAAAGGAGTACCAGAAAGTGACTTTTATCCATTCAAAGGTAGAGTACATGTCATCATGCTGGGGAATATTTATTTTATTTTAATGAATTTTTGTTTGCCTTGTTTTTTAAAGTTACCTACAAAAGGAAAGAATATGGCAAAATATTAAACTTTGAAGATTGAGACTGGCAAGTCTCCTGCTCCGTGCACACTCAGAAGTACTATTATCAGGTCGCTTTTTAGAATAACAGGTTCATTTTCTCCTTCCTTGTGAGTGGAGAACACATATAGGTTACCTTTACCTACATATCATTTGCAAGTAGTAAACATTCTATTTTTATATGGCAGGATTTTATAAACCAAGATTCAGAAAGGAAATAATCTCTCTCTAATGTGGGGAGGGTAACGTGGCATATGGGTTTCTTCTTCTCTCTCCTTCTCCAGCACACGTTGCTAATCAGCCTTAGCCATGTGCAGCTCCCAGACATGCACTACCAATGATAGAGTCAGCATGCAAGAAATACCCATTGGCTAAAAGATATTTGAAAATGAGTAGCTGTGTAATAACATGTATACATAACTCATAGACACAGGCAACAGTGTGGTTAAGGCCAAAGGGAAGTGGGAGACGAAGGCAGAGGGAAGGTGGGCAAAGGGAGAGGGAAATGAAGACATCTGCAACTGTCTAAACAATAAAAAGTAAAAAGTTCTAATTCTCCTTGGAAGTCCGGCTTAAGACATGTGCAAGACAAAACAATAATAATAAAATCATAAACTGTGTCAAATAAAATGACCAGCTATTTAAACTGGGTATGATGCAAAATATATAATATGTGTAATTTGGGAGTGAGGAAGGTGCAGGGCAGCAATATCCAACTAGGGCTTCTCAATTTAGTACTCGAAAGGCTAGCACACCTTGTCTCACATTGAATTCCAAGTGGGTGCTCTCCAGGTTTTGAAGAAAAAAAAAATGATTCTTCGAAAGAGTGTACTTTCAGGAGGGTAGTAAAACACAAAACTATCAAGTACTTAGGGTACGTATTGGTGTCTTTAACCTGAGATACTGGAAAGATCTTGAGTTCAAGGTTTTCGATTTCCTGGCACTTTGGTGCTCTGTCTGAACCTTCCACTTTAAATACTTCAGTGCTTTAATTTCAACCTTCTAGCCAACTCGACAAGTAGACATCTTTGATTCTGGCAACCTAATTGGTGAAATCTAGAGAAGAAAAATTCCAGGAGCTCATGCTCAAACTCTTTCTGTAATTAAGAGAAATGATAAAATGGACCTCAAGTTTTTCTTCAAGATTATCCAAATCTTTTTATCAAGTAAAGGAGGAAAGTAGAGTTTTATAAAGAATTCATATCAAAAAATAGAGATTTAATACCCTATGTTGTTCATTTTGGAACTTGAGGACAATAATAAGAATCAGAAGGATGAGAAACCCCAATATCTCTTCTAACTGAACTATTAAGAGAATAATACAGCTGTTTGACTTTTACTTAGTATTAAATTATTTAAAAATATTATTCCTAATTAGTAATACAATGTTGAATTAGCAAACTAGTATGATCTGTAATTAGCACTCAATTGACACCTGTTTCATTTATAATTGATAAATGTCCCATTTTTTAATAATAGAAAAATATCAATCTTCTAAAAAGTATTTTAGGACAGAAAAAGTTAAATAAATATATTTATATAATGATAAATCATTTTTATTTGCCTACTGTAGCACCTACTATATCTGAAATGCATAAAGATGAAAGCCAAACACCAAAATTACTTTTATGAATTCTTAGATATATTAATTAAAATAATAAATCTTCATTCAGAATGCTGACAGTTATTACAGTAAAAAGTTCTTTTCTGAACGCCCAATTTACCATTAAATTTTACTTTTAAAAAGTTCTATGACAAGAATGCTTGATACTAACAAAAGGAAATATGTTAAAAAGGAAAGGAATTTTGTAACTTAATTATATGTAATTATTAGGAGTATGTTACTAGTATAAAGACACTGGGGCTATAGCTACACACTCAAATTTGAGTTGTCAAATAACAAGTTATTTTGAAAGCTATCAGCATAAATTTTTTTTCAGATTGCCTTGTGTATACAACCATAGTCTCAGGTCAAATTTTAAAAAACTGTGTACAAACTGATGTGAATCCTCATCTGTATTTAGTTCCCACAAAAAGATGGAACCTGTTATAGAAATGTATTTCAGATGACTTATGCCTCAATTCTGACTTAAAACTACCTGTATTGTACCACTTTTAAACATTTTCATCTGAAAGGTTTATCTTTGGGTCAGAGTTCTCCGCTTATGACACATTTTGATAGTGTCTGGCCTACTTCTACAGCTCAAAGAGTGTTCATTAAAGTAAAATACATTAACATATAAGCCACAGACAAGGAAGATGAAATTGCCTTAAATAACTACCAAGGAAGTAGGTGTAAATGAAAACAGTTATAGGCTGAAAATTAATTCAGGCATTAATACTTTGATAGCGGACAGATTCCAAGCTAGGAGATTAATTACTTGTTCTAAAATGCTTAAAATGGCCTTGTTATTTAAAGATACAAGAAAATTTAAATGTAAGTTTTGTCACTCAGAATTAAGGTAAATATAAAATATAAAGTACTATAATATATGCTGTTAAGAAACTTATCTATGCAAACAATATAGTTCAAAATGTTTCTACATTCTTTATTTCTACAAAGTATGTACTCAGTAGAATTTTTAATATTAGGAGAAAAAAAGAGAGAAGCAGGAAATTGAACTATAAGCATATGTAATTTTTACAAGCTGACTCAATTCTTTTGTGTAAGGGTATAGGATGTAAATAAATTAATGTTGTGTTGCATAAAGGTAAGAATAAACATTGTGGCGTGTGTCCCTATATGTAGGTCAAATGCAAAGAAACATCTTTTTCTGACAATGTCAATTTTTTGTATTGTCAAAGAACTGGGGAGTCTCAATTGTTGAATTCTCCTGAGAATATGTAGTACAGTAAAATGTATTTTTGCTTATTTATATACAATGTATTTAAAGAATGAGAAAAAGAAAATAATATCTGTAATTAAAGATATGGAAGCTTTTATACTCTTAACACTCATTTTATTTACTATTATTATCCACATGACTATGAGCGGATTATTTCCAGGATCCAAATTCTTTCAATATGAAAGACGGTAGGCATTTTTTATTGTTGTTCAACTAAAGTTGTCCCCGTTGTTCCCCTATTGAAAGAAGGTATGTATTTTTTTAATGAAACATTGAAAGTCATCTGCTCAGGAGGACCAATGGACTTTATATCCATCGGAGTAAAATCGAATCAGTTGGAGTTGCTGCGTGCCGTCTTGCACTACAAAGGGGTTGAGACCGCACCCCAGCCAGCAGAAGCAGTGCCCTGATGGAGTAGCAACGTCCGCGACGCGTGGGGGAGCGGAAGCCAGCGTGGGCGCTCTTTGCTCTGGTGTAAATTTTTCTTTCTATAGCTGGCTAAACAACGTTAAGTAATTTACCTAAGATCCAAAACATAAATAAGTGCAGAGAAGAACAAGACCTCAGGTCATTATTTCTAGTTTTTGAGGGTTTTTTATATATTGCACTGAATATAGTCAAATATATTCTCTGTGCACATACTCATATGCTGTAAACATGCATGTGTGTATACCTATGGGCATGGCTGCCTGAAATGCCTTTAATGCACTTAATATATGAGTGGTCCATCAGGCAATATATTTTTCAACTTCTCTTTTTCATTATTTATTCAAAAATTTTTAATTTCCTCAAATTAAATTATGATTGATTTTTCATCATGATTTTCTGTAATGGAACGTGATCTATTACCATAAACTTTCAGCATTTATATTTTTGAAGAAGCAAAGATCACCATGAAAGAGTAATGTTTGTATATCATAAACAAGTAGTAATGTTTGCTATTAAAGTAGGAGACATTACTTGGAAATCCTGATGGAGTATGCAATATCATTTAATTAAGAACTTATAAACAATATCCATAAAAATTCTTCATAAAGGCATAAAATGTAGAGTACCACACTGTGGCCTAGTAAATTCCTTTTATAATGCTGGTCTCTTTGACAACATAATGCCCATAATGCAGGAGTTCTAAGTTATACTCAGAGAGATGTATTATATACTTAAAACAGTGAGTATATAGGTAGGACTGATTTCATAGCTTGCCTAGGTGGTATATTTCATGGAAGAGGAGAGGGAATAAAACTTCCTAAATCCCTTCCCACAAACTGATTGTTGCCTGCCCTAAGTACAAGTAGATTTTTCCCATGCCATCAAAAAGTATAGTCCATGTTCTCCTGCCAAGTGATTTTGATAAGGAGCAGAAGTGAATGGTGGAGGGCAGCCCTCAGACATTAGCTCATGCTACAGTCTCGGGAGCGAGAGCAGAGGCTGACCACGGACACGGAGCATTACAGAGAAGGGAATAGGAATTTGTTTGCCAGGTGTCTTAGGGTTGGCGAGAGTATGGATGCCCTACATCTACGGTCACAGTTTTCTGGCCTGAAGGGCTGGATTCAAGAAGAGTCATGTTCACTGCAATAGATAAGGAAATTTGGTCAGTAACAAAAATTCAGCTTCAGGATTCTGACAGGAGCAAGTGAGGTTGAGACTGAATGGTTTTTTTTAAACAATTGTGGTTTTAAGAAATGGCAACTCCAGGACCTTGGGGAGGAAGAGCTCTTTAGAAATAGTATAGCGGAGTCCAGGCGGTTTTAACTTTAAAGTGCCATTTATACATTAACAATAATGAAAAAAATAAACTGTGAGGGGCTTGGAAGGCAGTATGACCATAAGAAGGAGAATGAAAATGATCAGAGATGGAGAAGTTAATATGTGCTGAACTTGGGAGCTCCAAGCAAGACATGTGTGGCAAAGAAAGAAGCAGTCAAAAGAACTCAAAGATAAACCGACTGCTTCACCACTTGCCCTAAGAGAGTAGAAATGTTTGTCCCATAGTACTTTTGTATTCATGCAGGAATGAGAAATTTATGATGTAATTTAATGTTACTGCTTTACTATATAAATGAGGAAGGAAGTATAGATCATTGGAAACTTTCTTATTCTTCCTACAGCAGCACTGAGTGTGCTCTTCAGGTGCTGGTATATATAGTACTATATACTGTGTTGTCACAAATTAGGTATCCATTCAATAGATTTCAACCAAAAATCACTGAACCTTCACTATTCAGTATAGTGCTTGACACTGTACGAGAAACTTGAGCTTTCAGTGGTGGTCAAATGCTGACATGGTCCCTGCCCTTACTCACTTAGGGGATATGAAATAAACATCTGAAAAAAATCCAAGAAAGAATGTTGTGCAGGCAGAATAGATACATTATGACCCTCCCTCTCCCTGCAGCTAGTGCTGCAATAGGCCAGGAATTCTTTCCTCCATACTGTAGCAGAACACAGGTCTGGCTGCCTGCTACCTCGAAAGACTATACGCAAGATGCAGGTGCTGATGTAAAAGGAAAGCAGTTTTATTCAGGTGCCAGCAACCTGAAAGATGGGGGACTCTTGTCTCAAGGTCCATCTTAGCATCTCAGGCATCATAGCTAGTTTATACAGAGGAACTGTGGGAAGAGGGGGGAAGTAAAGAATTTCTGGTGACATGCAGTTTCTCAGTTCTGCTCTTAGGCAGTTTCAATGCTATCTCCTGTGTGCATCATCATGTGATTTCATCCTTCTGTCTGCACTTACACTGCTGATATCTGGGAGCAGGACATGCAGGCAGCATTTCTGCTGGTTCTGACCTGGGTCACTGACACTTGCCCAATTTCTTGTGGTCAAGGTCATTCCTTGAGCAGGAGCTGCAACTGCTGATGCCTACAAAACACTTACAAGGAAATTTTAATACATGAATCTTCTATGAGTTTGTTAACATAGCCTATTCTATAATTACCACCTGATGAATATATGATGTTTACTTCAATCACCGTTACAGTATGTACTGCTGAAGATCATGAGCTTTCAGTTTTTACAGACCCAGGTTTAAATGTACTCAGATCCATCACTTGTTAGATAAATGGCTTTGAAAAATTACTTTATCTCTCTGTATTATGATTTCTCCACATATGAAATATGTCTGTTTAAAGAAAGTATTTTAGAGATGTCTAGTGGGAGAACCTAGATCTGGCTCTCCTCTCCTTCCAGGCAGTTAGGAAGCCTTTAGGCAAGATCATGTGACTTGTTCCAACCAATGAGGTTTTGAGCACTTATGACAGGCAGGGCTTCCATTCCAATGTGTAGAGGAGCCAGTGTGTAACACTGTCTCTCCCTCTCAGATTAATCCAGGAGACTTTCTATTCTTCCCAAAAGGTACAATAATAAGACAACTAACGTGACCTTTGTGGGATATATAGATATGCATGTGACAAGACAACAAGCAAATATTTTTAAAACTAATTCCTTGATATTTTAAAGTTGCTTATTACTGCAGAATTTTCTAATTTATTCTGGATCAAATAAAGCATTTGATGTAGCTTAGTACAATGCCTGGGATTTAGTAAGCACCCGATAAATGCTAGCCTTATTCAAGACACAGATGTTTTCCCTGAAAATGTTTATTTTCCTGGTGTCCAGGAGTTTGAAGTTTTAGTTATTTTTTAATATTAAAACTTCCTTTTTCTCAGTAGAGAGAAGCTATCAACCTCTCTTCACACACAGACTTCTGTGAAATGACTAGCTTCTTCTTTTATTTACATCACTATACATTGACAATATTTGCTGTACCAAAGGGGCTCATGTTATTCAGCTTTACAAAGTCGCAAATAATATATATTTGAAAACAAGTGGTAGCTGATGTAAGCACCAGATGGCTCAAACATAAAATCAAGGGAGCTGCTTTTAGCTCTACCCCAGGGCTCTCACAGCCGCCTCCTCCATGCTCCTTTCTGTGTTGTAGTTTATTTCTGAAGTGACAATAAAATTGGGAACAGCAGAATGGAAAGGAGCACCACAGCCTCGGCATGTTTTAACAATCTGCTCTGCATATGAGATGAAATGTTGCCATCGCTAGAATCAACAACATCTTGACACATGATTCAAACGTCAAGACTATCTAAGAATCTAAGATGTCTTTGAAACAGCAATGAGAAGCTGAAGTCAAGTCTAGACTGGCACCCCATGCCCAATAGTGTCTTGTTTCCCCTTTTCTGGAAGCTGAGAAATTTGGAGGGCACTGTTTTGGCCTTGAGAACTGAAGCCCTGTGAAATCCATTATTACAAAGCCTTGCATTGAATGACTGCATGGAGTGTACCTCACTTAGTGTGAAGGTATCTCAGAGAAGTGTTAACCCCAAAGCAGCAGGAAGATTGCTGCTGAGAAAAGCCACCAGCTATGGAAAGGCTCACTGTGAACACAGAACCAGCCTCATCTCTCAAAGAGAGGTAGTGGGACTGTTCTGGTTATGTGTCGTTACATAATAAATTACCCCAAACTTATGAGCTTGAAACAACAAACATTTGTTATCTCATTGTCTGTGGAGCGGTATTTCAGCTCTGGTTCAGTTAGGTGGTTCTAGCTCAGGGTCTCTCGTAAGACTGCAGTCTAAGTGACAACTGAGCCCTGACTGGTGTGGCTTAGATGGTTGGGCATTATCCTGCAAAGCAAAAGGTCGCTGGTTCGATTCTCAGTCAGGGCACATGCTTGGGTTGTGGGTTCAGTCCTGGGTTGGGGAATGAACCAACTGATGTTTCTCTCTCATATCAATGTTCCTCTCCTTCCCTTTCTCCCTCCCTTTCCCTCTCTCTAAAAATAAATAAATAAAACATTTTTAAGAAGTGACAGCTGAAGCTATAGTCATCAAAGTTTTGATGAGTCTAATGGACTTTATTCCGCGATCACTCAGAGTGGTCGCTGGCAGGAGATCTCAATCACTTCCATGTGAACTTTTCCATAGAGATGCTCACAGCTAACTTTTTCCAAGCTACTGATCAAAAGGGGTGGGCAGTGAGTGGAGAACTCAAGACAGAATCTGTATTGGCTCTTTTAATCTAGACCAAAGTGACTTACCATCACTTCTGGCACATGCTATCAGTCAAACACACCAACTTTGGTACAAAGATGTGAACAGCACAAGGCCAGGGGCATTACAAGCCATCTCGAAGGCTGGTTGTAACAGAACCAGGAAAGCAGTGTTCTCTTTTTCTTTGCTGGGTCAGTTTTCTAAGACAAGAATGCAATTCCCACTTCTGTTGGGGACCACATGAATATGGAAGAATGTTCTTTTTTTAATGTCTCATGTTTATTTTTAAATTTCTATACAGCTCTAAGTATCTTTCACTTTATATTTTCTTTCTATGGTGGGCCATTCTTGTTTGATTTATCTCAAAGAGATATTAAACTGCAGAGCTATGAGTCCAGGTTTTAGAAGACCTCTCCCCAAATAGGAAAGACACAGGAATAGATAGACTATGAGTGGCAGAAACAGCCTATCCTCTTTCTACTCCAGTGAATTTGAAATGGTAAAATACACATTCTCACACTTCTAATTAATTATCTCCAAACCCATACTCTTCAGTCTATTGTCTCTGTCTCTCGACAAATGAACAATTTAGGTGGGCAGTTTCAGACAAAAAGGGAAGGGACTCTTGCTTTGCGCTGGCAGGAAAATGAGGATTCAAACAAAGAAACTTCAAGAAGAAAAATAGAAGAGCTATTCATAAAGGATTTTTCCACCTCCTACTTTAACTATATGAAAACATCAAATACATCAAAACATTATGGAAGAAAAGGAAGTTAGTAGGCACAGTCATTAGCTGTAATAGTCAGAAAAGATGTTTTAAAAAGAAAATAAAAGCAACTTTTACAGTGATTAGGGTGTCAAACCAACTTGCAAGCTTCCCTCTAGTTTTTGGTTTTGGGGTGTTTTTTTTTTTTACTTTATTATTTACCATCTGAATTTGTGGCTTGATCAGCTAGTAGTTAGAAATGATTTACAGAGGCATCAACAAATAGATCATTTCTTTATATATAAAACTAATAATTGGTAATGCAGACTTTGACTCTTCTTTAAGTCCTGTAGACTATCTTTTCCACCCAGATATACTGAGGGGCCCCCTTTACCCAATACCTTCAAAGAACCATGATACCTTCTAAAGCTTAAATGTTAAACACACAGGCTATGGTGAATCCAGACCTTCTGAACTTGAATTCTGTCTAGACCACTTACTTTGTTTGTCACTTTGCACAGGTGACTCAATTTATTTGTGCATAGTTTTTTTTTCTATTTAATAATGGGATAATAATAGTGTTTACTTCCCTGAATTGTGATGATTAAAAAAGCTAATGTGTTTAAAATGTTTAGAACATTGCACAGGAGATATATATATATATATATATATATATATATATATATATATATATAACTAAAATCACCACCTTTAAAAATGTACTGCCTTCTCTATTATTTCATAGCAATATGTGTTTCATGTTATATAATTTTTTTTATTATTTTGCCCCCACTTGAAAATGAGTGTTGTCTTGTTTGTCCTTGTACCGTCAACACATAACACAGTACTTGGCATGCAGGAGGTACTCAGTGAACTTCTGAATAGATTGCTTAATTAATTAATAGATAAATCAACTGATTTTATTTTTCACTGTTAATTTTTTTATTTTGCCATCTATTGAATGAATGAGTGTTTTAAAAAATTGTGTATGCCATGGGCATTCCTTATTGATTTGGATTAAAGAAAAGTTTGGTCAATTCATCATTATTCAACTATGACAAACCCTGGTTAAGTAACTTGGTAGAGACACCAGTGACTGAAGAGCTGTTGTGTTAACTTAAGTCTTACATAAAAGATTAGTGCTTTCTTTTGCTAGGGCCCCTCTGGGGTGCTTATCACTAGAGTCCATCCTCATTCATGTTAAAGCTATGTCTTACAGGCCACTGCACACACAGCCTGAGTGTCTCCCAACAAGCCTGATTCTTCCATTGAAGGCAGATACCAGGGCTGCCTGCTCCATGTTGCTCATCACACCCACAAGAAATGAAAATATTGAGAGATTTATCACAAAATGAATCATGTACAAAATTGCCACAGCCCACATGTCATTACAACAGGGGTCTCCAATCTCCGGGCTGTGGACCGGTACCAGTCTGGGCCTGTTAGGAACTGGGCCACACAACGGGAGGTGAGCTTAAATGTAATGCACTTGGAACCATCCACACCCCTAACCCCACTGCTCTGTGGAAAAATTGTCTTCCACAAAACCTGTCCCTGGTGCCAAAAAGGTTGGAGACCGCTGCATTAAAATAGAAAGGAAAAAAGTTAAGTCAAGAATATGTCAAGAGAAAGAAGGAAACAGAAAGAAGAGGAAAGAAGACACAGAAGACAGTAGACTCTCCACAAAATGAGTATTAAAAGGACTATGTGAAACGTGAAATCAACACAAGGCACCGGCTTCCAAAGGAGTCTAATCACCTCCAAGCTGGGATGGTTCAGGAAAGATTTTCTTTTCCACAAAATTTGTTTGGGAGTTGCCATGGAAGTCAGCAAAATTCAAAGTGAAACTCTAAAAGGTAAAGCACATGTGTAGTATTCCTCTGCCTGATAAGTATAGAGCACCCCTTCTTTGTTCCTTCTGGAGACAGGTGAAAGGCAGACAGACAGGTTCTGATCTGTGGCTTTGAGCTCAGCTGAAGTTCTCTAAATCCAACACAAGACCCACATACCCCAAACCATCCCCCCCTATTAGGCTAGACTTCGTGGGGCAGAGAGAGACTGCCTCCTCCTGCACTCTGTTATATTTCTGACATCTAACATAATTTTTGGCATATGATAATTGATCATTTTTGTAGCATGAGCTAATAAATGAAGTGCTTCAGATGGAACCAGCAGCCAATTAGCTGCTAACGCAGGAGACCTGACCTATAGTCAGAAAACCAGAATTCTCATCTCAATTCTGAGTGCAACTAGTGTTGTAGCAACTGATAAGTTATTTTCTCTCTTCACTCTCTGCTCCACTTTTTGATTAAGGAAATAGCCCTAGAGAGGATGATAAGTTGCCCAGGGCTTCAGAGTTAATCACAGAGCCAGGAGAGAGTCCCAAATCTACCTTCTTTCTGCTGTAGCTACTGTGTTCCTATAAAGAATTGAGTCTCAATGGTATTGTAAACTAATTCATTGATGCCAACCACAGCAACTCAGACTGCCTTCTGTCCA
This sequence comes from Trachops cirrhosus, assembly GCA_028533065.1. Taxonomy (NCBI): domain Eukaryota; kingdom Metazoa; phylum Chordata; class Mammalia; order Chiroptera; family Phyllostomidae; genus Trachops; species Trachops cirrhosus. The sequence goes on along the minus strand of CM052542.1, from coordinate 47,598,417 downwards.
CTTCCCCAGCAATCCTCCATCCTGGGCTATCATTAGATGAAAAATAAGAATAATTGTGATAATTGATATGTAGCATGTACATAATCTATTTACATTATCTTAATAATAATTACTAACTTTTATGTACCAGACACTATGCTAAAGTCTTTATAGAAATTATTTAATTTTACAATTACCTTATGAGGCAAGTTATTATTTTCCCTATTCTACAGCTGGGTAGACTGAAGCCTAGAGAAAGTTATTTTTCCAAGTAACACAGTGGGGTGCAAAGCATTTATGACTTACTCCAAAACTACTAAACTAGTAAAAGACACTACCTGAACCCTGTATTTAGTGAGCAGGAAGGGAAGGGAGAGCCTACACGTGGGAGGAAGGACGAGGAGTTTCTCAGTGCGGCAAGGCAACATGCTGCAGTCTCAATTGCACTTTGGTTTCAGTCGCTCACTGTCAACTGGGGTCTGCAAATATTAAATGGAAAATTCCAGCAATAAACAAGTGATCTGTTTTCACGTATGCACCATTCTGAGTAGTGTCGTGAAATCTCACACCTTCCAGCTCCGTGCTGCCCAGGATGTGAAATATCCCTTTGTCCAGTGTCTCCAGGCTGTATATGCTCCCTGCCCACCTTTGAGTCCCTTAACAGCGGTCTTGGCTATCAGATTGACTGTTGGGGTATCTCAGTGCTGTGTTGAAGTAACCCTTATTTGACTCAATAATGTCCACAAAGCACAAGAGTAGTAATGCTGCCAATTTGGGTATGTCAAAGAGAAGCTATAAAGTGCTACCATTATGTATGTATGTGCAGATGTAGAGAGAAAATATAACATATAGATGTATAATTATATATTATATATACATATAATTATAGGAGGTCTGTCTGGAAAAAATCCAGCCATTGTTAATATAATGAGAAAGGTTTGTGTAGCATCAATGTAACCTGACAGCCAAGGACTAAAACGCTCATGCATGAACAATTATGATTTTACTGTACTAGTCAGTGGAGGCAATAGATGTTGTTGAGTGAGGATGGATATTGTGTGGCCATTGAATTCAAAATAATTGAGCAAGTAGAGCAACAAATCTGCATCATGTTTTGTGTCAAGCCTGAACATTCCTCCACAGAAACTATTGGGATGATTCAGAAGGCCACAGCTATGCAAAACTGGTGACTGGCAGCTTCACCAGGACAAGGAGCCTGTTCATGCATCACATCTTGTGCAGAGTTTTTTGGTACATATACATACTGTATTTTGCAGTATATAATGTGCACGCACATTTTTAATCCAAACTTTAAGGAAAAACATCATTTGTTTTAATTTTTAATTCAATATTTTATTTTTTACACTTAGAAACAAAACTGATTATCATTTTCCAGGGTATTATTTTGCATATAGATATCAATTATGGCTCCCTAGAGTTACACTTTTAATGCATAATTATAAATAAAAGAATTTAAAACATTTATATAGATACAAAATTAGTACTACCCATGTATAATGTGCATCCTTATTTTTCCCTCAAAAATTTAGGCAAAAAATTGTGCATTATACACAGCAAAATACAGGTATATAAATACAGGTATATACCGAGGTCTGTCCAGAAAGTTTCAAGCCATATAAAATGAAAAATAAAGACATTTACTGAAGAAAATACAAGATACAAGAAACATTGTACCTAGGACCATGATGCCTCAGTCTCAAAGTAGGCTTGGGAGCTCACATAGTTTTCCTAATTACCATCAACAGCTCCATCATATTTTCCTGAATCTCATTGCATTCAAAGGTGATTTTAGTTTTGGAAAAAGCCAGAAGTCACAGAGTGCCAAATCTGGGTTGTAGGGGGGCTGAGACACCTGGGTAGTTTGATGTTTCACCAAAAAAAAAATTTCTACATGAGTGAACGTGTTGTGGTAATGAAGCTACCAATCACCAGTTGCTCATAGCTGCAGTCCTCTGAGTCATCTGAATAGTTTCCACGGAGGAGTGCTCAAGCTTAACACAAAATTTGATGCAGATTCATTGCTCTACTCATTATTCATTAGTCATTTTATATTCAATGACCACACAGTACACATGCTCACTCAATGGTGCATACCTCCCAACTGACTAGTATAGGGAAGTCATCATTGTTCATTCATCTGAATTGCAGTCTACTCTCCTTGGATGCCAGGCTACATCGATGTCTTGCAAACTATTCTCCTTACATGAACAATGGCTGGACTTTTTCCGGACAGACCTTGTACACACACACACACACACACACACACACACGGTTTGGTTCTATCTGTGGTTCCTGGCATCCAGAGCTAGGCTTGGAATGTATCCTATGCAGATAGGGGGCTGCTACATAGATAAGATTGCATTCTTTTTTTTTTTAATGTTTATTGATTTTAGAGAGAGAGGGAGGGAGACAGAGAAAGTGAAAAACATCTATTGGTTTACGCCCTCCCATACATGCCCCAACTAGGGATCGAACCTGCAAGCTAGGCCTGTGCCCTGACTGGGAATCAAACCCCCAGCATTTTGGTGTGCAGAATGATACTCCAACCGGCCGAGCCACACCAACCTGGGCAATGAGGTTGTTTCCTGACAATTGTGTCAATGAGTGCATCTTCTTCAATAGCTTTGGCAAAGAAAGGAAGTTAAACAAAGAGTGTTTAAACCAACTGTTTTGAATTCATATAAGGCCTAAAACCTAATACAATTTTAGTGGGTAAACATTCTAACCACCTTAACCAACTGATGTTATACCCTGGATTCATTTGCTAAGAGTCTAATTCTGTGTACCTAAAAATAACTTGCTTCACTGAAATATGTAATTTAGAGTAAAAATCAGTCATAATGGATATTCTGCTCAAATTTTAAACAAATTGTTTCTGAGTTTGTTAAAGGTCTTGGTATTAACAATCCCTTCTAGAAGATGCAGACCAAGTTATAACTAGATGTATTGAACTTGAAAAAAGTTTGTTCCCTAAAACCAAACTTGACTGAAATCATATGTCTCTCTTCTGTATGTGCAGTAGATTGTGCAGTTAGGACACATTTAAGTCTAATTCATTATGCCCTCCTGCATTTCCTATCTTTTCTTGTTTTGTGATAATGAAACACTTTGGAATTAAATGAAAGGAGACTAAAATATAGAAAAGAAATTATATGGTCAGTGTAGCAAGTATCTTAGCCAGACTTTACTATTTCACTTTGCATAATAGTAACTGCTTCAGTCCTGCCTAATTAAGGAGAAAAATCCTTTCGTTAAAAAAAAATCTGTATCTGCAGGTAATGCTAAAACTTCCACTTGGACTCAGTAATAGAATTCTTCTCCTCTTGGCAATCTATTTAAACTGTGTTCTTAAGATGTTTGGTTGGATTCTGTGAGTCATGAACCCTCCTGTTTCAGTAGATTTTGTAGAGTTGTCACATGTGCATAGCATTATAGCAATATTATGTCCACATCATAATATTCACACATGAGCAGGTGCACACACATGTGTACTTGCAATTGCACATGTGTCCTTTCACTCATCTGGAACGTATTTATTGAGTACCTACTATAAGCCAGGCAGTGCTTCAGGCATTGAGAATGCAATAACAATACAGAGTCCCTGACTTTATGATGCTTATATTATAATTACAAAGATGAAAAATAAATAAACAAAAAGGTTTATCATGATATGTATATTCATGTAATGTAATAGATATACATGCATACATATACACATATATGTATGGACGAGTGTGTAACATTACATACACTGTCACATTACACTCCATTACACATACCTTATAGTCTATTATATACACATATACACATTTGCACTTTTTCAAGTCAACTTGAGACAAAGTGGAAAATTTTCCAATTTGAATGTGCCCCAGAATTGGTTGGGTCAGACTTTGATGCTAAGTAAAATTGCATGTGGAGTTCTTGATCTTCAGTCACTTGCTCTATTTGCCTCATAGAGTTATGAGGAACATATGTTATGATAGTAGTAAAATGATGATACCACCTACCCTGGCACTTTACTAAGGAGACTCGTCTCTCTTTGATTGCCATTTTTAGACTACTTCTGTTGGATAGAGCATTGCAAACATTTCTGTCTCCTTCATCATCATTGGTTCTGGAGTGAAAAGAGCTTCTAATTTCATTGCTGTAATTTACTGGTTGTACAATTTGGGTGCATCTCTGCCTGGGGCTCATTTTTCTCATCTGTTAAATTAACTGGTGGGATCAGGATGGCCTTGGAGACTTCTTCAGGCTGCAACATCTTCTGCTGCTAGCTGGGATTATTTACTTGGGCCCTTGCTATTCAGAAAGCACATCATGTCATGCCCTCTCAACATCCCATAGTCTCAAGAGCAGTGTCCAGGAGAGACTACGTGGTAGCTCAATTTATTAGCAGGCTCACACCAGCAATGAATCCATCCCACAACCCTTTCTGTAGTTGTTTGTCACCAGCCCAGACAAAGCCCATAATTCAAATATGGAAGCTAAAGTTTAGTGTATTGGCTCTTAGAGAGGTTTCCCAAACCATGCATCATGGTTACATGATAGATTCCCTTGTAACAAGCTCCTAAAGTACCCTGTGCTTGTTTCCCATAGTTCTCACCACAGTGTAAATCATGTAATTATTTTGTTACTTTATTTATTCCTAATCTCTCATATATCTTAAATAGGAGGGAATTTGTCTTATCACTATTGCATTCACACACCTAACCTAACAGGAAAGTAGAATATATACAAAAGGTTTGTTATAACAAGAATTAATAGCATCAAGATAATCTGATTTGTCAGTGTAACAGTGATTAGGTTCTTCTTCTCTAGGAAACCCTCCAATCATCTCTCAAGGCTTTGCCCTTGGCCTTTAGTATTTTTTTTCTTAGCTGAGCCAATATCATAGCTGTTCCTTAACAGGCATCATTTTCTGCAGGCATGGGTACCCAAAAAGTTGTATTATAGACACATGGCTTCAAATAGAGCAATGGGATGCCTCTAGGAACACACATTCTGCCAGCCTTTCCTGTTCCTGCTCACACTTGTTGAGCCTGCCCTTACACGTCTCACAGAAGCTGCACGTGAGTGCGACTCACTTCAGTGCCTGTTACAGATACTCCACAGCCACCTCCTTTGTCAAAGAGTTTGCCTTGTAGTTCAGTTTGCAATGGCCAACAGGCGGGCTCATTTAACACATCTTCAGGGAAGCCAGTATTCCAGGGATATTTGTCACCATTATCAAACCGCCTTTTTATTACTAATTTTCCATTTTTCTTTATTACCCAGTGTTTACAAGTATATTGCTCAAATAGGGCCTAGGAATAGCCACAGATTAAAAGCCTTCTTCCATGATATCGGAAATGTTGGTTTGTAATCCGAAAGGAGAGAGACATACTACATGCCAGTCACTATGTTAGGTGTCTCATCTTGGTTATTTATCTTGAAAGACCCATCTTACCTATGATCATTAACTTATAAAAATCTCACAGCTACTATGTAACAGAGATTTAAACCCACTTCTGTCTGACTCCAACCATATTGAAAGCATACCCCGCATGGCTAAGTCTTAGTAATAGTGTTGATTTAAATTCTCCAAACTACCTTTTAGATCCAATGTGTCAAATGGATAAGTAATGTGCTAATGCAGTGAAATGGGTATCAAAAAGCATCCGGCCATTTGCCAGCTCCTTGGGGATCTCTGTGCCAACAAAAACCCAGAGGCAATCACAAAAAGCCATTACTCCGCAGTCACACGTGGGGAAAGACTGGAAAGGACCTGCATGTTGCAATACAGTCCTTGAAAGTAATTAGGATTTTGTAGGTGTAAGACAATAAACAGTCCAAGTATTAATTACAAGCTGTCTAGGCTTTGCATTTCCCTGCATGACATCAATACAATGGACTTTCAAAGTATATCAGTGGTTAACAGTCCTCCTTTGAAACCATGTTGTATCCTTAACTACATTCTTATGACTTCGTTGTTTATTCTAATTGCTATTAGAGAGGAAGATAAGTGTGTTTGCTGAAAGCTGAGACATTTTTTGTTTTGCAATATTGGAAGGTGTGTTTCAGAAATAATACCATTCTCAGATCCTTTCTAGAGATTATCTATAGAATGGCATCAGAGTGCTATTGAAATATTCACTAAAACCTAAAGGTCTTCAGTGGTCTTTTGAGTTAATATTGTGTTTCTTGAAACCTGGTAGTTTATTTAGAAGTCTGGGATAAACATTTCAATCCATAGTAATCTATAACATAGACCAAAATTCAGCCAAAATTGTTCTCTCAAAATCTGACCCAGTAGAGAAATATATTAAAACAACTGTAATATTTCAATAAAGTTATTTTATTAATATGATTATACATATGAGCATACCATTTGTTATTAATGTTCCTTTGTCACTATAGAAACTGTTTTCCTCACTCAGGATTAATTTTGGATGGACTGAGAAGATATTTTATATTCACAGAAGTTTTGACCAAGATTAAGTTAACAACATTTATACTGCCTCAGGATATTTATCAGGATGATAATAGACATGTTATTTTAGTTTTGACATAGAACTATTTCTTCAAATGGATGCTGGAGGTATACACACATGTAGAGATACTTAATGGAACACTCTAATTCTTATGCCTCTGTGAATTCTTCTTTACCCTATCACGTACACACTCAAACATCTGCAAATAATAACTACATTAGCACATTCCTTCCACTAGGCACAGAAACATCTTCAAAATAAATGCAGAAAAATCTTGTGCATTTTTACAGTTACAGTGATTTTTTGGTGGGTAAATGCAGCTAATGTTGACACATAGGCTCTCCTCTATAAAAATGTAGAAGCACTTTTGCAATTTTTTATTAATAGAAATTATTTTCTTGAGATAAATTATTTACTTTTAAGATTGAGTTATATGATAGTCACTTATAATAACAAGTGTTGATACTGCTGTAATGGTTTTATAGGTCACTTATCATCATTTCAATTTAAAAACAAGTTAACTTTTACAGAGGTATGGTTAATTATTTGCCAGGCAGTCACTGTGAGAAGTGATTTATATGTATTATCTCATCTACCCTCACTGTAGTGTTGAATGGTAGATATTATCATTATCTTCATTTTATTAAATGCACAAACTTAGGAAGGGTGAGTAGCTTTTAAGTTTTGGATCAAGGGCTTGGTCCTCGCTTAGGTAAATCTCCTTTAGAGGCAGTATTATTAACCACTGTACGAAACCATCTCTTAACCAACAACCATGTGGTGGAAACAAAAATAACTCAGTGAAGTACGTGGGCTGACTCTTATACCTTCTTAATTATATAGCAGAAAAGGGAGCTTGGGTTAGAATTACACACTTAAGGTTAGTAGATGGAGTGGCACCTAAGTCTCCTGATTGCCAGGACAGTGCTGTCTGTCTGAGACTAATACTGTGTGGCCACTGATGTCAGCTACAAACCCCTGATCAAAATTCTGATGTCTAAGTTGTCCTCTGCATAAAGTTTCTGCTACTCCAGTGCCCTGTGAGGCCTGACACACTGTATTGGCCTCCCCATAAACGTAAAAGGCAGGGTCGCCTTTTCTGCCATCTGTGTCCTACCTAGCTCAGTCTGTCTTCTGTGGCTTCCATCAGCATTGACCTTGGTCATTCCCAGGGCAACGTCCTTTTTATTCTGCTGTGAAATGACATTGCTTTCACTCCACAAATATTGGGAGTCAGAGCTTTCACTTGAAACCATGGCAACCAAAAGGATTAATTTCTGCAATGTCTCAATACACAATCATGCTATCTCTCAACAGTCTAAAAGATAAGTCACACACATTACAGGTGTGTAATAACATAAAAATAAAATAACAACCTAGAAATCCAATATGATTTTCAAAAAAAAAAATAGAAATAAAGGGGTTTGACACTGAGCAATTGTAACACTCTATTGGGTGTTAAGGGTTAAAAATTGTTTAAGCAATACTTAATTGAGGTCCATAGAAAGGCTCACTACACATGGCTTCTTCTTACAATGCACTCTGTGTCCTCGACATCTTGTTTTAATAGCATCTCCTCCTGTCCTGGTCAAAACCACATTTACTAACAAAGTAAAAGCTTGGTTTTCACAACACCTCACTTTTCCACATAACTGTAGAAAATGTCTGTCTTGGTGAACTTCACTTCACCCCTTATGTACAATTAAAGCCATCTCTTTGCTGAGGCCATTCCCCACAGTAATACAATTGCCCACAGTGATATAATTCTGCCGTTAACCCTGGAGCATTCACTCTGATCTTCCACATAATGAGACACACGAGAAAGTCTCACTGAGAACAGTTACTGTTGTTTGTCAGGAGAGCCCACTCGGCACCTCCTGAAGAATATTGCAGTGCTTACAAGTTGATTACCAGATGAAACAACATCTCGGATCTGATCCCTATAAAAACAACCAACGTTCTTGAAAGCTAAGCAATATCTGGTCAAACTACCGTGCTAACACAGTGGGAGTTTACAAGTTCAAGATTCTTATTTGATTGTGTAATCCTGTTATGATAATGTCCTCTGAGGTATTTGGAGAATTGTTCTTCATTAGCATTCAGGTTTATACAGAAGCAAACAACTATATTTAGTGTTGACTTGGAATATGAAAATAAGATTTGAAAATCGTGTTACAAACTGTTTTCTCCATGCAAAGTCCTCTCATATAGAAGCCTCCAAAATTAACATTGGATTTGTCTCTTTTCCAATTTTGGTGACAGAAGCCACTCATATATTAGCTGCCTCTAATAGAAGACTTGACCCTATTATTGGGAAAGCTAGTAGTAGTGAAGCATTGTAAGAGCCCTTGTATAAAAATGTCCCATTTAAGTAATTATAGGTATGACAAAAGTCATCATGGCATTTCTTCTGGAATGTGAGAAAGTGGAATGCTAAGACATTCTATTACAGATCTCCCCCATTTCTACACCTTATTTAGCTGTGTGACTATGAGTAAGAAAGTTAACATCTCTGTGGTCCATTATATCACCTATAAAGAGGGAATTAATATTGGTGTGTACCTCATAGAGTCTTTGGGATAAAGAAATGAGTTAATGTAGAGTTAACATGTGTAACTCTACCTGGCAAATATTAAGAGTTTAATAAATGTTAATAACTTTAATTAATATAATAATAATTGCTTGTTATAACAGCTGTTCAAAAAGTAGTTCCTGAAAAATTGAATCAATACCTGAAAAGTATAAGGAAATCTATAGCAGATTTATTGGATCTAGTCACCTTTGACTATTACCCAAACTGTATTTTCTGAGTAATAAAAGATTTTATTAAAAAGGACATGGCCATATTGACTTAGTGGGATCATTATACTTTGTTTGAAGATATAAGGGGGAAATTATGTTAAAATATCTCTGTATATCTTAATAATGCATGTCTACAATTTGGTACAAAAGCCTCATTTTAAAATTAAAGTACATTTCTCTCTCACAAAACTTGTAAGAACTTGATCTATAATTTCCTACTCTTACTTAAATCAGAACTGTTAAATACCTTGAATTCTATACTTATTTTCCAAGAGCCAATATGACTCCTAAATAATTAATCAAAAGCATAATATATTAACTTTTTTAACTGGGAAAAATCAATGTTCACATTCTAGGTGGAACTGTGTTATTTACATAATTTCACCCAGTTATGATGTTGTCTGTCTTCCTCTACTTAGTAAAGCTAAGCCTCCCCCAAATCATAACACTTTATTTTCCTTGTCATTGATTCAGATATTAATTTTCCCATTCACTTCTCTAACTAATAACCAAGAGTACTTCTGCTACTCACTCTCACTTGACTTTTTACATAAAGTATCTGTAATCCTATCAACAACCCTTCAAAGTAGGGGTTATTATCTAAATTCCATAAAGGAGGATACTGGAGGTTTGGAAAGGTTTGTTAGGTTTCTCACCATCATTCCTGAACAATGGCAGGTTGGAGAGTTAATCCCAGTGTTGTCGGGGTCCTTTCTAACTCACCAAACCTCAGCACCAGCTGTTACTAATCTTGGTGCTCTGACCTCACTTTCTCTGGTTTCTCTTCCACTCATTGCCTATCCAGTCCTATGTGTGACCTCTAGTTTCTTATTGTCTGAATATTCAACTCAACCAGTTTGTCTGGTCACAATTCTAGTTTTATATACAATTACCTTACTAGAGATTCTACTGTATCTTGACACGGGAAAAAAATATCTTGGATTGACTATGAAATTAAATTATTTGTTGAGTATGAAACTAAACTAAATTATGAAATGGATTGTATACACAACATAATTTTATGCCCTTTTTGTATTCTTTTAAAAGGCCTTTCTATGAGACAATGTGGTTTTATATAAGCAATTTAGCTCTACATAAGCAAGCACAATGAAGAGCTTGGTACAAAGAGAGCTGTTTGTTTCTACCATCCTAACATTGAGACGAACTTGTAGTTGTATGCCACACTATCTTTTTCAATGAACACTCAATAAGCATTAGAAATTCAAAACAATGGAAATAAAACAGTTGGAGAAATTAAAGTGCAAATGTCCAAATTACTGAACATAGAAAACTGTTCACTGTCATACTGAATTTCGTGTTACCCTGAATAAATTTTCTGATTAAGTTTCTACTGTTTAAGACATTACATGATTTCATTTCTCTTTGGAATTCTAAAATCTTTTCATTTGAGTATACACATTCTTAATGTATATTAATGAGATTCACTATGTAGTATTAAACAAAGTGTAACATAAATTTTAACTTTTGAAGGAGCTTTTTAAAGAAAAATTAAAACCATAAGTGCATAAAAATATGTGAGGGTTTATGTCACCCTAACAAAAGGACAATTTTTAAATTAGAACAACATTTCTCTATGATATTTTATTTTTAATTTTGATTTTTATAAATAATGGAATTTTGACATAAGAATTAAATGTCCTACTATATTAAAACCCTGCATTATAAAATCCATAAGTTCCACAAGAGCAGATAGATATTTTTAGCTGCTATAATCCCAGCACCTAGAATAGTGCTTACCACCTAGAAAGAATTGAAATATTAATTGTGATATGTTAATACATATAACTGTCCTTGGAAAATGAAATTAGACAAATTTCCACTTTTTTAAGTATCTAATGCAGAGTTGTCTTAGTAAGTTGTCACTTCCTGAAGACATCAAATCACACTGCCAGATGAATGACAAGACTTTTGAATTTTTAATTGTAGTTTGTTATCTAATTATGTGGTGATGTCTGTCTTCAAAAGTTACATCCCCCCTTCCCAAATCTATGGGAACTTAAACCTGATCCTAGTCAGCTGTCCGCAAACGTCTTACCGGATCCATTGGTCCCAAGCAGTCAGGAAACGACTCAGAGAAGTAATCCTGCAGACTGGCACACACAGATTAAGTTCCCCCTAAAGCTGATCCCCAGAAAAGTTTTTGGAAGCTCCATTTTATAAGTCTTGCTTAAACTAGGCTTTTATCATTCAATCCAGTAGTTAAATTAGCCTATTAGAGAAGGGATTTGAGTTCACTATGGAATATGGCCTTGTCAGTGGAAGAATCAGTGAAAGCCCCAAAGAAGTTAGCAAACTTTAAAAAGGGGGTTTGTTTTGTTTTGTTTTTGTTTTTGTTTTTTGTTGTTGTTGTTTTTGCTCTACAAGGTCTTTTGTGGACCATGGGAATATAGCTGAGCAAGGAGGCAAACCTTGTTCACAGGTAAAATTTTCATGCACATCTCTGCTTTTACCTCTCATAGCCATACTCACTGTGTTTTTTCTAAGTATATAGACTGGTTCTTTACTATTATAGGACATGCTGGTTGACTTGGTTAAAAAAGGAGTGGGTTACCTATGTGCAATTTGTACTAAAGTAAGTCTTTCTGGACAATGCATTAGTAGAGTATATCAAAAAATGCCACATTTTCCTGATATTTGCGTTCTCCCTGAATAAAAATTGTGCATATCCTTTAGGACTGGCAATAATGATGTTTAATCTTTGTATTGCTGCTTTTCATGATCATCAGCATTTAACACTTAAGAAGAAACCATCCTATTAAAAACTTAAATGGTAAGTCTTAACTAGAAGTACATACATGATTTAAAATGCCATAAGGTTATTTGTTAGATACTTGCTGGAAAATTAAATTGATACACCAGTGGCATACTTACCTTTTAGTTATATCTAGACTACAGCCAATAGTACCTTGTAGTCATAAATGTGTTTCAGGTAACTCAAAATGAGTACATGTTTCTGTACATGTGGTTGGGGGTCAGTGTTTGCATAGGGACTTGAAGACACAACTAGTCTTGCAGGCATAATTAGTCTTCTAAATGGCCAAATTCTGTCACTTTGCTTACAAAATATGAAATTTACCTTCAAAAAGACATTTTAAGTTCATTTGAATTTTACCCTTTTTTATTTTTAGTACATATTAAGAGGCAACAACTGATTGAATGACTTCATAGGAACTGGCATCGGCTCTCTCAGATAAGGCATTGTACATAAAGGTTTTAGTGGTTTTCTACAAGGAAGTTTTGAAAATGGTTGCTTGAGAACTCTAAGGGTTAGCCCTTAACCTTAGCACAGCATAATATGATGCTATGGATTGGAATGTGGGAAGGACTCCTAAATGTTGGCTCAGTATGAGAGATGACATATCAAACACGCTGATTGGGGTTTTGTGTAAGCTCAGAAACGGAATTGTGCTCAATGTTTTCCAAAGTCAGGCAAGCCTTCTTCAAATAAAAGACCACCTGTGTATATGTTGCATGATTGTTGATTGTCTCATGAGTGTTTGTCTTTTATGTATGATTAATACACAAAATGTTTTTCTTTTCTTTCCTTTTCCCTTTTTGTAGAAATTATTGAACCTACTACCTCTAGTCCTGTCACAAGTCCAGGTCAGTATCCACATACATTTACAAAGTATGTCTGGGTACTTTCTCCATTAAACAAGACCTCTTCATTGTTATAGAAAGAAACTCAGTTGAATATGGGCCGCACACTTGCGGTGCTGCTCTCCTGTCTGTTGCTTGTCCTCGTCTATCTGTGATTTCTCCTCCCTTTGGATTTTGTCATCTGACTCTAATTTGAGACTAATATCTTTTACTTTATTCTTTAGGGTTTTTGCAGTAAATCTGTGTCACATTGTGTAAGAGTTGTAAGGTGATTAGCTTCTGCAATATCTTTGCAAACGGATCTGTAGAGAGTTTACAATGTTTCCTGAGTAGCTATTAAAAAACTATTTACTTTGGTTTAGTATTTCATTATTATAAAATCATTACAAAACAGAACAGCACTTAGTGTTTCTAAAGGGAACAATAGCTGGGGGAAAACCTATGCTTCTACTCTTGGAGTATAGTGGGAGATTTTGGTCTCTTGAAACTGACAAGTCAAAGGACTTATTTCAGTTGTGTTTTGTTTTCAGATTGTTCTTAACTCAACAGAAATACTCAGTCTGAAAAGATAGGCCATCGGTGTAAGTGCGTTGTTAAGCGTTGTTTTTGATGGTGAACATTTCTGGGTGACATGAAATCAAGATAAAAGCTATTGATATTAGAAACAACCTTTATCTTGTTATATAGGAATTTAGCAGCTCATTTTGAATGTTGGCTGCTGGCTCTTTAAAAAGGAAGTGGAACTGCTAAAGTTATTTAACTTTGGAAAGTTCATAGGAATTTCTTGTAACTGCTGAGTAAAAGAATTTGTTGATGCTGCCAATCCATGAAGAGGTAAAAGTTGGTTAAATAGTTGTTTCTACTCTCATTCCAGAAATGGCTCTAAATTTTAGTCTAAAACAAGATTTGCTGATCTGAGAAACTGAGTGTTTTAGACATGAAAAAATAAGTTCTCAAATTGTAATCAATCAAAAATGCTTAAAATTACTTTAGATGATTATGAATTACCCCCCCACCAAATGAAACGAGTTTGAGTAAGTCTATGATTATGTATTTAAAGAATCTCATAATATAACACTTTCTGGTCAAATTATAGAATACATTTCATAATCCCTCAAACTGCAGCATATTTGAATAGTCTATTTTAAATGACTTTATAGTTGACACATACAAGGTTTACATTATATAATTAATAATGTTTTTCTGTTTTACAGGTAGGGTTAATAGCTTCCTGAGTTTGAGTGCCACTTAATATAATTAGAATTATTAGTCATTTGAATCTGATTTTTCTTTTAACTTATAAAAAGGTTCACTAAGTCCAATCACTATGAATACCTATGGCTTCCACAGAGTTATATAATTTCAGATTCATGTAAGATCATAGAGTTGTTACTCTTGCTAGTAAACTTTTGATGTTTTTCCCCATCAATTTTAAAGAGGATATTGAGTAAATTCCATATCACCATGTCATTTTGTGCACTGAAGTGAAGATTAAATAAATACTTTCCTTCTTAAGCCATTGCCCCAATTATTAAGGGAGTCCTGATAAATTAAAAGGATATATTATCTTCTTTATTCAAGTAAAGAAAAGTGAAATGCAAAATATTTTAAGGAGCGGTGTTTGGAGGCATTTAGTAACATAGGATGTGCTGACTTGGTGATTTTGGAGAAAGTTTTATTGAAGATAAGTTTAAAAGGACTTTTTCAGTAGGCCATCTATACTAAAAGTTCTTTCAACAGTAGGGACTCTTACAAAAAATCACATCATAAAGCAAACAAAAAATTGTTCTTGCCTCTGCAAAGATTCATATTTCCTCAAACAATGCATAGTCTGTGGGTTAATAACATGGACTTTGCAGTCAGCTGTCTGGGTTTGAATTCTAGATTTGCTACCGTTCAGTGGTGAAAATTTAATCCAGTTATTTAACCTCTTATGCTTCAGATTCTTTATTTGTAAAATGGGAGAGGATGGTAGGTAATAATAGTACCACTTACCATATAGAGCTATAATGAAAATTGAGTATGTCAATATTGGTAAAGCATCTATAAAAGTGCCTAGTACATAAGAAGTATGACAAAAGTATAAATTAAATTTCAGGAAAAAATATAGCATAGATATATAAAATATACATATATAACATTTATATATAAAATATGCATATATAACATATGCATATAAATATTTGTGTACATAATACATATAGATATATTGGATTAAATATAAATAGGACTATATAGTCTCTCAGGCACTCTAAGACCTTAAAATTATTGCCACTGCATATAGAGTGCCTAAAGCAACAGGCATTCAAATCATCAGATAGCCATTGACCTCAAATTGGCCAATTCATTGCTAAGAGTCAATGTTTCAAAACTATGAACACATGAAAATAGTGTAAAACTGAACTCCTTAGCACTACAATCTTTGAAGAAGATAATGTAAGCTTTAAAAAAGATTATTGTAGAAAGATTAATAAATATATGTTGACCTGAAATGAATTGAAGAATGGAAAAACAAACACAGCTTTCAGTGAAACTCATCTTTCATTAATTGCAAATTTGGAAAGGCCTCCAGAGTTTGGTTGGCTTCATCAGGGATTTGAAGAGCATGTGGTTAAAGCAAGATTTAAAGAGTGGTATAAATGATAAACAAAAGCTTTTAAAAATATGTGCAGTCTGCTGTGCAAGATACAAAAAAGAAGAATTTGGCAGTATATATCTCTAAGCAAAAGATCATTACAGGTAGATAGGAAAATAAGTTACTCTGTGAATAAAACCAAACTGTTAAAAGGTCCAGTCACTTAGAACAAGGCTTTAAAAACATTTTATCAAAATAGAAATGTTAAATGAAAATTCTCACAGAAGTATTCAGGGGATAAGAAATATCTGATTTTTAAACTAGTTCATTTACTACTTTTACATAAGTGGGGAAAAAAGAATGTAAAATGACTCAAGACTGATCATATTTTTGTAATATTACTGCCCAAGAGTTAAAGCAGAGATAGAGTAGATATAGTTATAAAAATATGGAACACATTGAAAATATATTAAAGAAAGCAGATTTATATCATTTATCTCCATAAGTTCTAAAGAAATGAGAGTCCTGAAGTCATAACTTATATTTTTATATATTCTTGACAAGTCAGAATCTGTCCAATTGATGGGAATGAAAATTAAATTATTAAAATCATTATTCAAGAAAAGGCCATGAAATATATTAAGTAATAAGAACAAAAGAAAACTCTTTTTTGATCAGTCCCAGAGTCTCAAAGTTTGAAATGTACAGGGCATTTTTTACAGTGAATATGATATGCAGTGAATTTGAAAATTTAGACTACTTTTTTGATAATTGCCATGCTATATGCTATTCTGGGTAATGGTCTTAAAACGCCTATCTTTAGGCCACTAAGAACAGCATCGTATAAAAGCAACTTAACAATTTTCATTTATTTTTTTTAATTTTTAATTATTTTATTTTTGAAAACCACATATTCATTTATTAATTCAGACACTACTGAGCCCCTACTTAGGCTACAAGTGATAAGTAGGTTTCATTGCCGCATCATCTGCCATGGTGCTGTGGTTAAGGACACAAGCTGGACCTGGTACAGATGTTTGTTGTGATAAAGAAGAAGGGTGAAGGCAGGTTTTCACATATTTGTCTCTCTGGCAAAATAGCACCTCTGCATAGGAAAAACGATTTTGATGAAAGTTAATTTCCTTTTTTTTAAAGTTTATTGGGGTGACACTGATTAACAAAATTTTACAGGTTTCCAGTGCACGATTCTACAGCACATCATCTGTGCAGTGTATTATGTGTTCACCACCCCAAGTCCACTTTCCATCCATCACAATTTATCCCCCCTATACCCCTTTCACCTCCCCTCAACATGTCGCAGCCCAGCAATCACCAAACTGTTGCATGTGTCCATGAGTTTTCCTCTCTCTTTTTTTCATCTTTGGATCAATCCCTCAATCCCATCCAGCTACCCCACCCCCACCGATGGCTGTCAGCCTGCTCTATATCTATGAGTCTGTCGCTATTGTGCCTATTAGTTCATTTTGTTTATTAGATTCCACATATAAGTGAAATCATATGGTACTTGTCTCTGACTGGCTTATTTCACTTAGGATAATGCTCTCTCAAGGTCCATCTATGCTGTTGCAAAGGGTAAGATTTCTTGCTTTTTATAGCCAAGTAGTACTCTATTGTGTAAATATACCACAGCATCTTTATCCACTTATCTGCTGATGGACACTCGGATGCTTCCAAATTTTGGCTATTGTAAATAATACTGCAATGAACATAGGAATGAATATATTCTTTTGAATTAGTGTTTCAGGTTTCTTCAGATAAACCCCAGAAGTGGACTCACTGGGTCATAAGGCAGTTCAATTTTTAATTTTTTTGAGGAATCTCCATACTGTTTTCCACAGTGGCTGCACTAGTCCTCATTCCTACCAACAGTGCATAAGGGTTCCCTTTTCTCCACATTCTCACCAGTACTTGTTGTTTGTTGATTTATTGATGATGGCCATTCTGTACAGTTGTGAGGTGATATCTCACTGTGGTTTTAATTTGCATGTCTCTGATGAGTAGTGATGCTAAACATCTTTTCATATGTCTACTGGGCATCTTTACGTCCTCTTTGGAGAAGTTTCTATTCTAATCCTTTGCCCATTTTTAAGTTGGATTGTTTGAGGGGGCAGGGGGCTTGGTGTTGATTTTTATATGTTCTTTATAAATTTTGAATATTAACTCCTTATTAAATGTATCAGCAAATGTGTTCTTCCATTCAGCAAGTTGTTTTTTCATTTTTAGATAGTTTTCTTTGCTATGAACAACCTTTTTAACTTGATGTAGTCCCATTTGTTTATTTTTTCATTTGTTTTCCTTGCCTGATAAGATATATCAAAAAAATATTGCTACTAGAAATGTTTGAGAATTTATGGCCTGTGTTTTCTTCAAGAATTTTATGGTTTTCAGCCCTGGCTGGTGTACCTCTGTAGATTGAGTGCCGGCCTGCAAACCAAAGAGTCACTGGTTTGATTCCCAGTCAGGGCACATGCCTGAGTTGTACACCAGATCCCCAGTAGGGGGTGCATGAGAGGCAACCACACATTGATGTTTCGCTCCCTCTTTTTCTCCTTCCCTTCCCCTCTCTCTAAAAATAAGTAAATAAAATCCCCCCAAAAAGAATTATGTGGTTTTGAGTCTAACATATAAGTCTTTAATACATTTTGAGTTCATCCTGTGTACCATGTAAGGAGGCAGTCTAGTTTAATTTTTATATATATCTGTCCAATATTCCCAACATCATTTATTGAATAGACTATCTTTACCACATTGTATGTTTTTGCTATCATTGTCAACTATTAATTAATTATAAAGGCATGGATTTATTTTGGCACTCTGTATTCTGTTCCATTGATCTATAGTCTTCTCATGTTTTTTTTTTTTTGCCAATACCATGCTGTTTTAATTACTATGGCTTTGTAGTATAGTTTAATATCAGGTTACATGTTTCCTCCAACATTGTTCTTCTTTCCCAATATTGCTGTTGTTGTTTAGGGTCCTTTGTTGTTCCACATAAACTTTTAGAATATTTGTTCTAGTTCTGTGAAATATTTTGATAGGAATTGCATTGAATCTATAAAATGGATATTTTAATAATGTCAATTCTTGCTCCATGAATGTGATATATGCTTCCCCTCATTTGTATCTTCCTTAGTTTTTTTCTCCAGTGTCTTATAATTTTCTGAGTACAGATCTTTCAGATCCTTGGTTAAATTTATTCCTAGGTATTTTATTCTTTTTGAAGGAATTGTGAATGGTATTGTTTTCTTAGTTTCCTTTTAAGATATTTAATTACTGGTGTATAAAAATGCAACTGATATCAGAGTATGCATTTTGTATCCTGCTACTTTACTGAATTCATTTGTCATTTCCAGTAGTTTCTTGGTAGAATCTTCAGGGTTCTGTATATATAGTATAATATCATCTACAAATAATGACAGTTTTACTTCTTCCTTTCCAATTTTGATGGCATTTGTTTCTTCTTCTTGTCTGATAAGTGTGGCTCCAATGTCCAATACTTTGTTGAATAAGAATGGTGAAAATGGATGTCACTTTCTTGTTACAGATCATAAGGGAAATGCTACAGTTTTGGTTCATTGAGTATGATGCTGGCTGTAGGTTTGTCATTCATGGTCTTTATTATGTTGAGGCATGTTCTCTCTATTATTACTTTGCTGAGAGTTCCATCATAAATGGGTGCTGAATTTTTAAATGTTTTTTCTGCATCTGTTGATATGATAATGTAACTTTTATCCTTTATTTTGTTTATGTGGTTTACCTCATTAATTAATTCATGAATGTTGTATCAACCTTTCATCCTCAATATAAATCTCACTTCATCATGGTGTGTGACATTTTTAATGTATTGCTGGATCCAGTGTACTAATATTTTGTTGAATATTTTAGCATCTATATTCATAAGGGATATTGGCCCATAATTTTCTTTCTTTGTAGTATCTTTATCTGGTTTTAGAATTAGGATAATGCTAACCTCATAAAATGAGCTTGGGAGTCTTCCATCCTTTTGAAACTTTTGGAATAATTTGAGAAGAGATGTTAGTTCTTTGAATATTTGGTAAAATTCACCTGTGAAGCTCTCTGGTTCAGGACTTTTGAATATTCGGAATTTTTGTTTTATTATTGCTTCACTTTTACTAGTTATAAAGTATCTATTCAGATTCTTATTCTTTCTCATTCAGTTTTGGAAGATTGTATGTTTGTAGGAATTATCCATTTTTCCCAGATTGTCCAATTTGTTGGCATATAGTTGTTCATAATGTTTTTTTACAATCCTTTCTATTTCTTTGGTGTCTGTTACTTCTCCTCTTCATTTATAATTTTATTTATTTGGGTCTGCTCTCATTTTGTCTTGACAAATCTGTTTAAAGTTTTGTCAATCTTATCATTTCAAAGAAGCAGATCTTGATTTCATTGATCTTTTGTATTTTTTTAGTCTCTATATCACTTATTTCCACTCAAATCTTTATAATTACCTTGCATCTAATCACTTTTGGCTTTGATTGTTTTTCTTTTTCAAGTTTCTTTAAGTGTAATGTTAGATTGTTTATTTGAGACTTTTTGTTGCTTGAAATAGACATGCAGTGCTATGAATTTGCTTCTTGGGCTGCTTTTGCTATGTCCTATAAATTTTGGGTTGTGTTCTCATTTTTATTTGTTTTAAGGTATTTTTCTACTTCTTCTTGGACCTCATTGTTAAACCACTCATTGTTTAGTAACATATTATTTAGCCTCCATATCTGTGTGTTTTTCAGGTTTTTTGTGATTGATATCTACTTCCATGGCACTATGGTCTGAGAAGATGCTTGATATGATTTCAATCTTCTTAAAATATTGAGATTTATCTTTGTCCTAACATATCATCTATCAGAGATAGTGTTCCATGTGCACTTGAAAAGAATGTATATTCTACTGGCTAGGGTGAAATCCTCGAAGATATCAAATAAATCTACCTGAACTAGTGTGTCATTTAAGGGCACTGTTTACTTGTTGATTTTCTGTCTGGAATATCTAGCCATTGATGTCAATGGGGTGTTAAAATCCCCTACTATTACTGTATTAGTGTCAGTCTCTCTTTTTATGCCAATCAAGATTTGCTTTACATATACACATGCTCCTCTTTTGAATGTATATATGTTTACAAGGTTTATATTCATTTTTTTTCTGATTGCTCCCTTTAACATTATGTAGTATTCTTCCTTGTCTCTCACTATAGCCTTTGTTTAAAAGTCTGTTTTGTCAGATGTAAGTATTGCTACTCCAGCTTTTTTTCCATTTTCATTTTTATATATTTTTCTGTCTATTCCCTTTTAGTCTATATATATCTTTCATTCTGAAGTAGCTCCCTTGTAGAGAGAGTATATATGGATCTTGGTTTTTTATCTATTCAGCTACCCTATGTCTTTTGATTGGAGCATTTAAGCTATTTATATTTGAAATGATTACTGATAGGTACATATTCATTTCCATTGTATTTGTTAACTATGTTCCTTTGCTGTTGTCATTGTCTTCTTCTTCTTCTTCCTTCTACTTCTACTTCTCTCGCAGACATTCAATATTTCTTGTAATACTGGTTTGGTGGTAACAGACTCCTTTAGTTTTTTATTGTCTGGGAAACTTTTTATTTCTCCTTCAGTTTTAAATAATAACCCAGCTGGATAAAGTAGTCTTGATTGTATGTCCTTTTCATCTCATTGGTTATTTTATACCAATCCCTTCTGGCCTGAAATGCTTCTGTTAGGAAATCAGCTGACAGTCTTATGGGAACTTCCTTTTTGTTAACCGTCTTTCTCTTGAGGCTTTTAAGATTCTCTTTTTGTCATTAATCTTTGCCATTTTAATTATGATGTATCTTATTGTAGACCCTTTGGGCCCATCTCGTTTGGGACTTTCTTCACTTTCTGTACTTGTGTGTCTTTTTCCTTCAGCAATTCAGTCATTATTATTTCAAATAGGTTCTCTGTACCTTGCTTTCTCTTTTCTTTTTCTGGTACCCTTAAGATACAGATGTTTTACACTTCATATTGTCCCAAATGTCCACTAAATCATCTTCATTTTTATTTTATTTTTTCCTTTTGCTGCTTAAATTGAATGTTTTTTAATCCTGTCTTCCAAATTGCTGATTGAATTCTCTGCTTTATCCAACCTACTATTCATTCCTTCCAGTGTATTCTTCACTTCTTATTGGTCTTTTTTTATGGTTTCTATGTTGTTTTTCATGCTGTTGAGCATTTTTATAACCATTACTTTTAACTCTGTATCTGATAAGTTGCTTTTCTCCATTTCATTTAGCTTGTTTTCTGGAGATTTCTCCTTTTCTTTCATTTGTAGCCTGTTTCTTTGGCCATTGTGGCTGCCTCTTTTTGTTTTTTCTATGCATTAGAAAGATATTCTATGATCCTAGTCTTTGTGGGGTGGCCTTATGTAGGAAGTGTCCTCTGGGGTCCAGTGATGCAGTCTTCTTGATCACCTGAGCCAGGTGCTCCAGGAATATCCCTTGTTTATGTTATGTAGGTCCTCCTGTTAAAATTGAGTCTTCATTGCTGTTGATTCACTTGAGCATGGCATTGACCCTCAGACTGGCTGCACATAAGGCTCAACTCCAACTATGGCATGTGAGTTACTGTTCTGGTGCAAACCACAAGAAGAAGAATTTGCCTCAGCAGGGTTTTGTGCCCACCATTATCTCTCTTTGGGTTTGCTTCTCGTGAAGCTTAATGAATCTTGCTCTGATGTTGTCTGAGGTCGGCCACTAGTTTTATTGGTTCTGGGCCTCTTGGGAGGGACTTTTCTGCAGGCCCATGTAAGATGCTGCCTGTGATTGGCCTCTGGCAACCTGTTTGGTGCTACAAGTAACCCAGAGTTTGTAACTGCTTCTGCTGAGCCTGGATGTTGGCTGGAAGGACCAAGCTCTGAATCAGCACTGGGCCCAGGGGCAGGTCCACAAAAGTCTCAAAGTGCCCCAATGACATCTGCCTTTGGCTGCCAGCTGCCTGGTGGGCTGCCACTGAAAGACCATCTGGTTGTACTCCTCAGCAGTGCATAAACTCCACAAGGTATGGCAAGAGGGAGTCCAGAGGGTGGGACTATTGCTTTCCCCTGGCTGATGCTACATAGAGGAAAGTGCTCCACCCAAGCAAGATTGCATCTGCAATTTGGGAGAATGAGTCAGTGCAGAGATCCTGATGACTGACTTTTCAGCTGTCTTCCAGAGCCACAAACCCAAGACTTTCCTCATACTACTCTAGTCTGCTCTGCCTTCCTTCTGCCAGAGCCCAGGGTGAGTGACTACAAATGAAATTTTGAATGTTGGCCCTTTAAGAGGGAACCTGTGTCTCTAGCAAACTCCTGCTTCTTGCTGACAGACAGAATGCTTTTTTTCACAGCCAAATGTTATGTGGGCACCTCTTCCCACCTCCAGTGCTCTGGGCTAGAGAGCCTAGCTTGAGGGTTAGACCCAACACTTCTCAGGGAAAATCCCTCAGGGTTCAGATATCTTTCCAGAATGTCAGCCTCTGTCAATAGGAGTGGTGTTAGCTTTTTACACATCTCTGCCCTTACTACCAATCTCGATATGGTTTCTTCTGTAAATTCTTGGCTATAAGACTTCTCTTCAGCTAGTCTTCAGTTGGTTATTCAGGATGATTGCTCTATAAATTAGTTGTAATTCCAGTTAGGTCTTGGAAGGAGATGAGTGAAACTTCCACCTACTCCACCATTGTCTTGGATTGGGCAAGTCTTTCTCATGTTACACCACTATGACACTGAGTCTTCTGTCTCCCACTGCCACATTTAGAGACCCATGCGATTACATTTGACCCACGCAGATAATAAAAAAATAATCTCCCTATTTCAAGATCAGTTGATTAGTAGCCATAATTCAATCTGCTACCTTAATTTCCTTTTGCCATGTAATGTAATAAATTCACAGGTTCCAGTAATTTGTAGTAATTAGTATATGGACATCTTTGGGAGACCATTATTCTGCTTACACATCAGGTGATCAAATAACTGCTTTTCTCTAGATCTAATATTTTCCCTCAGAATCCAAACCTATTTGGATTTTTCCAATATCCAGGTAATGAGGTTTTGCAAATACAGGCTATTTGGTTTTTAATCTTAAATATTTATAATCATCTATTTCATTGTAGAAAAGGTAAAAATATCTTATTAAAGAGATCATATTTGCCAGGCCACATTATTGCCAACAATATTATAATACTTTATAAAACAAATGAGCTGATGTTATATATCACACACACTCAAAGAAGACTAAAAGATTTTAATGTTAAAGATAAATCCCAACTGGCCCACTGGTCAATTAGAGAAAGAATCTATACAGGAAAGAATCAGAAATGCTAGTAAATCTTGAAACAATTGGAGCTAATGACTTTTGGTGTAATTAAGTGATTAATCTTTCAATAATACAGGAAACAGTTCCCTTGTTCTTAGACGCAGGATTCTGTGAAAGCCAAAAAGCAAATGCTTGTTTGTAGTTATTGTAAGTGGGAGTACATATATTTTAATTTAGCTTTCATTCTGAAATATTAAAAATCAAACTGAAAAGGAAAAGATGTGTTTTGATGAAGATTTTGTGCTTAGGAGCATAGGGTAAAATTGCTTAGAAGTAAGCTCTCTGATTTCTGCAGTTCTCAACCACCTCTGCAGAATGCGAGGCCCCTTGCCTCCATATAACGTCTATATTCTCAGTTGGTCTTCACAGGCAGAACTTCCCGCTTTACTAGAAATCCAGGAAAATGCCTATAGTCCAAAATGAACAAATTTCAGCCAGTTATTATTAGTAGATAAGTTGTTAAAACAGTGTATGCTGTTGTGATTATATTAATGACAATCTCAATTATTCACCTTGCTAGGGGTATTTGTGTTTTCAAAGAAGCTACCTATTTAACTCTAAATAATTTATTTTTGATGGTGCAAATTTCTAAGTTAACCATGCCCACTGAAGAACAGTTTTAGGCAGAAGAGCCTTTCTGTTGCCATGTGAATCACCAGGAACATAGGTCCTAGGCCTCCGCCTCATCATCCGGTCAGCTGTAGTAGCTGACTTTGCACCTTTCTCCAATTGCTTACTTTTAAGCAGACTAAACAAGAGACTTCACAAATACAAACAGACAAGACTGCTTTGTGCTTTGTTTGAAGATGGAGATATACATAACTCAAATTCCAATGTGAATTACAGTTTTAAAATTTATTTTCAACAAATACTTTTCAAGCTAATCTTGTGATATGTGAATTATTTATATCAGCATGTTACAGATAAGGAATTTAAAGTTCAGAGAGATTAAAGTACTTACCCAAGGAAGGACCTACAGACTCAGCAAATATTTTCTTTGAAAGCGTTTTCCTGCATTGTTTTCGGGGTTCTATTTATATTCTTATCCTGATGTCACAAGTCTAGTAACCCAAACACAACTGCTGATTGGCTCCTTGGTGATGATCGCAGATCTGAGCCTTTGCAAATCGGGAGCTCCCTGTTTGGACATTTTTTCCTAACAATGTGCCAACTAGTTTTCTTCTTAAAGCGAACTAAATGTCTTTGGCTCATCTGAACAAACAAACAAATGCCATCCTTTAACATCACATCTTGTGTCTTAGAGGTTTTGAAGAGAGATGATGTCAGTGGTTTTTTAAAAAACCATTGATTGGTTCATGGTCACATGCATTTTCTGCTTCTGATGGTGCAGCTTGGCAATCAAAATCATATCCATTCATGAACTTCCCATTACATCCATTACATTTATTTATTGCTTTTTATTGTATCAGAGCAGCACTAATCAATTCAGCAAAGTGAACAATTTGTATAATTGTTAGGAAACCATACATGTAAGCATATAAACCCACACCTTTACTTTTAAGCTTGATTTTTAAAAAGCAGTGTGTATAAGAAAGAAGAGGAAGAGGAAGAGGAAGAAGAAGAAGAAGAAGAAGAAGAAGAAGAAGAAGAAGAAGAAGGGGAGGAGGAGGAAGGAGAGGAAGGAGAAGAAGAAGAAAGAGGAGGGAGTGGAGGAGGAAGAAGAGGAGGGGGGAGAGGGAGAGACATCTTGTATACACATCTTACAATTGATAGTGACAACTTGACTAAGTTGCCCATACCATAAATGAGTATATTCTATTAGAAGTGATTTCTGCTGTCATATCTCAGCAATTCTCAAATCATATTTCATTCATAGTATTTTTTGGCCCTTAAATTCTGTTTATTGGATTTATTTATGAATGAGACTATGTATACCCACAAGGAGTAAAGCACTTGGATAGATATCTTACACTGGTTTGTCCTTGTGACTTTTGAAGGCACACAGAACATTACTCAGCTTATCTACTGCATTTGACAGAGCAGAACAAATTATGAATAGACACTTCATATTATAATGTATTTAAAGATGGCCTGAAACATATTCAAGTCTTACTCTGCATGCTAACAAGTCTGGGCTTTTCACAGCCAGAAAAATGCCGTCACTAGGTGGCACCTCTTTGCTGCATTCTCCGTTGAAGACTCACAAGTGTCCTTTCCATATGCTCACTTCTGTTGGAATTTTGTAACATCTTTCTTCTCACAGCAATATTCCTCAGAGTATGATTTGCACTAATCCCTTGAGCAAGGATTGATCCTATAGACATAATAGTAACATATTGTAATTGTTCATATCCACTGCCAATTGAAAAATTAAATATTCAATCCTTCTTCCTGGTTGTTAAAGTGTACTAGACCACACTGTCCATTTGTATTTAATATTTTATTTGCTTGGGATGGAATATTACAGGAAAATCTATTTAGGCAATACAATACAATGATTAGGACACAAAGCACATAAAATCAAGTCAATGGCTAATTTAGGGTTTCAGGCATGTCTCAACTTATTAACGAACATTGATGATTAAGGTGTGGTCCTTGTCCTCACAGAACTCTCATTCCCCTGGGATATAGATACTATACAAATGGAGTGATTCAGCTAGGTGATCTTAAAGTATGCTCCCAACTTTTAAGTTCTATGGCTTTCCTACAAAAAGGGTCTGAAAGGTCTATGGGTCTAAATCAGCTGTGAAATTGCTAAGGTGTTTCTTATGAGCTTCATTAAATTGATTGTTTCCCAGTCAGAGGGTCATAGCACTTTTGAGAATATAGTTTATTCTGAAATATCTAAATTAAATCTGGAAATTTAGAATGAGAAAGATGCAACTCAGGCATAAATCTCTGCCCCAGGTTAGAGCCCATGGAACTAACCTCAAGTGTGAGAAAACAACCTTACAAATTCTTGAATTATTAGATTACTGATTAAAATTCCCAAGAGTGGCAAATGGCAGCTATCTTGTCCTTTACCCTGTCAAGATGTAAAAACCATGGGTCTTGGGCAAATGCAAAAATTACCAGTGGGCACCTCTAACCACAGATCAATGAACCTGTCAAAAGCTGCTATACTGCAAGTGACAGAAAGCTCACATTGGCAAATAAAAGCAGGGTACCTTGTACCTTCTTAGGGCACATTTGAAATTACCTGCCCATTTTCTTCATCTGCTCTCCCCTCTTGCCTCTCCCTGTCCCAGCCATGCCTGTGACACCAGAGAAGAGCTGTGCGTTAGCTGATTTTACGTAGTTTACATGTAAGATATTGTTCATAGTAGGTAGTGCACAAAAACCAAAATGAAGTGCTACTTCAAGAACTTGGAAATAAGTCTGCTTCCCAAAAGTAGAGAACTGAGGCTTAAACATTACCTTGAATAAGCAAACAAAAAAAAAAAAAGGATTCAGGCCTTTGACTGCCTTGTACAGTTTACAGATCTTAACAGACTATAGGGTGTGTGTTTGTAACCTGCCAAGGGAATTATTGAGACTAAACATTGTCTCTCTAAGCCCTGTGCAGAAAAGATTTCTCTGGCAGACAAATGCAACTGGATCTGCCTAGTAGGGAGCCATGGAAGCTTGGGGCTGAATCTGATTCCAGGCTTAATGAGCAACATTCTAACTGGGAGGGATGTTGGTAGGTGTTAGTAGACAGCACTGGAGGGGAAATCCAAATCACAGGCATTGATTAAGCAGTTACTCTGTAGCCAACACTGTTAAATAATATTAACTACATCAACTCAGTTACCCTTTATGACAACCTTAAGAATAGATATTTTTATCCCAATTTATAGAAGAAACTGAAGCCAGAAGAGCTAATAAGTGAGTCATTGTAGTTAAGGTTTAGCTGATTTCAAATTCTGCGATCTTAAAAAATAACCCTCTTTCTCAACTGAGATTCTCACGCATACCTGTAAAGGCCCACAAATTTTATGAGAACTTTAAATTTTTATTTTCTTTTTTGTCAATTTTATTGATTATGCTATTACAGTTATCCCATTTTTTCTCTCCTTTACCCCCTCTGCCCTGCATCCCCCACCCTCCAGCATTCCCCCCACCTTAGTTCATGTCCATGGGTCATGCATATAAGTTCTTTGGCTTCTATATTTCCTATACTATTCTTAACCTACCCCTGCCTATTTTGTGCCTACCAATTATTCTTCTTATTCCCTGTACCTTTTTCCCCATTCTCCCCCTTCCTCCTCCCCACTGCTAACCCTCCATGTTATCTCCATTTCTGTGATTCTGTTCCTGTTCTATTAGTTTGCTTAGTTTGTTTTTTTAGGTTCAGTTGTTGATAGTTGTGAGTTTGTTGTCATTTTACTGTTCATAGTTTTGATAATTTTTTTAATTTTCATTTTAATGACAATCCTTAGAGAATCATTTTGCCAGCTATAAGAAAAAGACATTCCCCTAAAAAGTGAATAATAATTAATGTTTACAAATCTCAAGTCCACATGTATAGTCTCAGGTCCACAAGAACACATTATCTCTTTAAAAGGATTTCATACACATCTCAGTTGGAAAATACTGCATCAAAATAAACTGCCTGAGACCTTGGTTTGTATTTGATTTGTTGAATTACTAGCTGTGTGATCTTAAAAAGGCTACTTAACTTCCCTGAACTTCAGTTTCAGAAGGTGAAAACATATACCTATTGGGGCTTTGAACTATTTTAAGAAAATATCCATAAACTCTAATGTATTTAATAAAGGTAGATATCAGTGCTAATGTTGGCTTTGCCTTCAGAAGAAAGATGCTGATCAACTAATGTTTTTATTATATTTAGAAATTCTTCTTCAAATTTTCTGAATTTATGCTGCAAGAGCCCTTGACCTGTTTTATTAACTGAAGAACATAGAAGAAATAGGTTTCTGTTCTCACAGAACTGAAAGCCAGACCCTACATAATGGTAGATTTGCAAAGATAAAATCCACTGTGTACTTTTCCTCACAGCTCACTTTGTTGAAAGGTAGAGGTGAGCAGAGATTACTGTATCAGGAAGAAAATAGGAAGGGAAATATATTCAGCGATGTAGTAAACTAAATATGCTGAATTACCATTAAAAAATGCCCCAGACTTAACTTTGTGAGCTATTATATAGTCAACTTATAAAGTAATAAAATGGATTTCAACAAGATTTGCCTGAATTCAGCTTTTCTCAATCACAAATATGTAATTGTGTCTATAACTCTTCTATCAGGAAATTATTTAATCTGTCATATTTATTAGTTTACTATGTGTATGTTTTATTTCTGGTCTAAGTAACATATATAGCAAAACTGTTAGTTTCTTGATAATCATAGATTTTATTGCATCTTATGCCTATAGTTTATTTTACTTACACAATTCTTAAAATTTTGTTAGTATTTGTTTCCTTCCATGTACAACTTAAGAAACTCACACATAGTTTTCCTATGAATAGATATTCCCCAAGTGTTGTGTCTCACTGACAGTCCTTGCATTTTACAGGGGCGTCAAACTCATTTTCACCGGGGGGCCACATCAGCCTCACGGTTACTTTCCACCAAATGTAATTTTAGGACTGTATAAATGTAACTACTCCTTAACAGTCAAGCAAGAACTCAGCACTGCCACTGGGTAGAAACAAGGTGCCGGGCTGAATAAAACAAGATGGAGGTCTGGATTCAGTCCACGTGCCTTGTGATTGCCACCTGTGCTTTATAAATATAAGGAGGAAGAGAACTATTTTTACATTTAATAATTACAACAGAAAACATTTTAATAGTAGAAAATTTTATTTCAATGTATTTGACAATTACTTTCAAAATGGAACACTTGATCTATAAAAAGGAAGAGTCTTTCTTTTAAAAAAAATATATTTATTTATTTATTTTTAGACAGAGGGGAAGGGAGGGAGAAAGAGAGGGAGAGAAACATCAATGTGTGGCTGCCTCTCACACGCCCCCTACTGGGGACATACAAAACCCAGGCATGTGCTTTGACTGGGAATCAAACCCGTGACCCTTTGGTTCTCAGTCCAGCGCTCAGTCCATTGAGCCACACCAGCCAGGGCAGAAACAGTATTTCTATTTCAAGAAGAAAATATCAGTTTTGACTTTAGAGTAAAGAATAATAATGGTACTCAAATTAAGCAAACTATTAACACTTTCCTCATACATAATATTTTATCATTTACTTGCATCTAAAACACCAGTAATTCTAACTTTTAAACATTCAATGAGTTCAGTTGTGTGACAGAATATAATCATTGATGTTATAATATCAGCCCTAAATTAGATGCATCACTTGAGGGTTAATTTTTCTAAAACCCAGATGTAAAATTTGTCTGTTTTAAGTTTAGGTGTTAAACAAGATATACCTTATTATGTGTTTAACCTACAAGGCTATTCATTTCAGTTATATTTAATATTGATTCTGTGTGTTTTTTGGCCAATCATTGTAGTGCAAATACAAATGCTGATAGTTGTGGCCATAAGAATGTTAATAAAAAAACACATTTTTTTTAATTCAGCTTATCTCAACAGAACCAAAAGAGCATTTTTTATCAGATGATTTATTTTACAACATCCTGGTGTTGATCTACACAGACTCAATCAGGGAGAATCAGACTGCACCTCTGTGGAACGCCTGTGGAAGTCTCTGGGCTCTCAAGAACTGAACACCTTCCACTTTGGTTAAGTCTCTGATGAACAATTAAATGTCATACATGTGACGTTTAATAGTGAAACAAGGCTTTTGAAAACAGAAGGGGATTTATATACTTGACCACAAGTACTAGTCTTCTGGCATGTTTTAAGACAAAATGGTGTTGGTCAAGTTGAATGGGAGACTCCACATATCATACCATTGTCTTGAAGAGTCAAGTTATACATTAAACACACTAGAGATTCTGAGGAATCTTGCAATAAAGAAACCTGGGAAACTACTAGAATATTACTCCTTTTTTGTTAACCAACACCTAGCTTTGCAAGGCTTGGTGCCAATTGCAGTTCAGGTACCTGGAGAACAGACAAAATGCTCTGTTCTCATTTCATTCCATCTTCCCAAGTCACACTCCAAAACTTCTATATAGACTGAACCTGCGAAGTCATCAAGCCAATCCCAGAATTCAGCCCTAGATCCGGGAAGCATTTTAACAATGTTTCAGTTCACAAAGAGGTTTACAGACTAAATTATGCCTTAGGAAGCATTTCACAGCCTGAAAGAATTGTGAGACACTCAGTGCACCAACCTTCAGGTATGAGTGTATCTTCCTTTTCCAGAAGATTTTGCCTTTGAGCCCTGGCTGGTGTAGCTTAGTGGATTAAGCGTGGGCCTGTGAACCAAGAAATCATAGTTCGATTCCCAGTCAGGGCACATGCCTGGGTTGCAGGCCAGTTCCCAGCAGGGAATGCACAGGAAGCAACCATACATTGATATTTCTCTCCCTCTCTCCTTGCCTTCCCCTCTAAAGATAGATAAATAAAATCTTAAAAAAAAAAAAAAGATTTTGCCTTTGAGCAAATAACCATGGGGCATACCTAATCATATACTTAAATTTTAAAAAATCTGAAGTTTAGATAGAATTACTTTAATTTCATCCTTGAGTATGTTGATGCATTTTGCCTCCTGAAAGTGGAGGAAACAGTCACTAGAATTCCACACACATGGTAAGAATCTGATCAATGTTTAACTTTTGAATATACAAATAAAGAACAAATATGTTTTATGTTAACAAAACATTTTTATATAATTTTCATGAGCTGTAATAAACACTTTGGATGGCAGATATATAAATATCCCTAATATATTTTTCTTTTCACCTGTATTTATGAAATGTCTTACTATTTGTATTTTTATAATCAGTGTCTCTTTACTCTCATGTGGTATATTTGGGCATTCTTTGTCATGTTACCAGGGAGTGCACATATTTGGATGGACATAGAACATTACTTTTTTATTTGTAAAGGGTCCATAGAGGTCTTTTCTAGAGTCACACAACTTTTATAATCAAAGTCAGATGATAAATCTTATTTAAATATTTCTCAAATTCAGGGCACATTCATTTCACAGCACAGAAAACTGATGGTTGAGGCATTTGGCAACATTACAAACTATGGGATCCTTTAGATTCCAAATTAAATTAAAAATTATGATGAAAATCTTTCCTTCATCCTAAGGTTAATGTTCATTTTATTCATTGAATCATCATTAGTATATCACAAATGTTATATTAATTTTAAAGAAAATGTGCCATTGTTTTCTTAGGAATATAAGTCAATTGCATATATATGTCAAGTGATTAAATATTGTGTCTTTATCAAATTATCAACTCATTAGGTCCCAAATAGAAGCATGTATGTACCTGCTTGCACATGTGTATAGAGTAAATACATAATAAATATGTGGGCCAATAATAAAAACCTAGAAAACCTAATATTCAATCTTTGGTACCATTTCCATACTAAAATCCTTCTTATTGTGCAGAACAAAATCTGTGACAATTTTAAAAGACCACAGAAGAAAGTTACAACATAATATTTCAAATTAGCATAATTAAATATGCTATTATTCTTTAAAATATTAAATGCTGATAGATATTAGAGAAGAGTTTATTGCAGTAGGCTGAAATAATAAAGGTAAACTTTGAGGATAAGATGGTATTTGATCTGCTCTTTGGAAGTTAAAAAAGATTTACAGAGGCAAAGAAAACAACACTGCTTCATGTACCAGATGTGACGCAATTAATCAATTCCAAAAGCAAGACATTACCCGTCTCAAATATTAAGTTTTCACCTTGAAAATGAGATTTAAAAATAAAATTGGGGCCTAGTGGAGAGTTCAGAGTAGGATAAAATGAAAAAGGTAGTTATTGCCATTCAGTTCTACAAGTCATTAATTTGTCCATATGCAGTTTTATTTATTCTTAGTCTGACCTGACCCTAAAAACTGAGACTAGAACTTGCTCAAACCAAAATGTCATTGGCAATAATATATTCAACACAATTGCACCCATATTAACCTATGATGTAGTGAGTTAAGCAAGATTTAACTACAGATTATTTTCTTGAAATGTTTTTATTTACAGAAGAACTATGAAGAAACTATACAACAATATTTTCGTATTATGTTTCATTTTGAGGTTGATAAAAATTCCTCTGTTAACAATTTATTAACAAATA
Organism: Trachops cirrhosus; assembly: GCA_028533065.1. Taxonomy (NCBI): domain Eukaryota; kingdom Metazoa; phylum Chordata; class Mammalia; order Chiroptera; family Phyllostomidae; genus Trachops; species Trachops cirrhosus. The sequence continues at coordinate 47,565,426 of CM052542.1, read as the reverse complement.
AGATTTTTAGGATGTGTTCCTAAAATTGAAATTTCACTCAATAGACAGAATCACATTTTTTGGCAGTTCAGTAAGACTCAGTGTTAAGAAAAGGTATAGCTTAAATAGTAAAGGGCACATACATTGATCTAGTATTTATTATGGTATAGATATTTTGATTCAGGTATTTCAGTATAATGTGGTGTGGACTTTGTTTTGTGACTGAGCTGTTTCTCTGTCACTGATAGACTGCCCTAGATCAGAGATGCCCAATAGTCTCGTTCTATTACATGCTTGCTCTTATTGCTGAATAGTGACTGCCCAGAGCAAAGGCTGAAAAGGGTACCATGGCTCTGTCAGGGCTCAGGAAGAAATGATGCTGGAACAAATGTAGTAATGTTTCCATCCCCACTAGAATGTAAGCACCGTGAGGGTGGAAACATTTTCATTTTTTGTTCTCTTTTGTATCCTGAGTGCCCATAACAGTAGCCAACATAAAAAAGACATACATGTAACACATGTATTACAATATATTAGTATATTGTCAAAATATGATAATCTAACCCATTTTTAAAAATAAATATTTAAATATAAAAATGTCTAACAGTGATTTGAGAAGTATCATGGCCCAATAAATCCCAAGAAAAGTCTGATTTTCATATTTTAGAAGACCATTCTATGAAGACACCTGTTTGTAGTTATTCTGTTAGTTTATTTTGCTACATTGGAGAGAATAAAACTCCTGCGCAAAACTAACATTACTATTATTTAAAAGTAAGACAAAAGAAGCCTGAATTCTCAAGTGTCCTTGAAGTCTTTGTATTTACCCTGCTGCCTCAGAAGTCAGTTGACAGCATACAGTTTCTCACTGATAGGGAATATTTGCCTTTGAAGTGACTTTGGATAGAATTGGCTGCATCCTAGAGATAAAAATAACGTAAGTCAGGAGACCTGGCAGGCAGCTGTGTAATGGGCACCCTCACAACTATCTCCACTGAATATATTCCCTATGGTGGAGTAATGATCTAGAGCCTCCTATGATTAAGGCAAATAATCTTATGAGTGGTCCTGAGTATGCACATTGATTGAGTCTGGCAGATTGCATAATCAACTGCAAATTAGCTTTTGGAAGTGACTGGCTATACCCAGTGGGCAGAAGAAATGGAAGCAAGGGGATCTGGCAGACAGGAGGTGCCCATAGCAGCTGTATGAATTACATTCCCATAATTTACTGATGAAGGAGCCAAGCCGGACCTTTCAGAGCTCTGCTTTTCATTTCTGCTTTTTGGAGGATTGCAGGGAGGTTGCTGTACACTCAAGCAATTTATCTTCAGGTTGGTAGTAAGGCAGAGTGAGAATGTCCTGCTTATATTGGTACAGCTCTTGGAGCACGATAAGCGCATCCCTTTTCTTTATACCCAGCAGAAAAGCACAACATCTGCTCTACTGATAATTGGATACCAGCCTTGTCTGATGAAAGGATATTAATTTTCACTTCATAGATTAAGAGACCTTGGGAAGTCAACTAGTCCATCACACTATCTTATTGCAGTATACTTTCTAACCCAGAAGGAAGTGTTTGAGAGAGATAAAGGCATGTTTTATGGTGCTATGATTTTGATTGCAGCAAACTTCATCTTAATATATAAAGAGAAATGCTAAGCCATTCCAAGAAAAGGGGATCCCAGATGACCCCATTACCTCTCAACTGTGAGAACAGCTCATGTTTTCTGTTTTTATATATTTTTTAGACAGACCGAGGCTCAGATTTATAAGAAACCGTGTCTATTTCAATAATTATTAATGAACTCATGTTGAGTTTTTAGTGTTCTGCTAGGGATCATGGGGGTTATTAGCGCATAAGTTTTAATTCAGCATACATTTGTTTCTGATGGAAAAATGATACAGATGACTTATTTCATTTAGTATCCTGTCCTGACTGGAACATAGAAATTATATAATTTAACATCTTTCCTCCTTGAAACAGATATTAACAAATGCAAAATGAAGTCCTAATCATAGAAAACATTAGAGTTAGGTTTTATTTACCTGGGATTTTTTATTGAATCTATCTATCTTCATCTTTTACTATATCTCACATATTTATATCTATATTTTGTGATTACATTTTTCTTCATTCTTTTTATTTAGCTTCTTAAAGAAGTAGAGATTATATATTGAAAAAAAATGAGTTCTTAAACCACCACAATTTAGAGAAACAACAAACTCACTCTACCCTGGGGAATCAGCTACCTTGAAAGTAATTTATTCATCTGATTTCATAAAAGAGATTGAAAACCCTCAGTTTTACAAAGGTTCTCAAATTGTCTTGAGAAAAACATATTGAGAAATTTTTAAACTATGGGATAAAAGTAAATGTTTCTGTTTAAAGAAAAATACACACTTTAAACAATTTTCAGGGTAGACTTATACTTCCATATGTGTTTATAATATACTTACACATACAATATTTCAGAAGACTGTTTGAACACAATCATAAAAATATTCATTGTTTGCTGGATAAAGGCATCTCTCATATCTTTCAGTCAGAAAGAAATTTCTTTTTACATAAGAACAGCATTCTGTGTCAATTGATCAGTACTTGCTGGCCCAGTATGTAAAGTACCAGCTAGTACCACTTAATTAAACATGCATTTCTTATTGGAAATTTCAATATTAATAAGCCTGTCTCCCAATTGTTTCTAGTATATTGGAGTCAGATAGCATTATAGAAACTGGACACAGTATGCCTTGCTTATCCAATTCATAAAGCTTGTGTTTCAAACAGAAACCAGATGAAGCACATCAAAATCTAATGCATTATTTTGATTGATCAATTTTCCAGTGTTGAGGATGGGTGTTAGCAGAGCTACAGGTGGTTTCCCTGCCTATGAAGAGGTCTAGAAATGTGGAGACTGCCTATAGAGAAGGGATTTACACATTTATTCCATTGACAGTTTATCATAGGACTCTAGTAGGTAAATGATGAATTTACCTACTTGCCTTGTTTCCAATCTCCTGCACATCCCCTTAGCTCAGCCAGGATCTGTAGTGCTATTTGAATCGAACATGCAGATAAGCAAACATTCTGTTTCTACATAATTATTTCAATATAGGGTGCTTTAGGACCCACAAGGATGCCTATTTGGAATGACTTTTTTTTCTGAAAAGCCTTACCTTGGAATAAAAAAAAAGAATGTATTCTGTCATAATCTTAGCCCAAGGAAACATAAATCCTGGTCCCCTTATATTTCTAGGAAAAGTAAGAAATAAGACCATGAAAACAAGATGTATTATACAAGAAAAATATATCAAACTTCTGGTCAATGAAGTTTCAGAACTTTCATTCTTCCCATTCCCTCTTCCACCACCTGCTGCCTGTACTCAAACCAAGAATCGATCTATCACCACGTCTAATTTCAGAACTTTTCAAAGTTTCCATGGATATCTTCCCCAAATCAGATGCAGATGCCAATGTGAGCCCACTTCTGACCCTTCAATTCCTTTATTCCTTCTGGTTTCTTGTGCCCTATTTCCACCTGCGTATTTACTTATGAGCTCTACTTACGTGCTGCTCATTACCACTCTTTCAATTTTGGAGTATCACTTAAAAATTTCTCTTTCTGTTAAGTGGGACAAGAGTGCCACACTGACCATTGGTACTTTTATGTGAAAAGGAAGTAGAAAAAAGTCATAATTAAGAGGTAAACCACCAGTCACTGGGAGTGAGCATAAAGACAGTCTTACTCTGCTGAAATTTAAGGAAATTAAATTCAGATCTAATTTAGATCTGAAATTAGTAGGAAAAGCAGATCTAGATTGATTCCCAAAGCATGAAGCTCAAAAATAATTTTCCATCGGACTTCCGGCCAAGATGGAGGCATAGGTAGACGCACTGTCCCCCGCGCACAACTAAGATAGGGACAACAACACTATAGAAACAAAATAACAACCAGAACTGACAGAAAATTGAAGTGCATGGAAGTTCGACAACCAGGGAGTTGAAAATAGACTGGATAGTCCAGACCGGTAGGAGGGGCGGAGTCGGGCCGCGTGAGGGATGCGGAGCAGAGACCTGAACAACCGGGGCAGCGCGCAAGTCCCCAGCAGGCAGACCCTGGGTGCACAAGTGTTGGTGACTGGCAGGCCAGGCTGGGAGGTGGCGACCGGCAGACCCAGCGAGGCGGCCATTGTGAAGCAAGGCACTGCGCGCAGCTCAGGGTCCCAGCACCGGGAAGTGGAGCTTTGGGTCACAGACTGAAAAGGAAGGCCCCGCGGGGTGCACGGGCCCACCCACACCAGAATTGGTGCCAGAGGGGCCCAGTTGGCTTGTGGAAAGCGGCAGAAGGTCCTGAGGTCCTACAGAGAGCAGAGCAAGCGCCACTGTTCCTTCTCGGACCCCGCCCCCATAAAAGCGTCACTACCCTGCGACTGGGGTGCCCCGTCCAGGTGAAAACCTTAGGCCCCACCCCTCACTACAGGAGCCCGTCAAGACCAAAAAAAACCCAGCAAAAGATGGCTCAAACGGATGAGGATTTGAAAGCCCCAGGTCCCATCCTTTTAAGCGACCAAGAGATAGCCAACCTATCAGATGCACAGTTCAAAGCACTGGTGATCAGGATTCTCATAGAATTGGTTGATTTTGGTCGCAAATTAGATGAAAAAATGCAGGCTACAATAAGTTTAATGAAGAAAGATGCACAGGGAACCAATAGTGATGGAATGAAAGATGGGTCTCACATCATTGGAGAGGACCAGAAGGAAGAACAAAATATACAACCAGGAAAGAATGAAGAAATAAGAATTAAAAAAAAATGAGGAGAGGCTTAGGAACCTCCAGGACATCTTTAAATGTTCCAACATCCGAATTATAGGGGTACCAGAAGGGGAAGAGGAAGAGCAACAAGTGGAAATCTTATTTGAACAAATAATAAAGGAGAAC